>OZ017740.1:89427724-89942724 GCA_963969285.1 Odontomyia ornata
TTGAGTGAATTGCGACTTCTCACGTATTTGTTGTTGTTATACTCATCAAGGCCTACATTCTTGATTTTTTTCAGATTTTTCGGATGAAAGGTGTCCAATCGCGAGGGGGGGGGACACAAATTTTTCGTGTATTTCCCCTCCCTGTGCGCCCCTGGAAGCAAACTTTGCCAAACTAAGACCTGTTTTGAAAAGTTCTCATCAAGACCTTTCATTTGATACCCATATCGGCTACCTTCAATGAAATTTTTTTTTCGGGGGGTCACTCCCCTACATGGGGAGACCCCCCTTAAATACCTTATAAAATTTTTTAGTAGTTGAACTTTGAAGAGATCACCACTTTACACCTACATACAAAATTTGATGCTTCTAGCTTAAGTAATTTCCGAGAAAAACTGCTGTGACACACGGACGGACGGACGGACGGACGGACGGACGGACGGACGGACGGACGGACAGACAGACAGACGGACAGACGGACAGACAGGACGCGATTTTAGAAGGGTTTTGTAAAATTATTTTACAAAACCCTAAAAACGAATAATCACACCATTGATTAAAGTAAAAATATTGTTGGAAGAAAAGTTAGAAGTTAATGGAACATACGATCCAGGTTCACAAGTATCTCTAATAAATTCAAGATTAGTTAAGATAAAGAATAAAACAGAAGATTTAAATAAAATATCATTAAAAACAGTCAATGGTGTGACACAAACTAAAGCAAAAATTTTTGAGCAGGAGGAATACATTGATGCATTCATTATAGAAAGAGATGATTTTGAAGATTTTCTTATTGGCTTGGATACAGTAAAGAAATTTAATCTAATTCAGGATGAAAATTTAGAAATATCTCAAAAGAAAGAAATACAGATAAAAAACAAGAAACACAGAGAAACATGAAGTCATTAGATGAAATAGAAAAAATAGAAGATGTTAAAGTGAATTTTAATGAACATGTGAATGAAGACGAATTCAGTATGAATCTAGATCACTTAGACGATACAAAAAAAATTAAAATTAACAAACTAATAGAAAAGTATAATGCGGTTTTTGCAAAAAATAAATATGATGTAGGCACCGTTACGAATTACGAAGCTCGGATAGACTTACTAGTTGATAAATATTGTAGTAAAAGGCCATACAAATGCACTATAGAAGATAAGAAAGAAATAGAAAATCAAGTGGCAGAATTACTAAAAAGTAAATTAATTGAAGAATCTTATAGCCCTTTTGCAGCACCAGTGACTTTAGCGTTCAAAAAAGATGAAAACAAACGGTCAAGATTATGCATAGACTTTCGAGATCTAAACAAAATAATCATACCAGAAGCTCAACCATTCCCATTAATAAATAATTTAATAATAAAAACAAGAAACTGCAAATATTTCACCACATTAGATATAAATTCCGCTTTTTGGTCAATACCACTACGCATTGAAGATAGACAAAAAACAGGATTCGTCACACAAGAGGGGCACTACCAATGGACGTGTTTACCATTTGGATTAAAAACATCACCAGCTATTTTCCAAAGAATTTTATCCAATATCTTAAGAAAACATACTTTAAAAGATTTTTCAGAAAATTATATCGACGACATTTGAATCTTTTCGGAATCGTTCAAGGACCATGTAGAACATATAGAAAAAGTAATAAAAGCAATAGTAAATGAAGGTTTCAGATTAAAATTTAAAAAATGTACGTTTGCAGCAGAATCAGTAAAATACCTTGGACATATAATAGAACACAATACGGTAAGACCACTGAAAGATAACTTAATCTCAATACAAAATTTTCCCACTCCAAAAACTCAAAAGAATATTCGACAGTTTCTTGGAAAAATCAACTTCTATCACGAGTATATACCGAAAAGCTCAATATTGTTAGATCCTTTACACAAACTATTACGAAAACACGAAAGGTTTATATGGTCTGAACAGTGTGAAAAATCATTTAAAGATATTAAAAAGTTATTATGTTCTCAACCGGTGTTGGAAATATTTGATAAGGATTTACCAATAAGAATTTACACGGATGCGTCTCTAGAAGGTATTGGTGCGGTATTTAAACAAGTGCAAAATAATGGTAAAGAAAAGCCAGTAGCATATTTTTCAAAAAAATTGAATGATTTGCAAAAACGAAAAAAAGCGATTTATTTAGAATGCCTGGCAATCAAGGAAGCGATAAAGTATTGGCAACACTGGCTTATTGGAAGAAGGTTCACTGTATTTTCAGACCATAAACCATTAGAGCATATGAATATAAAAGCAAGAACCGATGAAGAACTTGGTGATTTAACTTATTATTTGTCACAATATGATTTCGAAATTAAATACATTCCGGGAAAAGATAACACCGAAGCTGATAGTTTAAGTAGAAATCCAGTACTAGAACCCCTCGCAAACACCGAAGAAATGCTAAAAATAGTTAATCTAATAGCAATAAAAGAAATAAAAACAGACCAAAAAAAAATGGAAATTTGCAGAAAATTAAAACGAAATTAATAGAAAAGGATGGAGTATTCTATAAAAAAATTAAAAATAAAGAAAAAATTATATTATCTGAAAAGTTAAGCTTTGAATTAATTAAGGAAATACACTTCGAATGGTGCCATATAGGGATTAAACAAATGATGAATAGGATATGTCCTTATTATACAGCTAAAAATATAACTGCAAATATAATTAAAGTGTGTAGAAACTGCGTAATATGTATCAAGAACAAATCCAGAGGACAAATAAAATATGGACTGATGTCACAATTGGGACCAGCAACAAAACCATTCGAAATAGTGTCAATTGATACAATTGGAGGCTTCGGAGGACAAAGATCAACAAAAAGGTACCTACACCTGCTTGTGGACCATTTTACAAGATATGCTTTCATTTTAACATCGAAAACGCAGATTGCAAGGGACTTCATCAAGTTAGTGAATAAAGTGCTAGAAACGGATAAAATTGGAACAATACTTACAGATCAATATCCAGGAATAAATTCAAAAGAGTTTAAAGAAGCCCTGGTAGAAAATGGCGTTAGACTAATTTTTACGGCTGTTAATGCACCCTTCTCTAATGGTCTGAACGAACGCTTGAATCAAACTCTGGTCAACAAGATAAGATGCAAGATAAATGAAAAGCAAGGAAAAAGAGCTTGGACAACGATTGCCAGAGAATGCATCGATAAGTACAATACAACAGAACATACAGTAACTGGCTTTACGCCTAAGTATTTATTAGATGGCTTAGATACCAGTATTTTACCTCAAGAATTAAAAACCAAAAACAATAAAGAAAATTGGAAAAGAGATCAAGACTTGGCTCTAGAAAGAACAAAAAGATCACACGAATATAACAAAACGATCTTCGACAAAAATAAAAAGAAATATTCGTTTAACACAGGAGAGCTAGTGTATATTGAAAATGGCAACAGGCTAAACAGAAAGAAACTGGATGAACTTAGAATTGGTCCTTTTAAAATAATACAAAAAATTTCAGATTCACTATACAAAATAAAAACAGGAAAACTAAAACAAGAAACTGGACTATTTCATGTAACAAAATTACTTCCAGCATCAGAAGAAGGAGTTGAATACTGAAAATCTTCACCTAGGGGGGGAGATGTAAAGAAAGTTTCTTTCGTTAAATTCGAATTTGCCGCGCTTCTCATGCGCCGCTCACCTGTTATTCTAACCTAATCTAATATTAATAAAAATATATATATGTCAAAACGTAAAAATCGTAAATAGCCAATTTAAAGTAGAGAAATATTAAATTCGTGAATATATTAGAAAAGAATTAATATTGAATATTAAAGAAATATTAATAAAGAAGCGCAGTGATAACATCGAACATTAATTGTCGTTTCATTATTTATAGGTAAGGTTGTAAATAACTGTTGTAACTATTGTAAATATAATAAAATCATTATTTATAGAAACAAATTTTGTTCGCTGAATCAACCTGCGTCTAAATTGTCTTATACACACACATATATATATATATATATATATATATATATATATATATATATATATATATATATATATATATATATATATATATATATATATATATATACTAATAATTTCAATTTTCCCACTAGCAACACTCCATTGATTGATTCCCTTTAACAAAACTTCATTCAATACCTTTTCCCTAACAAAACCTAATTCCTTCCTTCATACTAACTAATTCATATTTCCCACTAACAAATTTCATATTTTTATACTAACAAAAATTTATTCATGTTTCCCTTTTAACAAATTTCCATATCTTGCCCATCAAGAAAGAGTTGAGATCGATAAGTCATTGCTCCATTGGTTACGGCGCGAGCTCTCGACCGAGCGTCTGCTGGAACCTTGAGTTCAAGTTCCCCCGGGCGCAGGGAAGCACTTTTTTGGGGTCTCGGCAAAATCAATAGTTTTCGTAATGGAGGATGTAAATTGCCATATATGCAAATCATGGATACTATTGTGATTGTCGATACGGGAAAAAAAATGTGTGGATAGCGGAATCGGAGTGTAATGAACTTCGATTACGTTACCCAAAGGCGGTAGCGGTAATTTAAAAATGAAAAGAATTGCGGAATCTGATTTGGGAAGGTGAAATGCGGGATTGGGTGCTTGCATGCGGGGTCAGTCGGTTCTTTTGACTTGGAGAAGGTGGATAAGAGAGAGGATATTGGACTTGGTGAAGAAGAGGAAGTTTTATATTTTTCGGTGTCGAGGTGATTTTTTTTTGAGTTTGAATTCGGAGAATAACAGTGTTGACTTCGGGGAGGACTTTTGTTTTTCTTTTGCGATAGTGTGTGGTGTGACCCAGAACATATGTTAAAGTTTGGAGAGTGTGATTCACTAGCTAACGGGGATTGACTAGAAGATTCACTTGTGGATGGTGAATAGTGGAATAAAACAATTTGTTTATAGCAATTAGACGTGTAATTGCAGTGTGGTGGGAAATGAACTTCTTAGAAAAGATGAACTTCGAGAGTAATTATTAATTAATTAATTATTCAGAGAAAAAAAAACAAACAAAACTAATTTTGTTGGTTTGTGGAGAGGACCAGGTGCATTATAGTGAATTTTTCTGCGGGTACGCTTGTACGACGGATCGGAGACTTGAAAGTGGCCGTTGTGTTTTTAGCTTTTTTGCAATCTTAACATTAAAATCTGATTTTCAGTGCCCCACGCTTCTTTTTTTGTATTTCACCGGGCGCTCGGAATTCTGCAAGGAAAGAAGTAAGTATCAATTTGGTATTTTGCTTCAAAATTTTGCAAATTTTATTATTTTACAGAAGCTTGTTTTATTGTAATTTTTATATTATATTGAATTAGTTTATTGTGTTATATTTTAGTTTATATTCTTTTGTTTAACTCTTGAAAGGGCCTTTTACTCATTTTTGGCATTTTTTTTATCCTGCAAAGTTTTTGGTCGTAAATAGAATTCTTGGATTAAATGCAACGGCCATGTCAGTTTAAACCCATCATCTTTCATTTCTCAAAATGACCTCCCCTTTCCCTTCCTTTTCCCGCCGTGTTATTATTTATATGTAAGGTGGCTCAGCACGAGCAGAGGGTGTCCCGGAAGACCCACGACCAGACTGAGCGCTAGCCGGCCATAGTATGCCACCCCGGGCTACACACTCCTCTGCTAATTCTTAATGTCTGCAACTGTGGTGATTCTCGCGGTCGCATCAAAACTGTCACGCACAGGCCCGTTGCATTAAATGCGATGGGCTCCACCATTTTTCCAAATGCGTTAAAAAAGCAGAAAATAGCCAAATTGTGTGAACTGTGGTGGAGAACATCCAGCCAACTATGTTGGATGTCCTCGAAACCCAGTGAATGTCAGGAAATCGTTCGCACAAGTTGCAGTTGCAAATAGCAATAAAAACACAACAATATCTACACAACAACAAAATAAAAACACAAAAACAAGCAAACACTCCACAAAACACAAATAACAACATGGAAACACCCTTTGCCACCATGCAAACACAGTTCCAAACCATGATGCAAGACGTGATGGCGAAAATAATTCAAGGAATGTTTGCATCACAAAACAGTATCAACAGCGCACTGTAAAAGAAACAATAATGAGCTTTATGGATCATTTAACCATTTTCACATGGAATGGCAATTCCTTGCTTCATAAGACTGGTGAGTTGGCTCAACTTATATTTGATTATAAATTTGATATCATTCTCATCCAAGAAACCTTTCTGAAGCCTGGAAATCGGCTACGCTTCCCTAACTATTTTCTGTACAGAAATGACAGAACAACAGGCAGAGGAGGTGGAACGGCCATTCTTGTGAGAAGGAATATGAACCATAATCTCGTATTGACACCTACCATACAACCGCTGAAGCTACTGCAATTCAAGTGCGGATTGATTCTTTAGAATTCATGGTAGTCTCGGTGTACAGCCGCCCTCAGGCAGCTACGCTCATTGAAGAGATTTAAAATACTTCTGGACTTTCAGGGCCCATACTCCTTGCCGGAGACTTCAATGCCTATCACCGAAGTTGGACAGCTGTGAGAAGCAATCGTGCTGGGCCTGAGATAAATCAATTCATCATAGATAATTCACTCTCTATATTGGTATATTACGTTCCTTTGAACACGATGTACGCATCGAAGTCCTCGACGAACTTTCATCCAATCACAAACCGGTGCTCTTCTTAATAGGAGGAATATACATAGACGAACCCCTACAAGTAAAGAAGAAAACTGATTGGCAAGCTTTCCAATTCACACTGGCTAAAGAAATCATTGTTCAAACACCTGAAACAGCCAGCGACACTGAAAAAATGATAGAAGAAATCACAGACAAAATAGTACAGGCAAAAGAGGACAACACAGTCACAACTCTGACAAGGGTGACAAACCCCTATGAACTCCCTAACGACATCAAAAACCTAATAAGGAGGAGGAATCAAGTTCAGAGAACGGCTAGGAACACAGGTCATCCTAGATTACGCCAGGATGCAAATTAAATTACGAACAAAATTTGTGATCGGATATCGAAATTCCACAATGACCAATGGGAGAGCTTCTTGCAAAGTCTGGAACCTGGGAGCGATGCTTTCTGGAGGGTTTCCAAAGACTTTTGTATTAAAAACAATCTTGTAATACCACCAATTCACGGCCCTTACGGTATCAAGTTCAACAGTTCTAGTAAGGCGAAGGCCTTCGCAGATACTTTAGAACAACAGTTCTGTGAAAATTCATCTTATGAGGAGGACCTTGACGAACGTGAAGATCACGTCAATCGGTTGACCAACAGGCTCATGAAGTCAGACATTACAGACTCCGACCTAATACAAAGCACCTGTCTTCAAGAGGTAAAAGACATTATACAAGTACTGAACAGACGGGGGATTTGATTTAATATCAAACACTATGGTAAAATGACTCCCGGATAAGATTCTCGATGCAATAGCAGCGATTATAAGCGCAATTTTCCGCTTGCAAAAAAACTCCACAATATGGAAATCGGCAATAGTTATTGTTCTTCCAAAACCTGGTATAAACCTCATGTTTCCACAAAATTGGCGACCTATTACCCTATTATCCTCTCTGTTGAAAATGGAAGAGTGCGTGCTACTTAATCGACTAAATGAGGCTGTTACCGAAAAAGAAATAGTTCCAGAAGAAAAATTTGGCTTTAAGCCATTACACTCCACTGAACTTAAGCTTACTAGGGTTGTTCAAAACATTAGAATAGAGCTAAACCGCAGGAAATCAACGGGTTCGGTTATGTTTGACATAGCCAAAGCCTTCAATAAAGTCTGGCATGCAGGGCTTATTTACAAAATGAATGAATCCCAAATGCCACTGCAGCTCACCCAAATCATTGACTCCTTTTTAAAAGGCAGATCATTACGTCTAAAAATTGAAAACCACCTCTCAACCATGCGGTAAATTCAAGCTGGAGTCCCAAAAAGATCACCCGTCTCCCCCATACTAAACAACATCTTTACTGCAGACATACTTGGCTGCCTTTGAATGTGCACAAGTCCCTATAAGCCGACGATACCTGTGTTTTATACTCATCCAGACAAGCACGAGTCATCATCACCAAACTTCAGATCTCCATAGACATACTTTTGAAATATTTTCGCAAGTGGAAGATCAAGTTAAACACAGACAAGACCCTGGCATTATTTATAACTAGAAAAAGACAACAACAACCAAAAACTCTGACTGTTGAAAACAAAAATATTGCCTGGTCAAGAACAGCCAAATACCTAGGAGTAACATTCGACAACAAACTCCGCAAACGAGGACATTGCTACAATGTGCTATCCCAACTCTATCCGCTCCTTAAGGCCAAGAAACTCAATATCAAGAACCGTCTGCTGATCTACAAACAAATAATACGACCGACGCTACTATATGTTAGTACAGCCTTCTACCAGACGACAGGGACCAACAAAAATGCACTACAATCCATCCAAAACAAAAGCATTAGACAAATCTTCGGAATCCCATGGTATGTTAGAAATACGGACATATACAAGGACCTTAGATTCAAATCTGTCGACATATTCGTGCGTGACAAAGCACTAACGCTGCTCGGCAAAGTAGGCAACCATCCTAACACTACCCTAGGAATCCTAAGACGCAAAGCACTCTCAAAAGAAATTTATCCAACTACCCGCGCTAACTTTAAGAAAATATAATTGCCTATAATCAAAATAATACGATCTCGTTAATCACGGTGAGCAAATAATTGTCTAAGCTTACAAGCTAACAATCTTCTATTAAGATCGCAGTCATCCTCGACCTTATCATTGCAATCTCAAGACCCTCTCTACACATATAATTCAAGAGTAAAATCTTGCTTGTTCAGATTTATTTTTAAAAACAAAATTGTCAATTTAGTACATATTCAAATTCACATCACATGCACTCATCCATAAAACATGCAATACACTTGACATTTTAAACCTACAACAAAATTATTTCCATTCACATACAATGCATATTGGATGCGTTGTATGAAATTCTAATCTGTCAGTATAAAGTTCAACCACTTGAGATGGTCAATGGCTAGACATAATTCCATGCTAGTGTTTCATCACATGGCAATAAAAATGTTCCTCCTGCAGTGTCGCCCATGTGAGGAAAGAAGGAAAACCCTTACGTGGCATACTTGCACATGTGCGCGTAGGTCAACATGATAAACAATTATACATTCCAGAATTTTATGAAATGTGATACGACGCGTAAAGTGAATTGCATGAATTTGAATACAAAATGCTTTGTAAACAATATTTTTGAATTAGAAACTTGTATAAAAGGTTTAGGATAAGGAAAATAAATTTATTGTTAATCCGACAACGGACGTGTAAGCCTCCTTGTCATAACTGCCGGTGGGATAGTTTGGGTTGGCAGGTGATTTGCCGGTGAAGCCCGGCTAAGATGCTGCTGCGCAGTTGGCGTCCATATATTTTTACAATCGATGGAGCCTTTGCGTTGGACTATAATTTAATGAAACCATATCCAGGGAATGCAGAGCCTAACTCAATTAAACGTAGATTCAATCAAAAATTATCAAGTGCTCGGGTTCTGGGTGAAAACGTATTTTAAATACTGTCATCCGTGTTTAGAGTATACAAAAAACCTATAGCTATTGATTAGAAAATGTACGTGTCATAACAATGACTTGTTTACTATTACATAATTTTTTACGCCGAAGTGAAACGTCTCAAAATATTTACATACCATAGGGGATCTTTGATACTATTAAGAATGGTGTAATCATACAAGAAGGATCTTGAAGGCAAACGCAACAAGAAACATTAGGTCTTATAACCCTTTCACAAATATCACGCAGATCAGCTCAAAATGTTACGCAAATAAGAGACGAGGTTGCAACATATTTTCAAAATTTGTCATAAATAATTACATTTTAACTTTTGCATTAATCATACTACATATTCACGTAATTTATATCCTAACTTCGTTTTGATATGTAACAGAAAGCGCTCCATTATGAGCTATTACTGATATTGAAGTGTTTAAATTATAAATTTAACAAACTGAAATTTACCCAGAACTATGAGAATAAAATGAATAACAATACGTTATAGCTTTTTATTTTTTCGAAGATCAGCTTTCCCCATAAACACTATTTAGCAGTTGCTTCTATTTTTCCCGGTCATAGGGTTCCCGTGTTATATAACAAACTAGCTTTTGCCCGTGGCTTTTGCTCCCACTAAATTCTATTTTGCTTGGTAAGTGGTGTATACTTGTAGGTTTTATTGGGTAAGACTCAAAGATGTTTGAACGATCAATGTCTGCAATTTTTTCAACTAATGGCATGGCATGGTGTTATGTGACCGAAAATAATTAAATCAATAGAAAAATTAAAACTCGGTGGTCATATGGTATACTTATTCCATTAGTATAGTAGAAAATTCAATAGATATGTCTCTAAATAGGATTAAATAAGAAATCTTTTAAAAAAAGGAATCGACTTAACAATGCCCTAAAACGATGAAATAAATTTCATGGAATCGTTTTCAACTCAATTTCTTCCGTTTCAGGACAAAATATAGGAGCGCGTCTACCGCCAGACATGAAACGTGGATAAATTTATTTGGAACCGATTCCATGAAATTTATTTCATCCTTTTTAAGGCATGAGAAGTTGGTTTCCTCTTTTCTCTAAAAGCGTTACTATTATGTAGATGAAATAAAATAAATAAACTATGTCAGTATTTACATCTTCGTTAGTTATCCTCCAATCTCCTTTTTCCGTGTTCATGGTCGGAATGCAATTATACACAGGCGATAGAAATTGTTTCATTGCGCTATACGCAAACCAAATCGAGGTGTATATTCCAACAGTTTCTGCCCCAAATTGAACGGATGGTTTTTTTCTGAAATAAAATTTAAAGGATGCCAGACGCGAATATTTCTTTTCTATTAATTCCACAAGCATCGTTGATCGCTTTCTTATCTTTGTGTAACTGATGCTAAGGATCCCAGATCACTGGTTCTCCCTGGTAATTTTCAATAAAACTTCTCGTCTTCTCATTTGTCCACTTTATCGCTGAAAAATCTATTCTACAGTCAACAACCACTCGCGACAACGATCACCAGTCAAATTAACAATGACGAGTATGGAAACACCGCTCACGAATATTTACGAGCAAACCTTTGATTTGCGCCAAAAAACCGCCAACGAACAGAGAACAGACGAATATTTGCGGCAAATACCGAATACACCCGAGAAAGTCGTTTACATACTCGCATTTGTGCCTCTTCCTCTGTTCTCTGTGAGGATCTAAATGAGGCATAAGACAAGAGATTTGACACGAATAAAGGCTCTTGGAATAGGGGCAATAAAAATTAGTTGGAAAAGTGAGAGTTGCAGCAATAAACAATTGCTTTTAACAGAAACGTTTCTGGCAAAAAAAGGAATGTTCTTTAATAAATTTGAATGAAAAAAATTTGAGCTGAGATGCAGATCAGAACGATGATACGTCTTTTAACGTATAATCGAAGTAGCGACGATTTGACAAGTGCAGTGCGAGTTAAGGTACCATCTACACTCTAGAGCTTGGCTAGTACACGTGACATTTACCTGCATGGTACATATTCAGATTTCATGCATTTCTGCTAAGTTAACTTCTTTTCCAAAAATTGCCAGAAGCAGCGATGGAAAATTTGTAACGCTAATTCAGCACTTTCATTTTTATACCTTTAATATAAAACTTAAAAACAGAATGTAATTAGTGAGTCTTGATTCGAATAAAGAAGTGAACTTTGCTTCGTGAATTTTATTTTTGTTGTCCGCCAGTTTAGCGGACATTACTCGCGCAATCGAGAAAGTTAGCGACAAACGTTGCAGAGTGAACAAGACAAACAACTGTTTGAAGCAAAGAACGAACGGAACTCCATTGTTTGCCAAAAGTCATTGTTAAGGACGAAATTTAGAAAAAGATGATAAGCTTTTTATTATGATTAAGGATATTGTTTGCAATATAGGAAGAATATTCTATTTATTGGTTATTTTTATATGCAAATTCATCTGCAAATATTCAAATAATATTTCATTTACATAATGTAGTAATATTCCAATTCAATTTACCTCTGTGAATATACATAAATGTCAAAGTTAGAGCCTTTGTCAAGAATAAAGTGTCTATAAGCTGTCTTTTATCAAAAACGTGTTTCTATTACATTGAAATAATATCGTCCACACAAAAGGATACCACGCACATAAATTATAACAGTTATAGATAGAAGTTGAATTAAAGAAAACATAAGTAAATATTAGAAAACAATTTAGCTAAACTGAATGAATTTATTATTCAAAAATAATTGACTCAATGAATAATGATGAGTAATTTTTGTTTTACACGAAACGAAAGAAATGATTCTGGTTTAATAAAATGAACAAAAGTTTTGGTCTTTTTCATAATAAGGATTTAGAATTTAAATTGATAAAAAAAGGAATTTATTGCATCTGGCAACTGTCCATTCATTAACCTGATCGAAATGTCAAACGTCAAAATGAATTTGAAATGTGAACATCAAGAAAAGAAGTAAATTAATATTTTTCAATTATAACTTAATAGAATATTTTACCTTTTTCCATTTTCAATTCTTATAGAATCAATCAAAATGGCAGAAAGAAAAAGATGTATCATTGCTGGGTGCCTGGCACCATCAAGGGAGTTTGCGGTTCTCCCAGCAGATGTTGAAAGGTGAAATATTTTACAATTTTAAATCATTAATTTTTTTATTTTTACTAGATATAAATACGCGTTAGGCTTAGAAAAATCTGAGTTTTTAAAAAAATTGCTGTCTTTAGATATCTCAACGATTGGGTCTAAGTGCCCTACTGCATTGTCAATCCTCAGGAGTTATCATCAATTTTTGGGGCATAAAATGAGTATTCCATGCATGGCGCGTTTACTGAATTTAATAGTGGATGGCGCAAGAAAAGGCAATTCATTGGTTCTTCAAATTGCCAATCAAGTAAAAGCAAAAGTAACATATTTTAAGCAATCCGTTAATGCATTGGCCTAGCCACGAGCAGAGCAAGAAGGGCAATAAAAAGAAGGACAATTGTTAACCGTTATCCAATCAGTAAGCGCTTTTTATCTACCCAGACATTACAGGTTTGCTAGGATTTGCATGAAACTTTCAGGAATGATAGGTATCATGAATATCTTTGAGATTTTGTTCAACTAGTGATATCAATAATTGTAAGACAAAATGGCGGCTGTTTCAAATGAAAAGATTGAATAAATTTGTGTTATTTTTCCCCAACATCAACATGTAAGGTACATGGTATTAACGTTTGATTGAATTTAGTAATGAATGGCTGAAGATGAGCACCTAAAATTCAGAGGTGAAGCAAGTCGAGATAGTAGGAAAGCGCTCCTACCAGAAGGATTTTTACCCATCCTCGGGTTCAAAACAAGTTTTTTGATGACACGAGCCGATGACTAGAATTATTCATGCAATACTTGAATAAGAAATCATTCAAATTTATCTAAAAGATACAGAATTTCTTTTATAAGTTCATTACAGGCACCATTTCGCTTTAGATTAAATTGTTTTACTGAATGCTCAGCCAGACCTAAACTTCTGAGAGACAACCACTCTGACCTTTTCACAAAGTTTGAGTTTTATTGCTTATATAGTTTCTGAAGAAACTTCCTGTAACGCACGGATAGATTGGCAGGCGGACAAATAGATAGACGAACGGACAGACAGGATACAAAACTAGTAAGTTTTTGTAAAATTTATTTCACAAAGCCCTAACAATCATGGTGGTGCATCCAATGGCAAATAACCTAGAGGTTGAAATTCCTTGAACTTTGCTTATAATAGAAGGATTTAGCATTTTCACCTGTTAAACTGTATTAGTAT
This sequence comes from Odontomyia ornata, assembly GCA_963969285.1. Lineage (NCBI taxonomy): Eukaryota > Metazoa > Arthropoda > Insecta > Diptera > Stratiomyidae > Odontomyia > Odontomyia ornata. The sequence goes on from OZ017740.1 coordinate 89,441,616, forward strand.
CATTAAATTGGATGAAATCAGCAATATTTTTTAAAAGATCTTTATATTCCATAAGTTTCAATCAAATTTACAAAAGCTATAGAAGTTGAAATTTCCTCCGATAAGAACACCCATATACGATATTTCTACTACATGAGCTTTCCATCGAACCAGACATTACACTTTTGATTGGATCCTCTCCAAATTTTCAGATAAGATGAATAACTACAATAAAACACATTAAAGGTTCCGTTGACTGGAATGTGGGCTGGTTAAAATGGAGCTCTTTTAAACCAAGAATATATTTTTTGTGCTTGCCATGAAAGTTTTTCTTGAATTAAACCATTCTACATATCTGCATATAGTAGGTTAAGTATAAAACCCTTCTGACATGAGCGTAGGTCTGTCTGCCCAACGTGCTTTGTGGTTGGGAGGTGAATGTCATATACGCACATAGTGTGGGGCTCACATGCTCGCAAGCGACTGGACTACTTACTAAACGCCTCTCCTGCCAACCAGAGAAACTACCCTGGAACATTACTTTGAGCTAGGTCGCGCTCTAATAAGACTGCGTAAGAAGGCATTCAAAATGATAGGGAATTATCTCTCACGGGAGTTGCACTTGGTCGAATCGTTCTCGAAAAAATGAAGAAAATGAATCTGAACTGAAAATTATGCACCTTAATAGGAACTGATGTGTGTGCCGTCATGTTATCGAATTATGGAGCTGTCAATGGAATAAGGAAAGAAGCAGAAATGCCGTAGGGAACCTCCAGAAAAAGTTTGTACTCTGAAAACAAATGAAATTCAAAATCTTATCGATCGCGTGAAAGACATATTTGGAGGTGTTGGTGAAGGTGAATCTACACAACCTTATTTTGATCCCACTGCAGCAACCTTATGTATGTGTGATTTTGATTGACAGCCAGCCTGTCATTAGCATCTCAATGAGAATTATGTGAATTAATGAGTGTTCCAAATAAAGCTGTAGTAAATTTATTTTTGGTAGTCCAGTTGATGTGGAAAATCAATAGAATCATTTTCAGTACAATAATTACAATAGGAGATTTTCTAAAAACTGACAATGTCATGCATTGTTTGAGGCTCAGAAGTGAATTTTTTATTAGTAATGCTACTGGAAGTAGCAGCAGAATCCAGGTATCGTTGCTTAACCAACCACTACGCTGGAAGCATTAAAGCAATGTGATGTTGACATATACCCGATAATTCTCACTTACCTTTGCACATTCTGCACTTATTTGTAGTAATCAAGCATTCGCCGAGGCAAACTGCTCGAAAAACACCATTATACTTGATCCAATTTTAATTGTGGATTGAAAAATAAAAATATTTAAATTTACGATTAAAATTTTATCACGGCAACCCCTTTGCAACGCAATTAATCCACGTGAATTGCATTGTCCCGCAAGGCAACCAAGAGTTGACGGCATGAGAGGGCTCTCCAAGAAACCACCGTTGCGACACGGTAAGTCCGGTTGTATACCTCGGACAGAAGAGATGTGCGCCGCAATTGCTAGAATTAGAAAGGAAGTTTTTTCGTGTCAACCAAAATGTACAGTAGATTTCATAGAGTTATGTGGGTTATGCGTGCTAATTTTCCGAGTTGGCTGTTCTTGGATTTTGAATGGCAGTGCGAAACAGTTGTGTTGAAAAGCTTTGTGTTTAGTAGCGGACGTTTTTGTTTCCATGTTGAGAGTGAAGTATTCAATTAACGGAAACAAGTTCGTGCTTTAAATCTCGTACAATTTCATGATTACCTATTCGCTTATTGTTACTAGAACGCTACGTCCATTAAACTCATTCTGACCTTGCAAACCTATTCGTAAGATTTAATTAAATTTAAATGAATTAACACTTATTGTTGATGGCATCCTTAATTGCTTCAAACTCAGACGGTCTATATCAAGGAAAGGGAAAATTAATTGTTTGTTTTATTTTCCTCTCATGTTCATGTTCACATGTTTTGTCTTTTTTGAGCAATATGGGACCCACAATGCTTTTGTGATTTTTCTTGCTTAGGGACAATCCTCACAGATTCGATAAACTCGACAAACAAGAGAGTTTCTAGTTTCATGTAGAGAAAAGCACGAGGAACGTGAAGACCATGAAGACTTCATATGGGGACATTTTATACGTAAAATATTGATGGTGAAGTATGTGAAAGGATCATACTAAACTAACAATAATATTTCGTTAAAGTCAGTACTGAAGAGGTCACCGATAGATTTGTAAAATTTAGCAACCCGTTGTGTTTTATAAAATAACCCTAGAGTAATGAACGAAGAAAATACTCAATGTTTGGTTGTGTTCACATAAAGTTTTAAAAATGGAAAGAACTCAGGTCTGTCAGCTGTGTGCTCAACACATAATCATTACATCAATTAAATAAATAAATAATTAAAGTCTTAGGCAACCGAATTTTCACTATAATTTTTGAATGTATCCCGACCAGCTTTCTAAATAACATTATTTTCATATTTTGAGAAAAAATACCCTTCTTTTATTTCTATTGTGAACTAAATATTTGAAATGGGAAACGATAACAAAAAAGTCATTGTGAATTGTTATTATGAATTGTCATTATGGCTGACATATGACTTTTAGAAAGGGAGCGCACGAGGATGGAAGGATTACCTTAAACATCTGTGAACTTGCGACTTGCCGCTTGTTTAGCATTACTGTCGAGATCGTTGGTCAGACGTGAAGTGTTTTTCTAGTGAATTAAGTTTGTGGTGCGTTTTGAAATACAAGTGTAAATGTGAAGTGATTATTTTCAAGTAAGTATAATTTACATTTTAGATAAGAATGCTTTAAAACTTGTTGAATTTGTGGTCTAAGGTTTCAATATTTCGGTTCTACTCTGTGCAGAAATAGAATTATAAAGTTACATGTTTTGTAATGCTAAGTTCGGTTTCAAATCTTTAAGGAGATATTCTAGACATTCATGAATCGTGACTTATTGTTTAAGTAATTGTATAAATAAAGATTATCCTTGTGCTATGCTGCTGGCCCAAATAATCTTCCATCTAGATTTTCTTATTAAGCTACGCCTTCTTCCTTTTGTCAAACTTTCAAAAATTCTTAGGGTGCCTTGTTTCCTCCGCAAAATCTATCTTTTGAACGTTTTCTGTTAACTGTTGTTTTCAGCAACAATGCATAAAAATATGAGTTCTGCAAATTCAAGGCCTTTAAATTTTCGAACTGTTTTTTTTTTGAAATTTTAAGGCCTTTAATTTGCAGAGCTAATATCTTTATACATTGGTATTTAAAGCAATAGTTAACAGAAAACACCCAAAAGATGGATTTCGCGGAGGAAACAATGTGTTATTCAAGTATTGTTGAAAGTTTGGCAACAGGAAAAGGCATGGTTTAATAAAAAACTTGAGTGGTAGAATATTTGGGTCAGTAGCATAGCACAAGGATAATTTTTTTTACAATTTTTTTCTTTCTTTCATTTTCAGTCGATAATTTTGTAAATTTTTTAGCATCGCATAAATAATGGCCTCGTATAATGATTGTCATAGCAACGTCCTTTTCGATTGCGATCGCAATCAAATCATTATGCCTGGACAAATAGAAACAGGAAATCTGTTTTTAAGTGAAAACGAAAATCAACAAAGTATCTCGCGTTCATGCAGTTTTGATGTTGACAATACCATCACATCCGAAGCCAAGTCTGAACTTGAAGGTTTATTGACTTCGTGGGGAATGGGTAGTGATTGTATTTCTAAACTTTTTGGTAAATTTGAAGCATGTTTCAACGCGTGAATGGATTAAATATCTTCCAAACACAGACTCAGGTTTAACAACATGGCATTTGAAACATATTTGTGATTCCGATATCAATGAGCTTTTTACAGTATGGCAAATGGGAGATAGAGTTCGTTTCAAAACCTCCCTTAATTTGTGGCGTTAAGCTCAAAACATTGAAGGAAATGATTTACAAATACCAATATCTGAGGATACACACAAACAATCGCCATCTAATTCAACTGTTTCATCAAAAAGCATGGCAGTTACTCCAATGAGCTCTTTAACACCAGTAAAACAAACATTCATATTTCACTCAAAGATTACATCTATTTATTTTAGGAGCTCATAACATTACTTCAATCCTGCTCTTATGGACAGCGAGTGCTCAATAACTTCAATGTTAATAAAATGTTTACTGAAGACGACAAAAAACTTTTGATCGATATAGTTACGGAAAATTTCATGAGCAAAAAAGAAACCATGACACTCAATCAAATCAAATACTATTCCGAACAAATTGTAGCACTGTTTCCTACTGAAAATCTAATACGTTTTCTTTATATAATTCCAAATTTCTCTGATAAAATTTGAACAATCTATTAGTTTAAAGCAGTTCTAATTTAATTTTTAATGAATATTAGCCCAATAACATAAGAATCATCATGTTACAGCAAACGTACTATATCCCCCGGACAAACGGAGGATGTCCTCGAGGGATTCTCTATGACAGACATAGGAACAAAGCAAGGAAATCGCGTACCAAAGACTTACTTGAGAGAAAAGCAAAGAAAGGTAACCCTACTGTTCAAGTGACGGAGTCATCAAATTTGTCGAATACGACGGAAGTTAAGGCTACAAAAACTCTGCATCAAATTAAAATTAAAACAACCTTAAATGCATACATCAAACAGAATATAGCGAAACAAAGGCTTGGCTACAATACAATTACAGCTCAGAGGAGTCTCGTCTAAAATATAGGCAAACCGCCCAGAACAGACTTCAAGAATATCGCGTATCTCCACTTAGGGAAATATTTACAGATTGGCCTATGCTGAAAAGTGCCAACGCAAATATTTTTGTGAGATAAACATTAATAATATAAATATGAATTACAACGGTTAATTTCTCACAGGTTGAAATTGACTTTGATGTTTTATATCCAGGCAAAAGGGACTGCCTATTTCTAAAATGGAAACAATTTATTACTGGGCTGAAACCAATTTTAAAAAATGATCTGCGAGATGCTTCTTGTATAAAGTTGCTATCTTTACTTGAGAAGGATTGTGAAGATGGTAGGTGATATTTATGAAATTGAAATTATTTAATCTTAGTTTTATCTTTTAGATACAATCAATTTTCTTCTTTTAACTGCTTTACATGGACTACTAAAACCAACCGTCCAAACAGAAGCCAAAGGAATATTGACTTCGCCAAACGGTTCACGGTGGAAACCTAGCATCAAAGATTCTCAGGATAGTTTCGCTCTGAGTTTAACAACAATAAACGATTTAGAAAAAAAAGTAGATGAAAAAAGGAGGAAATGTGAAGAACTTAAAAGAACTCTCCAGCCATTTATTATTGTTGAAGGTGAAAACGTGACAAAAATAAATAATTTCTATTTAAAGGGAAGGAAATAAGAATTTATGTTTAAAGGGAAGGAAATAATTCCCCTTTTTATTTACTTGACGATTTTGGTATTAATAATCCATTAGGAGCGCATCAGAGCTCGGTTTGTGCAATTTATTATTCTATTCCTGTAATGCCGTAATTTTTCCTTTCAAAACTTGATCACATCTTTTCAGCTGGCATAGTAAACAGTACAGATGTCTTTAATTTTGGGAATTCAGCTTGTTTTCGCGCATTGATAGTGTATCCCACTTTAGGTCTTATTTTGGGTGACAATTTAGCACTTAAATCTTTTAATTCAAACTTTTATTGTCGACTTTGTAAAAGAACAAAAAATGAGATGAAAAAAGATGTTACTCAACACGATATTTCCCTTCGAAATGTGGAAAACTACAATGAAGACCTCGGCATAAATCCCGTCGATATTAGGATAAGCCTTAGCGGCATCCGGGAAAATTCAATTTTTAATAAAATTCCATCATTTCATGTAACAGAGAATTTTGCGTTTGATACTATGCATGATATTTACGAAGGAATCTGTCATTATGATTTGGCTGAAATATTAAATATGTTTATTTATAAAGACAAATTTTTGAACATTGAAATTCTTAACAGCCGTAAGCAACTTTTTGCTTATGGTGAAACTGAAATTTACAACAGAGGAAATACCATTCAAAAAGAACATTTGCAGAACAAACACTTTAAAATGACTGCCCGAGAGATGGCAAAATTCATTCATTTCTTGCCTCTTATAATAGGCGATTTAGTGCCAGAAAAAAACAAAGCATGGATTTACTACATTTGCCATCTTTTCATAACGCCCATTTGGTTCGATTAGATTGCCTTGTAAAAAAACATAACAAAATGTATCAAACTCTACTCAACGAGACTTTAAAACCAGAACATCATTTTCTAGTGCATTATGTGAATGCTATTAAAATGTCTGGTCCTATTAAATATTTATGGACAATTCTATATGAAGGTAAACATCAAGAGCTGAAGTGTTTTGCCAAAAATACAAATTCCCGTAAGAATAATCCTTCGACATTAGCTATGAAACGGTCCTTTAAGTTTGCCTCATTTATTCTGAAAGGAAATGTAATTTTGCCAGATTTTATTTTTGCAAAAAATAAATCACAAATCGAGCCTGTTGAAAATAAATTTTATTTTACAATGTTACAAGAAACAGAAAATATTTTTCATAATTTACCTGTGTATTTTAATAGCGAGTGTTCATATAGAGGGAAGAAATACAAAAAAGGGTATTTAGTTGCTATTTCTAATGATACAAAATTTAACTTTTATGAAATAATTGAATGCCTTTTATTTGACAATTCAATATATTTAGCTGTTCAGCACTACAAAGTAAGAAAATTTGATGAACATTTTAGAGCTTATGAAGTCGAAAAAAAATTAGACAAGTTTTCCATTTTTTCTATTAAGATCTTTACGACACCTCCTATTCATATATGTCTTTTGTCGAATGGCAAACAATTTATTAGAAATAAGCATTTTTATTAATCAATAATCACGTTAAGATATAAGTAAGAACTAACAAATTTAAATAAATGGAATTTTCATTATAAAAAATATCCGCTGGTTTACTTTATTTGCTGTCCCTTAGTCGCCTGTCGAAAATAAAATAGGATCTGTCCACAAAGGTACACCTTCTTATTTAAGCAACTGTCATTCTTCATATAAAAGCGTGTATTCTAAATCTGAGCATTTGCGAAAAGTGTAGGTATTCCAAATTTAAACCATTACGTACTTGCTTTTAGAATGTGTTAATTGTAACATTCTTAAATTAACAATATTATGTGGTTGAACTAAGTATACATTCTCATTTAATCCGACAACATAAAAAGCTTGATTTAAAAAAGTTCATATTTGTTTTAAGCATTTTAAGTTTCATTTTTAAATATAGGGTATACTTAAAGTATTATACAAATTAGGGCTCAATTCAAGAAATTTTAAAAGTGCATAGATTTAGCATGGTATTATCTTAGAGCAAGTAAGCAACGTTGTTGACTGAAAATCATTACTGCATTTGCTTCAGTTAAACCACGTTTTTGCTTAATGGGAGCAAAGTTTTTTCTGAGTGTACATAAAACCATATAGAACACCTACCTCACTACAGGGCGGATTGAAAAAACAAGTACAGGAGTTACTAGACTTGGGGATCATAGTTAACTCAAAATCACCATAAATGCACCTTGCTGCCTTGTAAGCAAAAAACCAGGTTTAGATAGGAAACCTAGACACCGTTTAGTAATCGACTTCAGGAAGCTAAATAACATAACAGTGCACGACCGTTATCCTATACCAAATATGGAGAAAAACCTTCACGCAATGGGAAATTGCACGTACTTCACATCGTTAGACCTTGCACGCGGGTATCACCAGATTAATATCAGGAAAGAAGACCAGGAAAAAACCGCGTTTTCAACACCCTTCGGGCATTATCATTTCACCCGTATATCATTTGGCTTGGGCACAGCACCTGCAACCTTTCAGAGAGCGGTCAATTATATGTTGAACGAACTTATACCGGACAAATGCGTGGTGTATTTAGATGACATACTTATATTTGGACATAGCCTACAAGAAATAGTCGACAACACAAAAAAGTGCTAAAAATGATACGCAAAGACGGATTTCACGTTCAGCTAGAGAAATGCAAGTTTTTCCAACACGAAACGATTTTCCTAGTACACTAAGTAACAAAAGAAGGACTCAAACCAAACGATAAATACCTGAAGAAAATAAAGTAGGGGCAAATACCCAAAAACATAAAACAATTGCGATAGTTTTTAGGGTTAAGCGGATATTATAGGAAATTCATCCGAAACTATGCCAAAATAGCAGAGCCGCTTACCAATGCGTTACAGAAAGACCAAGAGGTAGACTACTTAAATCCGAGATTTATACAGTCCTTTAACAAACTAAGAAGTATATTGACTAAGGACATAGTTCTCAAGACCCCCGACTACAACATTAAATTCGAGATAGCTACAGATGCATCAGGCTATGCAATAGGGGGAGTTCTGGAGCAGGAAGGGCGACCCATAGGCTACGTATCAAGAACGTTAAACAAAGCTGAAAGAAACTACTCGACGATTGAGAAGGAGCTGCTCGCGATAATATGGACTTTAAAACAGTTTCTTCATTATATTTACAGACGTCAAATTATCATCAAAACCGACCACAAGCCCCTGCAATGGCTGAGAAACCAAAAACACCAACACTCTAAATTGTTTCGTTGGAAGCAACAGCTAACAGACTTTGATTATGAAATTAAATACCTCAAAGGTAAAACGAACGTTGTGGCAAATTACTTATCAAGACCACCCAGATCAGAAATCAAAACAATGGAAATCGATAACATTTCAGGACGAGCAACGAGGCACACCAACGGGAGCAGGAAGGGCGACCCATAGGCTACGTATCAAGAACGTTAAACAAAGCTGAAAGAAACTACTCGACGATTGAGAAGGAGCTGCTCGCGATAATATGGACTTTAAAACAGTTTCTTCATTATATTTACAGACGTCAAATTATCATCAAAACCGACCACAAGCCCCTGCAATGGCTGAGAAACCAAAAACACCAACAGTCTAAATTGTTTCGTTGGAAGCAACAGCTAACAGACTTTGATTATGAAATTAAATACCTCAAAGGTAAAACGAGCGTTGTGGCAAATTACCTATCAAGACCACCCACATCAGAAATCAAAACAATGGAAATCGATAACATTTCAGGACGAGCAACGAGGCACACCAACGTTGAAAATCCTAACCCATTAATCGTTATGAGAAATCACCCAGTAAACCAATACAAAAACCAAATAATATGGGGACGCGTACTAACCAAAACTAAGCAATTTAACAATAATGTGTGTAGTGAAATAGGTAAGTTCAAATGTCCGTAAAGGACTGCAGCGATGGTCTACTGCCTCGGCAGAAGAAGGTGTCGGTATCTGCCGAGAACGCCCTTGTCTGGGGAAGCGTGAATGCGCTGGCAGGCTAGCATTGCGGTGTCGTGGGCCGTGTTCATTCCCCCAGCACAAGGACCCACTACAAAGAATTTCGCCCTCACGAATTTCTGGGGTCGAACAAAACAAGGCGACCGAAGTCGCAAAAATTGTAGGCAACTCTACCAGGGACAACTGACTTGTTCATGAAACAAGAGTAACAAGTAAAAAGAAGTGGAAGCAGGGTGACCTCGTCTTTACCCGGAGAGGCTCATGGCCCACAAATGAGAGAAGGGCAACCGGGTGGTGATGGAGCCCCTGCGCACCCACCCAACCGGATTAAAATCCATATTTGTTGCAGTGGTCAGGTATTCTTCTTCTGAGTGGAAAACTCATACAACTTAACTTGCATAAGTCTTCCCATCAGAAGAAAAGTACCACGATGACCAATTTATGCCATAGAATTATGCAATTCGATTGCGTAACTCTATGTCATAAAGAGGCACTCTGCTTGGGCCACTCAACCCGCGCCGTCACCTGAAACAAAAGGAGATTAGTTATGTACCCGGCGGCTGGCTCATGTTTTATGGGGAAAGCATGCCGCCGTACCGAGTCCTATACCCGGTCAGAATTATGGGAAAGGAAAGACCGAAAAGTCTATTTTAATTCGGCATTTTTATTTTTTTTCGCTCTTTAATCGATTTATAATAGTGTTTATAATATAATCAACAGGACTCCATCAACGTATTTTGACTGTTTTCTTGATAATATATTGATATATTAGATTATATTCACACAATCTCAAAGGAAAGACGAAAGTAAAACGAACTTCTTTTATGTGTCACAGCACCAAATGTACAGGCTGAATAGCTTTTATATAATAACTTAGTTATTCCTGATATGACGTTATTATTGCTGAATTGATATTTAAGAAATATGTTGACGCTTGAAATTTCTTGCTTTGTTTCTTTTCTTTCTCCTGTCTCTTTAAAATAATCAAATGGCCAAATACAGCGATTATCTCTATCCTTTTGATAGCGCATACAAACTTCTTCAATTGATTATCTACTAGATATATTCATAGAATTTTTTTTTACTTTGCTCTTAAATTGCACTATATTAGACTATGCACACGTTCACGATCAAAATGGTCAAAATTATTATGGCAATTTTTTTTCTTTCCGAGTAAATTTCGTCAGTTTGAAACACTTCACAAAACTCGATTTTAAAAAGTTTGGCGTCAAAATTCTTCCTCTTTTTTCTCTGAACTCTCTTTGGAACAAACGAAAAAAAACGAAGCCAACGCTTAAAACCGAAATAATAAAAACAAATTCAACACACTTGATGCTTCATACTCTCTCTTATTCTATGCACTCTTTCCAGAGTTCACTTAAACTGTATGTCTGGATGATATCTCATTGTTGCGCTTTTTGTGCTTGAAAGAAATTGAGAAGCACGACCCACGTGAGACGGTAGGCATTCTCTCTATCGAGCGAATAATCATGGTGCGTACGTCCTTCAAACAAATAAATCCTCCTCCCACAACAACACCCTGATATCCTTCGATTTGCTCAATTACGCTATGTATCCTTTTTTCGTTGCAGCTGTCGCAAAAACTCCCAACTTCCAATCAAACTTCACTCGCGTATTTCTGTCTTAATTGCAGCAACCACAGTACAACATTCCGTTCATTAAAGGGGAAAATTCACTGTCACAAATTCAACAATTCCAATAGATAATGACGCGCGACAGTTACCCTTTACACACACTCTTATGGAAGGGTCTCGAGAAACGTTTGTCGTTTCTGGGTCTTGAAACCGTACGGTTCACTCCTCCGTTGCCTCGTTAAACTAAGCAATTTATACAAAACGGCACCGGCACCGCCACCGCCGTCGCGTATATAACAAATCCGTGGAGGTTAGAATTAGAGCCGCGCAATCCCAGCTCGAGGAAAATTCAAACTCCCACGCGTACAAAAAAGTACGAATAAACGTGTAATGCCCGCGGCGCGTACACTTTACCGTGCACCGATACCACTCAACCTCATTATGTCCCATTCAATATTTGTGAACATTTCCGATTGCCATTCGATTTCTTTTTCGCTTTTGTACTTTTCATCTCTGAACGGATAGAAGTAAGATAAAATTCATGCACGATTGCGGAGATTCTAAACTCTGAAATCCACTGCTCACTTCGAGTTAGCAAATATTCCCGACTTCAAAACGCGGCCAGGAAAATATGGTGGTCGTTCCTCGCGTCCACGCCGTGTCGCCGTCCAGTTCAAAAACTCTTCTCCCCGGCGTCCGCGCTGTGTGGCGGTTTCGAGCAGACTCCCCAATCTCCCGGCAACAGCACCAGCAACACCAGCCGGTCCTACTCCCGCTACCGCCACTAATACGTAATCGACACTATTCGTGTTACCTGTTGAGCCATTTGTTTTGCCATTGCTCTTGATTGTTTCACCATCCGATGAATTTCCATTGGTTGCTGGTGTTGTTGCCGTTGATTTTCTCAACAATGCAATATTATTTGTATTGCTAGCATGTTGACGAAAATCATCGGATGATTCGCTTGTATCGGGGTTTCGTGTTATACCTAATTCAAAATGTGTATTGATTTGGGCTTTCATTGGAATGTAGCTACCTAGGGGTGCAGGGCCTCAATTTGTTGGTGCTTTCGGTTTGCTGCTGCTGCTGCTATTGCAGCTTCGATTTAGCTACCAACGGTCGAATGACACCAATTTGCTTCACATTGACTGTGGCAGCCATGGTTGCTGCCGTAAGTTGACTTGATCCCGCTCCAGCTGTCGCAGTACTATTGCCATTAACAGCTGTCGCTACCGATGCGGTTAATAACGGGGATTTGGTGCTAATATTTGGCGACTTATTGGCATTGCTGAAATTAAATTGCTGTGTTATCCCAGCTCTCGAAATGTTATCGAGGGTGGATTTGGAAATCCGTTTCGTAAGCGATTCGCCGTCTAAATCATCGTCATCGTCCTCTTCCGTGTCGGATGATCGCGTTTGCTTTTCTCGATTACAGTAGTAACATTATCCAACCTATTACTTTGTCTCAAAGTGTTTATATGATAAATTAATGAGCCAAAGATGCTATGATATGAATAATAGTTAATAATGGGTGATGTTTTTAAATTACTTTTCCACCAGTTCAATGTTCGCTGATAGAAGTTTTCATAGCTGGTTAGATTAAAATGCAAATAATGATTCTGAGCATGCAGGCATCCAACTTGAAATGAGATCAATTTAAATAGTGGATTGCGGCAAATATCACACGTGAATTCGCTGGTGTGGTCTAATAGATATTCTGATGTTGTGGCTTCGTCGAAGGATAAATATGGTTGTTTAATATTTTTCGGTGATAGAGGTATTCTGCGTGCTGGTTCGATAGCCAAATCATAAACATCGCTGATGTCTGATGTTAGCAAATTTGTTTTCGGTTTTTCAATTTCTTGTTTTGTTGCCTTGATTGATTGGGAAGATTTATTTAAAAGCATATCCAGAATTACTAGCTTCGTATGGCAACTGTCCATTCGTTCCATGTGCAGATCAATGCTTGCCAGAAGAGAATCGATTTGTGCTAATCGGAAACATAGTGAAAGCTTCGTCACACATTGCAACAAAGTATACAAAAATGGTCGAGTCGATGAAGCACACAACCGATATAGGGTACAGTGTGCTAAATCCACAATCAATCGAAATAAAAATGTTGGTAAATTTATTGAATCTTCTGATGTTATGTGTTTGACACTCGCGATTGTGTCCATAATACTTTGTTCGTTAATTAAAACTATAACATCACCAGCAGCATATAAAAGCATATCACGTGTCAATGGCCGTTTTGCCCAATACTCTTGATCACGACGATAAATATTTTTTTATTGATCCTTCATAAGGTTCATTGAAGCATTATAAATTTCACTTAGTGAATTTAATGAAACATATTTGTCCTTATAGACCTATTTGCCACTTTCTAGGGATTGCAGGACTGCACGTGCTGCCGGTGTATCGAAGACATTCCGCAATAAAACACCAAATTGATTATACAAGTTCATCGATTCATTACGACAATCATGCATCACTTTGATAACATTCTCACTTTCGAGCAACGTCTTTAACCCGCCATTTGTAACGAGCTCTGGACATGTGAGAATATCGAAAATGAACGCCTCGCCTCTCGTCGTCCCGATTTCAATTAGAGACAATTGTCCTTTCAGATCCAAATTGGTTCCCTTGCAATCCAGCAAAATCACAACCTGATCATTTTGAGCGAATTTAAGAATCGCTTTGGTAACAAATTGACAATCTTTTATTGTAGAAATAACACGGGTATTTTGAAAAATTTTTATTTTTCACGTATCGCCGACGAAATAATTGATGGAGGACGAATGGACGGGACTGGAGTTGGGAGCTCCTGCAGGCTTGGTATCATTTGATGTGTTGATGCTATTTTGGGCCATGATGGTTTATCCTTTTCCAAATTCTCCGCTTATGTTTTTAGGACTAAACTATTGATGCGCTGCTTGAGTGTTTGGTTCTTATTATTTATGACGCTGACACACTCCGTGCTCGATTACTACATGTGAACACAATTATTGATGAACTAATAAACAACGAAAATAAACTTACAGAATGGGTAAAAGAGAACGTCAATCTGAACCAAAAGCACGGAATATATATAGAACAGGATAATCAATTTTGTAAATTACAAAACATTATTGTAAACCTATTCCCAGACAAAGTTAGCGATTTTACAAGAACTAATATCCTGAAACAAATAATAACAAACAGAACCGAGTTTGATAAAATCAACACCGGAAACCATATAAAAGGATACCATAGAGGATGTTGGGAAAATCTACAACATTACTACAAAAACTACTGTTTCCCGAACGCCAGGAAACATATACAGGAGATGATCAACAATTGCATTATTTTGCCAGAAAAATAAGTACGAAAGGAATAGACCTAAATACAAATACATCCCATTAGCCATCCCAGAACAACCGAAACATTAAAACGTTTTCAATGTATTAACGATTGATCAAAACATGTACCTCATCATCATGGACAGATTCTCAAAATACCTATTATCACACTACATAGAGGACAAGAACATGACGACGCAAATTCCAGTATTGCAAAAAATATTCGACACAAGGGCAAAACCCGTACATGTATGTATGGAAAACGACTATGACAGTCATATCTTCATCAAATTCTTGCAACAACAGCAAATAACTTATTATATTACGTCTCCGAGTAACCACAATGGAACCACGGATATCAACGCTGCCCATGGAACCTTAACCGAAATAATAAGAATGATTAGAGCCCAAGACACACACTTGTCTGCAGAAGAAATAATGCGCATAGCAAAGGATGCCTACAACAGAGTGTATCATGTATCACATAAGTGTACACCAGCGGAAGTCGAACTCCACACAGTCAATTGGACCACGGTGAAGGAAACATTAAATAAATATAAACAACAGTTTGCAAGGAAATATAATAAAAACAGAATGCAACTACCAAATCTAAGTGGAAATCAATTAGTGTTAAATAAACCGGACAAAGTGCAAAGAAATAAGAGACAACCTTATAGATATATAGTGAATAAAATAAAAAATAGCTTCAATATAACTAAACAAGTAAAAGTGCATCCTAAGCTTTTTAAGCGATATAAGGGTACCAAGATACTAAAAATCGACATTCCGTACCATTACTTGAAAGGCATACACCCATCCGCGAAAAAATTGATACAAAATATAATAAGCAAACTTGAAAGTGAAAAGGAAAGGGAAATCGCGAAGAACTTCGTAAACGAAGAAATATAAACAATTAAAAACCCAAGTCACCAACTAATCAAAGCAAAGGAGCTTGAGAAACAGTTATTCTCATAATGAAAATATTTCAACATTTAATATATCTTTTTAGTATAGTTACAGTTAACCCACGACTTATTGAAGTACAGCCAATAGACAACTCAAAAGGATATGCGATCATCAAATGGAGAGAAGTACAGATAATCAAAGGATACAAAATGGTATACCAAATAATCGAGCCCCACGCCATCGAAAAAACATTCAACAGCATCGTTGAAACAATTAGAAAGAGCTCAAAAGCAGCCTTCATGAGCCAGCTAGCAGCCAAATTAAATCAAATTGAACGGGAAATCGACACCATCAAACACTTGAACAACGGAAACCACAAACCATCTAAGCGCAGCGTATGGGACATGGGATTATTTCCAGTAATTGGCAAGCTATCCAAATATTTGTTCGGTACCATGGGGTACGAGGACAAAATTCAAATTGAGGCACATATCCAGGCAATTGAGGAGAACCAACAAAAATTCCTACAATAAATGGAGCAACAAATCCAAGTCAACGAGAACGTACAGAAAATTCTATTCGAATTAGGGAATCAAATTGTGGCCCTCAACAGAATTCTTTCAGCCAACATGTCAGCAATAGCAACATCAGTAGGCGAAGTCAGCTTTACTTTACAACTCAACATACTCCAGGATGAGATCGCGAAAATCATGGACAACATTCAATCCGCATGAGTAGGCTTAATGGCGAGAAGCATGCTAACAACAGCAGAACTTTTAAACTTGCAACCAACGTAAAGCCAATAACGACCAATCGAAACTTAGTACTAGATACACCTGAGGGAATCGCAATAAAAAAAAAACGGACTAATAATCGTAGAAAGACTTTCTGGAACATTAAATCATACTTGCAACGAAAGAAAATACACTTACGAAAATCAAACAATATTAATATGTTTCTCAAATTGTTTTATATATCTAGAAAATTCCATGTACAGTAATTCGATTACAGAATTCACAAACTCAACCATACTATACTCAGACACTAACGTAAATCATTCGTTTTCGATTCTACATAATTTAACAACAAAATATTTAGAAAATATAAAACACATTGAATTAGTAGACTGGCATAAATACTTAAAAAACTATTCAAGAATTGCATCATTGTTAACAACCATATCAATTGTAATAGTAGTCGTAATAATTTACTGTTGCTACTGTAAGCCAAGGCGATATCAAATTAAAATCCCAAATTAATCAATTTTTTCAAAAACAAGATAGAAATTGTTTCTCTTCTATCTTGTTTTTGAAAAAATAGACCTAGAAATACAAAACGAACAAGAAACAGAAGAATCGGAAATTGGCAAATCGCCCTAAAAGAAAATTCATACACCATTTGGATAACTTTTTCAGGAGTAAAAGTAATAACTAGGAAGGGCAAGATATTGATAATAACATTTTACTATCTTTTTGTACACATCAGCATTTCCTTACAATGTATGTATAATGAATGGAATATGCATGGTGTTTAATTACAGACCTTATTGACTACGTAACGTCTGTGCACAATACTTGTGCACAAACGAAATTTGCTTAGATAAGCATGCGATGCTTCGTATTGTTGCGAGTGAACACATAAAACATGCTCGGATATATTCCCGCTTCATAACTGCAATATTAGCGAGCAAACAACAATTATGTACTCGCACTTTGCCAATGAAAATTAGCCATAGAAACACATGCGCAAGTAAATATACGAGCAGTTAAGTAAACGAGAAAGTTAAATCCGCAATATTAACATCATGAACGAACGGGGTGCTTTGAAGAGAGGTAAGCGGAGAGGAAAACCGAAAGTTCCGGCATAAACACTTTTTCGCTCAATGTCCCCAGTTTCGCTATTTCACCTCGAGAGATCGTGGGAAAGCCGAAAGCTTAAGCTGAAAGCAATCTTTCGATGTCGAAAGCTTAAGCGAAAAACACTCTTTCGCTCAATTTCCCCAGTTTCGCATATTCACCAGCCGAGCAAGTGAGACGAAACGGGGAGGAAAATTTTTCGTGGAACGAGAGTGCACGTGTTCGGCTACTCAGCACCTTTCAAGAAAATTTAGGTTGAAAGCCCACGAAAGAACAGTATTTAAAGATCTTGGGCAAAGCATTCCAGGCAGTTGGTTTTTCAAGTCCAAAAGGGAGCGCGCTGTACCACAGGTAATTACGCGAGCAAAATATTCAGAAGGAGGTACAGCGAAAGTGTTCTTCAAGTACCACAGGTAATTACGCGAGCAAAATATTCAGAAGGAGGTACAGCGAAAGTGTTCAACGAAATGGTAAGGGGTGAGGTGTTGGCTTGCGCCGCGATCTTCAATCGGCCCTTTTCTGTTGTGGCCACCCCGGACCATTTGCTCGTCTAGCTGATCCCCTGTATAGGCTAGCGCTCACGTGTGAAGCGCGACCAGCCAAATGAAAAGCGCTTCACTCAATATTTCCAATGTTGCTACTTGGATCAAGAAGTCAACGAGCTATGCATCTACGCTGCAAGAGGAACGCAAGAGAGGAATGAAGAGTGTGCCTACTAATGATGTTGATAGTCCATCAAACTTATGGTTACCGATTACTGCCACATCTGCCATTCCTGAGAACGATATAGAGCAGATTGTAGATCTTATCGGCGAAAGATCTACTGCACAAAATTGGACAACAGTTGGCAAAAAACCAAAAATCCGATCCATAAATAAGAGTAAGAACATTTTCGGTACTGCGGCAGATTGCGATTCTCTTAATGTGGTGCATGCAATGAAATACTTGCATGTATCTAAATTTAGTATCCAAACTGAACCGGATGCTATTCATAATTACGTAGCCAACAAACTTAACGTAAATGCAAATATGCTTACTTGCTACAAGCTCATTAAAAAAGATGCGATCATTTCGAATCTACGGTTCATCAACTTCAAGCTAGGTGTGCCATCTTCTTTATATAGCAAGGTTTTTGATAAGGAAATTTGGCCCATTTCTGTAAAATTGAGTCCGTTTATCACATATGATAAGCCAAAAAACGTAGAGAAATCTCCAACGACTCTTCCTCCCCAACATACGGAAGAGACTTTATTGCACTCTCCCCAACCTGGGCTGGATCTTCCTCAAACATCACTTCAACCAGAAACAATAAAGCGTTCCCTTCGCCCAAAAAACAAATAATTATCTCTTCAAATTCTTCGACATCTGCTATGAACAATATTGAAGTCACGGCTTTACATTCACTGAGGACGTACTCCATCTACTATCAAAATGCTGGTGGTATCCGACAGGGTGGATAAAAATCATGATTTTTTTATTTTTGACAGATTTTTTTGATTTTTTAAAAAAAATCATGATTTTTTTGATTTTTATTGATTTTTTTGATTTTTATTGTAAAAGAGAAGGCCCGATACCAAAATTTTTTGATTTTTATTGATTTTAATGATTTTTATTATAAAAGAAAAAGCCCAAACCCCCCAGAGTCGATTAGAAAAAAATATATGTGAAGTTAAAGCTGATCAATAGTCTATAATAAATGACATATACTCAAAAGTGGTTGGCGCCATAAAAAAAGGTTTTATACCAATCATATCTACAAAAGTAGAGCATATATGTAAAGTAGGCTTAAAAAAATCGGCCAATGACAAGCAGTACGAGTATAAACCTTTTTTTCTGAGCCAATCACGATAGTGTATAACGGTGATGGATTTTACTTATAAAAATCCACTCCTTTGCATACATAGTCGCTTTCATATATGTATATAATTTTGGGCTTTCTTCTCTGTCTCAATTTTCATCGTAAATGGTAGAATTATACTTCAACTGCAAACTTGCTAAGAAAACCACAACCTTTTACATTAGCAACACTTAGGCCGTCGTCCCATCTGCAATGTGTTCGCAGCGGAGCGCAAAAGTTCTCACGCGAAATGTTGAATACCACCAATACGGGTTAAATTCAAAATATTTCATTTGCGACATCATTTGCTCTGCCGCGAACGCGTTGCATGGGATGTCGGCCTAGCACGTAAAGAAAAACTGGGATTTCCCCGAAATCGCTCACCAACTCTCTACGAAAAATTACTATATTTCCGGGGTTCCCCTAAATTGTTATACATATTATTCGTCTAGTGAATAGTGAGTAGCGCGTCGTGAAATTGTGCTATAATAGTGATACTGATTTGGTTTGCGAAAATGACTGGACGAAAAAAAGATCCTATTTGGCAGAATTATACGGAAGTTCGTGATGTAAATAAAAAGGGATCTAGGGCAGTGTGCAATGAATGCCATAAAGAGATACAGGGAATATCGCAGCGATTAAAAGACCATTGGAAATCGTGTAGCACTCGAAGTAAGTATTTTTTGATATAATTAAGTAAAATAAAACACTTGTTTTGAAAATAAAAAAACCCTTCCTTTAAATTTTACGTTTAAGTTTACTCGATCTTAATCGGTTTTCGACCATTAAAGTTCGGTCGAACCGTTGAGGAAGATCGAACGATAAAGGCCGAAAATCGATTACGATCAATATATACTTAGCAAAATTAAAAGGAAAGTTTATCTTTTTCTCTTTACAATTAGAATAATTTTGCGAAAATGGAATCAATAACAAGCATTACTGTTTCATTAAAAAATATTACAATTATCTTTTTTTGTATCGTTTAAGGTCTTAGATCCTCGAATTCCTCATCAACTGGCAATCCGGAAATTCAGGAACCTTCAATTGGAGCATGTGCTGTAAGATTCAGACCCAGTAAAAGCAGAGTAGAAGACATTTCAACACCTTCATCACCTTCGAAGAACAAGTGCAAACCTCAAAAATTGTCAACGTTTCTTGTAAGGACTTCAGAAGAGCTGAAGCAACAGTTAGACAAGCAAATTGCGAAAGCTGTATACGCTACAAACAGCAGTTTTCGGTGTATTGAACATCCTCAGGTTTTAAAAATAATAGAAATGCTGCGACCGGGTTATCAACCACCATCGCGATTTGATTTGGGAAACAGATTCCTCAATGAAATTTATAATGAAGAGAAGCAGAAATGTTTTTCTACTGTGAAAGATCAGACAGTGAATTTGTCAATAGATGGGTGGTCTAATGTTCATATGGAGCCCATCATTTGCAGCTGTGTTACAACTGAATCTGGAGAGGTGTATTTATTGGAAAGCATCGACACATCCGGGAAACCTCACACAGCTGATTATCTAACTGAAATATCAAAGGGTGTTATAAAAAAATGCAAGACTGAATACAAATGTAGAGTTGCAAGTTTCGTGACGGATAACGCATCAGCCATGACGAAAATGCGATTAGACTTAAGAGCTGATAATGAGAATGAAGAAGGTATATTGACGTATGGCTGCGCTGCTCATATTCTAAATTTACTCTCTAAGGATTTGGATATTAAAGAGGTGCGTGAACATGTCGTACAAATTGTGAAATATTTTCGAAATAATCACTTCGCTGCCGCAAAATATAAAGCAGAATGTGGCAGATCCCTTATTGTCCCGCAGGAAGTCAGGTGGAACACCCTATCAGATTGCTTCGAAATATATTTGTCAGAATGGCAAAAAATTCTGAAGATATGTGAAGATAACAGAAATTGCATAGATAGCGTCATATACCAGAAAGTCACAAACATGGTACTAAAGAGGTCAGCCGAAGATTTGTTAAAAATCTACAAGCCAATTGCGATAGCGATAGATACATTACAAAAATCAAATGCATCATTATCCGACGTTGTTGAAGTCTTCAAAAAGCTGGAGACAACCTTTGAAGAACAGGATGCTAATATAAATCAGTTATCTGCACTTAAAAGAAGATATAAAATGGCCCTAACGCCTGCTCATTTTTTGACTTATTTGCTGGACCCTTCAAAAACAAAATTCCAGTTAACAGCTGAAGAAGAGGCAAAAGCTTTAGAATATGCTCAGAGTGAGTATACCGGAACAGGCCTACTGCCTTTAATAATAAAGTTCAAAGCTAGAACTGATCCATTTAAACAAGTTATGTTTGCAGAGGAAATAATAAAAAGTGTAAAACCATTACAATGGTGGAAATCGCAGTTGAGCACCATAGATAAACATGGTCAACTAACTCCTATCTTGTACCAGTTGTTCACAGCTGCGGCCTCCTCTGCATCTATAGAAAGGATTTTTTCCACATTTGGCTTAGTCCAATCGAAACTTCGGAATAGGCTCGGAAATGAAAAGGCAGCAAAATTGGTGTTCCTTTTTAAATATTACTATAAATAGTTATTTGGATGATTTCTTATTCATTTATAGTTAACCATAATTACTTACTTTACATCAATAAATAAAAACTGTGTTTGAAAAAGTATTTTTCTTTTATGTAACTGATTTGTTAATTATGATTCTAAGGAATCAATGAACTTTTATGAAAAAAATCAAATTTGATTTAAATCATGATTTTTATAAAAAAAAAATCACTTGATTTAAATCATTGATTTAAATCATGATTTAAATCAAATGATTTAAATCAATCAACCCTGGTATCCGAACAAAAACATCGCAGCTATTACTCGCTTCGCATCTGCGTGAATATGATATTATTGTTCTGACCGAAACATGGCTTCACGATAGTATTTCGACTGCAGAAATTTTTAAGTAGTTATGACCAGGTCTATCGTTGCGATCGTTGCCCACTTGCTACTGGACTCGTGAGATGTGGAGATGTTTTAATTGCCGTGCGAGCTGATCTCAATAGTTCAATCGTTCAGCTACATATAAATAATGCTACCGTTGAACAACTTTTCGTTCGCCTAAATTTCAATGAAAAGCATGCCGTAATTGTTTGTGTTTCTTATATTCCTCCAAATAGTCATATAAATGTATACAAGAATCATTTGGATAACTTAGAGTTTATAGTTAATTCATTAGATTTAAATATTCATTGTATTGTTCTTGGGGACTTTAATTTAGGTAATGTATTATGGGCTCATGATGATGGAATTTTATTGCCTCTAAATATTAAATCAGATATAGAATCCATGGTAATGGTCTATTTCTTATCTAATGATATTCAGGAGATCAATAGTACTATTAATGAATTAAATAGAATCTTGGATTTAATTTATATTACAAATGATTTAAAATGTTCTTGCGAGCGCAACTTATCACCAATATTCAAGAACAGTATGCATCACACAGCACTTACAGTAAAATTCGAGTTTTATAAATTTGATGAAACTAGCGATGATGATATTTTTGATCAACTTGATTTTTCAAAAGCAAAGTTTGAAAAGATTATTGAAATGTTTAACACTGTTGACTGGTCGGTTTTAGATTCATTCGATGACCCAAATGATGCTTACAAATTTATTTGCGATAAGTTCTCTCATGCCATTTCTAATTTTGTCCCCGAAAAACATAAAGTATTAAGGAATAAACCTCCTTGGTTTAATTCACACTTAGCCAACTTAAAAAATGTAAAAAACAAAGCATTCAAAAAATTTAAAAGATCAAACTCAGAGGAAGATAGATTATACTTTTTTCAAAAACGAAACGAATTCGATTATTTACACAATTTTCTATACAATCAGTACTTATTTAAGATTGAGAGTAATTTGAAGGCAAATCCTTCATCTTTTTGGCATTATATCAATTCTAATCGCAAAACAAATGGATTCCCGTCGAGCATGGAGTTTAATGGCGACAAGTCTAATAATTCACTTGAGTCATGTAATCTTTTTGCCAGGTTTTTTCAGACTGTCTATGAAAACCATGATGGGTTGTCTTCCACTAATTCAATAGCTAGTTTTGACCATCCTAACGTCAGTATCTTAGACAATATTGATGTTTCTACTGAGGATGTACTTTGCGCTATATCAAATTTAAAACCTAGTTTTAAGTTTGAACGTGGTGACTTCCCCCCAATATTTTTTAAACGTTGTGCTGACGTTATAGTTAAGCCCATTGCTTTTCTGTTCAATCTTTGCTTTAAATCAGGTATTTTCTTAGAGTCTTGGAAAACTTGTTATGTTATTCCGATTTTCAAATCTGGTGACCGTAATATCATCACTAATTATAGAGCCATTGTCAAACAATCTACTTTTCCGAAATTATTTGATCATATAATTAAGAACAAATTATTTGATCTGTTGTAAATATCAAAATATAGATACTACTAGTGCCACCTTGTAACAAACTTCTAACTATGTATTCTATGCTTCTTCTCTGTATTCTATGCTTAAATAAAGTAGTACGTTGTTCATCGTCTCCGCCGACACACGTTGTTTTATTATAGGTTATGGGCCCAGACCCATATTGCGAGCTAGTTATTGCGTTTATTGTTAGAATTATCTGTGTGATGAACAATAAACTGTGTGTTTTACCATCGGACTTGTGCGTAGAATAAACAGTGAGCAAAAACCGGCTATTTGCTATAAAGTGAAGAACTTGTGTGTCTGTCATGGCATCCAGCTCGAACTATCTTGTTAGCGTACCTAAATTACAAGGGCGCGAGAATTATAGTGAATGGTGTTTCGCCGCAGAGAATTTCCTGGTGTTAGAAGGAATGGTTGGGTGTATAAAACCTGAGCCCGATCATCCGCCAGCAGCTGCAGATGATGCGAAAACAAAAGCCAAGCTGATTTTAACAATCGACCCGAATCTTTACGTTCACATAAAAAACGTCAGAACATCGGAAGAATTGTGGAATAAATTGAAGATGTTATTCGATGACTCGGGATTTACTAGAAAAATTAGTCTTCTGAGGAATTTAATATCCATTCGATTGGAAAATTGCACTTCGATGACGTCGTATGTAACACAAATTGTTGAAGCTGGTCAGAAATTACAAGGTACGGGATTTAACATAACTGACGAGCGGATTGGATCTATTATGTTGGCTGGTCTATCTAAAAAATATATGCCCATTATAATGGCCATCGAACATTCAGGCATGATCATTACAACCGACGCCAATAAAGGAAAGTTGATGGACATGGAGTCGGGAGACAATGATGTCAATAATGCATTTGCATGTTTTCGCAAGAATCAACGTTCAAATCCAAAGAGTGTAAAGTCTACACAGTCTATGGCCAATAGAGATGGCGGGAATGTACAAACGTCAACATCTGTCAAAGGAACACAAAACGTCAAATGTTATAATTGCAACCAACGTGGCCACTATCGTAATCAATGCAATAATAAGGAAAAGACTTCCAAGTATTCAGTAAATAAAACGTCAAAAACAAGTAATGCGTTTAGTGCTGTGTTTTTCAACAGAATATTTGACAAGAATGACTGGTATGTCGACTCAGGTGCCAGTTCGCATTTGACATGTAATAAAGATCGGATGATCGACGTGCGTTATTCTGGATTTACCAAGGAAATTATAGTTGCTAATCAGAATAAAATCCCAGTGCTGTGTTGTGGAAACGTAAACATAACAACATCAACTGAAGAATGTGATTTTAACATAACTGTTGAAAACGTGTTATGTGTTCTCATGTTATCTACGAACTTATTGTCAGTGAGCCAGTTGATAAGGCAAGGCAATAAGGTGCACTTCACAAACAAAGGATGCGAAATACTAAATAAACATACACTCTAGTAGCTACTGCTACACTTGTGAATGGAGTTTATAAGCTGAACACTTCTACTTGTTTGGTGGCAGCAGCAGTGGCAGAGTCTCCAGAAGTTTGGCATCGTAGATTGGGACATGTCAACAGTTATAACTTGAACAAAATGCAGGATGCTGTGGAGGAAGTCATATTTACTGAGAAGCCGAACATCAACAAGTCTAACTGTATAGTGTGCTGTGAGGGTAAGCAGAGTAGGTTGCCTTTTGCTCATGAAGGAAACAGGAGTACTGAGCTATTGGAAGTGGTGCACTGCGATATCTGTGGCCCGATGGAGAATTTTTCGCTAGGAGGATCGAGATATTTCCTAATTTTTGTTGATGATCACAGCCGCATGACATATGTTTATTTTTTAAAAGGTATGAATGAGGCCTTACATTGTTTTAAAGAATATAAAGCAAAAGTTGAGAATTTAACATCAAAGAGAATTAAAATTCTGAGAAGTGATAATGGCAGAGAGTTCTGTAACAGAGATTTTGATAGTTATTTGAAAAAAAAGGGTATAATTCATCAAAAATAAAATCCCTACACTCCTGAACA
Source organism: Odontomyia ornata (assembly GCA_963969285.1). Taxonomy (NCBI): domain Eukaryota; kingdom Metazoa; phylum Arthropoda; class Insecta; order Diptera; family Stratiomyidae; genus Odontomyia; species Odontomyia ornata. The sequence continues at coordinate 89,466,972 of OZ017740.1, forward strand.
GAACGGGCTTTGTGAGCGGATGAATAGAACGCTAATAGAAAAAGCAAGATGTCTTTTATTTGATGCTAAACTTGGTAAGGAATTCTGGGCAGAAGCCATCAACCCGGCAGTTTATTTAAAAAACAGAATTGTAAAAACTGGATTAAACCACCGTACACCATACGAGTTGTGAACAGGGGCCAAGCCTAACCTCAGGCATATAAGGATTTTTGGTGGTACTGTCATGAAGCACATACCCAAGGAGAAAAGACATAAGTGGGACAAGAAGTCTGAACAATGTATACTGGTAGGCTACCCTGAGGATGTTAAAGGATATAGGCTGTATATTCCTTCAACAAGAGCTATTACAACGAGTCGAGATGTCATCATCATTAAAGAAAAATTGCCTCCACCAGAAAATATGATAGAAATAGAAGCTATAAATAACAAACCAACAGTGAACAAGCCACATCAGTCTTCAGTGGGAGAGCTCTCAGATCACAGTAGTAAGGATTCATTCGTTTCCATGGAAAGTGATAATGACAATGATGAAACCTATATACCAGATGAGGAGTCCACGACATCCGAGGAAGAGTTGCAATCAGACACTACAACAAGGACCTTACCAAAACGGCAGCGACAACAACCAGACAGGTATGGATTTATATGCACAGAAGAGTGTAATAAATATTTCAGCGATGAACTGACATTAGAAGAAGCACTGCATGGACTAGAGAAGGAACATTGGGAACTGGCTGTCAAAGATGAACTGAAAAGCTTTGAAGACAACAATGCGTGGGAACTCGTTGATACTCCTGTGAATGGCAATATAGTAAGATACAAATGGGTTCTCAAAAAGAAGTGTGATGCTGAAAATAATGTCCGTTATCGAGCCAGGCTTGTGGCTAAGGGATGCTCTCAAAAATATGGTATAGACTACAATGAAACATTTTCTCCAGTAGTGCGGCATACAACACTTAGGTTAATATTTGCATTATCAGTACAGATGAATCTAGATGTGACTCATCTTGATGTGAAGACAGCTTTCTTGAACGGTGATCTGTCTGAGACTATATATATGCAAAAACCTTTAGGTTATGTCTGTACAGGTGATAATAAGATTCTAAAATTAAGCAAGGCTATATATGGTCTCAGACAGGCATCTCGAGCATGGCATAAGAAAGTGGATCGTTGTATGTTAGCAGATGGTTATGACAAGTCTAAAATAGAACCATGTTTGTATATAAAGTCTATTCGTAATAGCATTACCATTGTGACATTATATGTTGATGAATTTTATCTTTTCCAATGATAAAACTGAAACTAATCGCCTTAAGAGCGTGTTAAGTAAGAATTTTGTGTCAAAAGACTTAGGGATTGTAAAGGAATGTCTTGGCATGTCAGTTAGTTTTGATAAACAGAATTGTACTGTTACTTTGAGTCAAGAAAAATATATTGAGAAACTATTGTCTCAATTTAATATGACTGATTGTAAAACAGTGAATACTCCAATGGAGGTGAATTTAAAGTGTATAAAAGAGAATAATTGTAATACTCAGAATCTTTCTCAGCAGCTTATCGGGAGCTTAATGTATTTAGTTGTGCTTACACGACCCGATATAGCTTATGCAGTGTCATATCTAAGTCAATTTAATAACTGTAACACTGAAGAGCAATGGATTTATGTTAAAAGAGTATTAAGATATTTGAAAAAGACAAAAGATTTGGGTTTGAAATTAAGTAAAGATAAAAATGTTAATATTGAAGGATATGTTGATGCAGACTGGAGCAATGATATTAATGATAGGAAATCATATTAAGGTTTTTGTTTTACTTTGTCAGGATCTGTTATATCTTGGAGTTGTAGTAAACAAAAGTGTATTGCGCTTTCTAGTACGGAAGCAGAATATATGTCAATATCAGAGGCCTGCAAGGAAACAGTGTACTTAAGAAACTTACAACATGAAGTGACTAAAAGAATGTATAAGATAACTTTGTATAATGATAGTATGAGTGCTCAGAAGTTATTACTAAACCCTGTATTTCATAATAAAACAAAGCATATTGATGTCAGATATCACCATTGCAGAGAAATGATAAATGAAAACATTGTTAGTGTTGATTATTTATGTACATCAGATATGCCTGCAGATTTACTCACTAAAAGCTTAGGTGCTGTAAAACATTATAAACATTTGAATGCTTTAGGAATTGGTAAAGTGTAATTTCATTTAAGTATGTATTTTATGTTTATATAGTTTGAAAGTAATCTGTATTTTGAGTGGGAGTATTGTAAATATCAAAATATAGATACTACTAGTGCCACCTTGTAACAAACTTCTGACTATGTATTCTATGCTTCTTCTCTGTATTCTAAGCTTAAATAAAGTAGTACGTTGTTCATCGTCTTCGCCGACACACGTTGTTTTATTATATGATCTCGTTGAAAATGCAATATGTTACTGCCAACATGGATTCTTGTCGGGAAAGTCAACTTATACTAATTTGGCATTAATCTCAGGCGACATTGTTGATGCATTAGAATACTATATGCAATTAGACGTTGTCTATACTGATTTCTCCAAAGCTTTTGATAAAGTTGATCACAATATTCTACTTTTAAAATTAAGTAAATTGGGCTTGTCTGATGTTTGGCTTAGATTTATAAAAAACTTTTTAGTGAACAGAAAACTTGTCGTGAAAATAGGTAAAACAACTTCTGAAATTTTGATAGATGCCACCTCTGGCATTCCTCAAGGCACACATTGTGGGCCACTCCTTTTTCTGATTTTCATTGATTATTTACCTAAATGTTTTAAATTCTCCAAATGTTTAATGTTTGCTGATGATGTGAAACTCTTCCTTAAAATTGCACAATCATCTGATTGCCACAAACTTCAGAGTGACCTAACGCGTTTCCTTGATTGGTGTACTCTTAATAATCTTACTCTAAATTTCAATAAGTGCTCTGTTGTGACATTTTCTAAAAGCATAAAGGCTATTTCCTATAATTACATGCTCGGCGATAACGCATTAATACGCAAGCAAGAAATGAAAGACTTAGGTGTATTATTCCACTCTAATTTTAGTTTTAACTTTCACGTTGATTATATTATTTCGAAATCTTATGCTATGATCGGGTTCATAAAGAGAAACACGCAAAATTTTAAGGACCCAATGACAATCAAATCACTTTATGTAGCATTGGTTCGCAGCGTCATTGAATATTGTTCCATCATTTGGAACCCTTTTTATGTTGAATATTCGGATCGGATTGAACGAGTTCAACGGAATTTAACTAGATACGCTCTCAAAAAGATGTATTGGCCCAATGATCTCCCAGCTTATGATGCTCGACGTAAGCTTCTTGGTTTTCAATCTTTAACTGACAGACGAACCTCTTATTCTCTATTATTCGTTTATAACATTCTTTCAGGTAAAATAAATTGTAGTGAGTTACGAGATCGTTTCGTTTTTTATGAGCCTCCTAGATCACTGAGGACTAATAAACTGTTCGACATTAAAATTCATAAAACTAATTATGCGGCTAATGAGCCTATCAATAGATGCATTCATCTTTGTAATAACTTTGCAAAAGATCTTGATTTTAATTTAAACGAATACCATTTTTAAGTAAATCTGTTTGCTTTTTTTAAATTAGTTTATGTATCAGGTATGACATTTTTGTATAGTCTGTAAGATATTGTAATCCGTAGACTGAATAATAATAAATAAATATTAATATAGGTTTTCAATAATTTAATGCGTGTAATTTATAAATGTTTCGAAAAAAGCGAACCGGGAAATAAAGTTAAACCCCATAAAATAAACTCTCTTCTTTTGTTGATATAGTTTAAATGGACAGAGTAGCAGGTAAGTGGTGTTACAGCGAGTTCTTTCTCCAGGAGCCTTGATGATGTATATAGGATACACATCAAATGAGCTCCCAGTTCATACGAGTATACAAAGGGTATACTGGTTATGTAACAGTATGATGTTTGGTAGATGCATAGATTATAAGTAGAATTAAGAATCTTAAGTCACTTGAATTCCAACCGCCATCATGGAATAAAGTCTGTACAATAAAAGAAAAACGTCTTTTATTAACTCCTGCCAAAAGTTTAGGAATAATAATACACGCGAGCCATACATAAGTCATGGAATTCCCAACATAAATAAAATTGCTATGGATATTTGTGAGATAGGTAAAGAATACTTTTTGATTCTTGTTGACTATTTCTCCAATTTCAATCATCATCAATAAATATATTTGCCACCCATCGTTTGCTTAAAATTATCATAGCCAACAATAACCCGTTTGGTTTATTAGAGCTTCGTAAATTTTGCGAAAACTATGATATGCAATTAATAACTTCTAGCCGAAATTACCCATGCTCAAACGGGCAAGCTAAACGATCAGTACAAACCGTGAAAAGTATTATACTAAAATCTAAAGGCTTCGCTATAGTACTGCGACATCGATATCGATATTTTTGGAATATCGATGTTTTAGCAAAAATATCGATATCTTTACATCGATGTTAGACTTCCGATGTTTTATCCTACATCGATATTTCTACACGATATATCGGCTCGATGTTTATGCCAACTTCCAAAAATAGAATTTGCTGAATTGGTTCGACCGGCGTCGACGGTCGACATAATGTTTTTACATTGGTGTGCGTTTGGCCGTTGGCTTCAAGCTTTGATTGGATTGAACCGGTTAAAACACGTTTTTTCTTTGTTACCCAACTAATTACCAATACCATAGCATAGCAATTTCGTTTCGACGACAGTCTTTATTTAGTATATCGATATATATTCATATCTAGTTTCAGCAGTTGTTCTTGTTGTTGTTTTGTTAGCATTAATTAGGATTAGCAAGCCAAGCAGATCATGTCTCAGAGATGAAAACTCATACTCAATTCGGTCAGGTCGGTACGGTATAGTTCAGTTTCAGTACAGTTCGCATTCAGTATTTCAGTTTCAGTGCAGTCAGTCTTCTTTTTTTGTGTTGGGTGTTAGGTCTTTTGAAATTGTATGTTCTATGTTATGTTGCAGTAAGTTATAGTTATAGAAGTTGGCTTTGGCTGGCAGTTGCAGTGCAGTGCAGAGTGAATTGAGTAAGAAAGAGTCGTATATTTTAGTTTGCTTGCTTGCAATTGCAAAGTGTACTGGGTATTCAATTTGACGGTAAATATTTGAAAACGTTAACGTAGTTTCAATTTCAAAACGTGAAAGAACTAGAACAAAGAAATTTGATTTGATGTATTGTGAGATTTATCGCGTCTTCGTCTCGCCCGAAATCAATGTCAATTTCAAGTCTTGTCATCAGTAATCAGTTAATTAAATTAAGGTAAGAGTCGAAAATTGGAGCTTGTGTTCTTAAAATGGTGACCCATTTTTATATTCATAGCTTCTTAACGTTCCAATATTTCAACGTGTGGGAGTAAATGTATTTTCCCATATGCATCGCTATCGGATTCGAATTCAATTGTATTCTTTTTAAGCTTACACTTAATGCCGAAATACCCATCTGTCGCATAAAAAACAAATAGCGTTTTGAATGCAGAATACACAAATTAAAGATAAATATATTGAACTAAATTTGAAATTCTTAAATTTTATCAGATATCTGAAGATATTATCTAGTTAAAAAAATAATAATCGATCTATGTGTTACATGCATATTAAGTTTACTTATAAACATGCTCTGTAATCAATCGTTTATTGAAAAAGAAAGTTAAATACACAAATTAAGAAATTAAATTTATAATTCTTTTATTTTATGAGAGAACAAAAGATAATTGTCGATAATTAGTTCGATCTTGTTTTCATTGCAGAAAACTTGAAAATATCGACATCGATGTTTAAAAACATCGATGTTTTTCTTCGATGTTTTTATCGGCATCGATGTATCCTAATCAAAACATCGATATTTGCAAATATCGATATTGCTTCGGCGATGTCGCAGCTCTACTTCGCTACACAGAACGTGGCCTACCGCCGCGGGAGGGCGGCAGTTACATATGTAAATCATATGTATTTGACCATAGGATACTATCTTATGGGCATTTTTCTTTTTCCTTTATTACTTTGTCGGCAATTCAAAGGATTTCAAAGGACGGGTGCGGAATAGTTGTAAGTAATTAAGATGCCAGATGTATTTTAAGGATTACTGTATGTTCATAGAGGATAAACAAATTGTCGAAGAACTATTAATTGTGCAATGTTCAATAGTTACATACTCTTTTGCGTATGCTATCGTAATTACCGAACCTTTTTTTATTACTTTTATAATTTCAAAGGACGGTGTGAAATAGTCGTAAGTAATTAATATGCCAGATGTACTTTAAGGATGATTATATGTTTAGAGAGGATAAGGAAATTGTTGGCAGACCAAAGAGATTTAATAATTGTGCAACGTTACTGTTTTATGACATGGCAATAAATGTATGAAAAAAAGGACATAGAAAGTAGGAGTAAGTTAAGTATAAATAAAATTGTAACGATTCAGTTAACACTCGAAATTCGAAGGAGAAAGTATACTCTTCATCAAAAAATTAATTGTTGATTTTTATTTTTTATTTAAGGAAAAAGTTAAGGCATTCACGTCTTAACTTGTAATTCGGCCTGTTTGCGTTGTGTGGAATTATATTATCATCGTCACACAGAGGACAGCCTGCTACAGGGATCTACCGCAGCGGGCAGCAATCTGATAGTACAAAGCGGTCTTGTGATAAGTTTGACGGAATCACTGAGTGTTATTTACGTATTAAAACTTTCATAAGAAAAGTGTTGTGTACGTTTTGTCAATTTTAAAATATAAATATTTTATAAATGTGTATATAAAAATATTTTATTGTTATAAACAGTTTTCATTTGTTTCAGTGGACATAAAAATCAAGTAGGAATTAAATACACATTGACTGTGCGTGGATAAATTTAGAAAAATGATATGTATGTATTTTTTGTTCTAAATATTTTATTTTATTGCAATGTTTTCAAGTTTTTTTCAGCATAAGCTAGGAAACAGAGCAGCTGATTGAAAAAGTGTGGGAATAAACATTTTTGGATGACACGTTGCAACAGCTCTGCAAAAATGTTTTTAAAAAATGTGAAGCTTGGAGTCAAAAAAGCAAGGAACTAGAAGTAGCAGAGCATCTTTATATTTACTATAGAATTACAAATAAAAATTACATTTTGTTATGTAAAAGTAGTTGTAAGTTAATATTGCGTGTGGAAGGTATTGTATTCTGACGAAATAGTTGGCAAACCATTCAAGAGCGTGATCAACCTTCGATTGGTTAACAGAGCTGACACGAATGCACGTACAGACTTACTTACTTCTTCAGTTTCACCAGTTGTGTATTCTACGGCACTTTTGCTGGACATGATATAATTATGCAAGTAGCATGTTCCTTCCACGAAATATTGAGCACATTGAGCATCTGCTTCTATAGATCTCAAGAATACACGCCATCGTAGTGTCAGTATCCCAAAAGCATTTTCAACTGCTCAACGCGATCGGCTGAGTTGTGCATTAAAACGTTTTTTCCTTATTTTATTTGTAATTCCAGCTCTGGGATATGGTCTCATCAAATACGAGGCACGTCCAGAAAGTAAGTGTACTGGTACACTTACAGTTGTAGGGAATACTTTTTCGACATGTTGGCAACACTGCCGCGTAGCCTGACCCCTCCCTTCAAAACGAGACCAATCCGAGGTTAGTGTGTTGAAAACTCTTAGCATCTCTCGCGAAAAATGTCAATCGTATCTCCCGCCCATGAACTTGATCAAATGTGGCAGATAGCAGTGGATCAAAGGCTTTTAATCGACGATTTAACGATTATAGAACTTCACTTTTTTGCGACGCCAGCAAAAACGGATATGGAGCTTGTATTTATGTACGATCTATTAATTGAAACGGTAAAATTTTTTAAGTCACGTGTCTCGCCGATAAAAAAGGAAAATTATACAATCCCTCGCCTGGAACTATGCGGCGCATTGACACTTTCTAGATTATACTACAATTCTGTAAAACCGGCATTCAATTTCAAGATTGATCGGGTCTTTTTATGGACGGACCCTACCATAGTGGTGCAATGGCTGAAAAAATCTTCGCAAACGTTAAAAATTTTTGAATCAAATCTATTCGATTTGAGTACGTAAAATTTAAAAGACCGAAGACGAAGTTGTTTGGAAACACGTGCGGATTCACGGTAACCCGGCCGACGCGCTTTCGAGAGGTCAGTTCTCCGACGACTTCGTTTGGAATGAAGCATGGTTTTCAGGGCCATTTTGATTGCATAAATCGGAGAATTTTCGCCCATAATTGAGGATTTTAAAATTTTTAGGCCTAAGATAACACCGTGGACCTTTTACAAAAATTGCTCATCGTTGAATAAATTATTAGAGAGGCAATATATATACACACAAACAGCGCAATAGACGCGCTGGGTACTTGTTTTGATTACGAGGACACTTATAAGAAGTGTTCAATTTAACTTGAACAGCCCAACTGCAACGACCACCAAAACGAATATAATATTATACTCAAATAAACCTCATAATACTTTTAATTCAATCTACTCTTTTATTTCCTATACTGCTACTCACAATACGTTATGGGCTCAGTATACCCATAAAAGAGCATTGAATAAAATAGTAGAAAATACTAGACGCACGCAGAAAATATCCGGAAAAAGTTAAACTCCAAATAGTTGAGAGTGCGGGAAATCGTGAAGAACAAACGCAAATCAAGATGGCGAAAGAATATTCGAATGTGCAAATTGAGCCGCTAAGCGCCGAAAATTACGATACGTGGAAGTTACAGATGTGCGCAATCTTCGTCAAAAACGATTTATGGGGTTATGCAGATGGTGCAATAGTTTGCCCTGACTCGTCTGATGTTGCTGGTGTTGCAAAATGGAAACATAACGATCAGAAAGCATGTGCTGATATCATGCTAGCAGTAAGCGCCGCAGAGTTAGCTCTCATAAGTGAGACAGACACATCGAAAGAAATTTGGGATAAACTGAAAGAAATGTTTCATTCAAAAGGGCAAGCGAGAAATCCCCAACTGCTCTAGAAAATTGCGCTTTCTTGGAAGCAAGAAGATGAACAAATGCGGGAACATCTTCAAGAATTTTTCGAAGCGATAACACGACTTAAGGAAGTCGATACTACTGTTATACAGCTTGCCTGATTCATATGAAACATTTAGGTGCGCGTTAGAAACGCGGGATGAACTGCCAAAGCCGAATGTAGTTCGCATAAAAATCATGGAAGAGTACGAAGCTCGTAGATCGAAAGAAGATAAAGCGGAGCAGGGCGCATTATTCGTAAACAGAACGAAGAAACAAAATTGGCGGGAAACTAATAGAGGACGTTAACAAAATCAGCAACAGAAAGCGGAATCAACGGACAAATGCGGGAAGATCGGACACAAAGCCAGAGAGTGTACGTCAAGAGTGCACGACACAGCGCACGACACGTCGAAATGCAAAATCGAGAGGTAAACAAGCGTTTATGACATCAGAAAGTGCCTCAGTTACACCTACAGATGACCAAAAGAATTCGTAGTGCTTGGATAGGGGTAGTACCTCACATATGAGCGCAAACAGAGAAGCCTTTATAAACTTTTTCCCAAACAAAAACATGACGTTGAATTTAGCAAGCAATAAATCAACGACGATCGAAAGAGTTGGACAAATAAATTTAGTATTTCCAAACAAAGAAAATAATGTTGATATAATACTAGAAAAAATATGATACGTTCCTGATTTGAGAACAAATTTATTGCCCGTAGCAAGTATCACCGACAAAGGATTCAAGCTACACTTCAGAAAAAATTATGCAGTTATAATCGATAAGAAAGGCAGAGTGTGCCTACACGCTGAAAAAATAGGTAAACTATTTTATGTGCACCACAGCGAGTGCGCATCGTCGACTCGAACATTTAAATGAAAAAGATATTTTGTTACGTTTATTGAAGACAAGTCAAGGTGGTGCGAGCTTTATATCTTGAAACAAAAATCAGAAGTGTTAAACGCGTTTAAAGATTTTAAAGTCGCCGCGGAGAAAGAATAAAAGTGCTTCAATCGGATAATGGACGCGAATATTGCAATCACGAGTTTGTCACTTTTCTCGCGAAACACGGAATTAGAAGATGGTTGACTATGCCATATAAGCCGCAACAAAACGGTATCGCAGACTGCAAGAATCGGCCACTGGTTGAAATGGTGCGTTGTATGATAAAACAAGCGCAAGTGACTTGTAAATCTTGGGCAGAAGCGATAAGAACTGTGTGTTATATACGTAACAGATGCCCATCGAACGAGCTAAACGGGAAAGTTTCTTATACCGAGTGGACAGGTAAAACACCGACATTAATTCACATGAAAACATTCAGTACAAAGGCGTATGTTTTAGAAAAAGAACACAAAGATAAATTCGATTCGAGACCATCGCCGTGTATGTTAGTTGATTATTCGACAGAATCGAAATCCTATCGTTGATGGTCACAAGAAAAGTGCAAATTAATTGTGTGTCGAGACGTTAGATTTGTTGACGGACCAGTCACAATAAAACTCGATATAGACATTGATGTGAGTGAATGGGACAATGACAATAAATCTGTGGAACTAGAGGTTAAGAAAGACACAGAAAGTGAGAGTGATGAAGAAGAAAATATCGTCATTACACGACAACGCAGAAATCGCGCATCAAGTGTAAACAACACAGCTACGCGCGGCAAAGGAAGACCTATAATCAGTAGGAAGACCCAGAAAAATATATCATCCGTCAAATCCGGAATATGAAGAAAATTATGAAGTGGCTTCGATAATAGTGGACGAAGCAAATGATGGTGAGGTATTCGAGGAAGCTGAATACGCAAACCTCGTGAGGATAGCGGAGCCAACAAATTGGCAAGAAGCGCGAAATTCGGGTGATGCGAGTGCATGGAAAAAAGCCATGGAAGGCTTAGAGAGGCAATATATATACACACAAACAGCGCAATAGATGCGCTGTGTACTTCTTTTGATTACGAGTGTTAAGATTTTCTAAATTTCCAAAAAAAACATAATTCATTAACCCTCAATCATTAATACATATCACCATAAATTAAATTGTAACTCGAACTAAGCAAAAAGTATTCCATTATTTTCGTAAACACAAAATTCTCACGAGCAGATTCCCAAGACGGGAAAATCTATGTATGCAAGCATTTTAAGCGTAATGCATTGTCATCTCAAGTGCACATTCGTTCGCGAAGACATTCCAAATCATCAAATTACGTGCAAACAATTGTCTATGAACGAACGAATGTTTTGGCTTGAGATGAGAATAATACACAACATGTATCTAGTCTAGTCATTTAGTCAAGTAAGCAAAATTTTGTTATAAAAGTAATTGTTTCGAATAAACGTTAGGTATTTTGCTGGAAAACGTGGACCAAGCCTTTTAATTTTTCCTGCAGTGAGGCTGCTGTGGGACGTTGTTTTAGCAGAAAGTCAGGATTGCTACAAACGGGATTGTATATTGATCTCTACAATTGGTGTTTTCACCTGTTGTCAGAAGAAATCTTTTGCAATTAGCGTTTGTGCAATTCCAAATTTCAGCGGTCGCAGAATTACTGGGTAGAAGTTGGAGTTTGACTGGGTGATTCATCCGGTCAGCTAAATTTACAGCGTCGCCCATTGGAATTCGTGACAATTATACTTGATTTGGTGATCAACTAGATCAACCCGCAATCGGTGGATCACCAATTAGCAAATTCACATCCGAATAACGAGGACACTTATAAGAAGTGTTCAGTTTAACGTGAACAGTCCAACTGTAACGACCACCAAAACGAATATAATTTTATACTTAAATAAACCTCATAATGCTTTTAATTCAATCTACTCTTTTATTTTCTATACTGCTATTGACAATATAAATTATTAAATTTGGTTGCGATTGTGTTGCGGTCACTTAAAAGAAATTATTTCAGAACACAAGCCGGAAGTATAAATATTACGGTAGAAGAACATCGAACATCGGAAATAAAATATATATATTGTTGATTCAAAGAGAGCAATGCGGCAGGGAAATAGATGAATTAACAAGATCAAAATGTGTTCAAGGTATTAGCCGCGTTAGATCGTTTTATAGATTCACAAGGTTTACTTAGAGTCGGCGGTCTTTTAAAAAATTCCGCGTTGTCTAACGATCAAAAAAATCCCAACCTCTTATCATCACGTTACGGATTTAATAATTGCAACGACGCATTCGATTTATAATCTCCGACTTTAACTGCGGTTCCGATAAACCTACCTCCGTAACATCGCTAATCCGTATTAACCTGAACACCCAAAAATATTTACAAAAGTGACTTCTCTAGCACTCTGATTTATGATGGTTGGGGCTTAAAGGCCCCGGTAGACTTGCGCAGATGGGTGTTGCCTCACGATGCCACTGTTGAGGTTGAGCTCGCTGGGTCCTCACCGTGCCCCACCAATGGAAGCATGAGTTCTGTCCCGATTGACTGCGAATATTAAAAGAGAAACGGATTACTAAAAGAATATTTTTAGCTACCCTAGACCTTGCAAAATACCGGATAAATTTCCCAAACAACGAGAAGAGAGGAGTCCGATAAGACCAAACTCAAAGAGAAAGTTCCCAATCATAAGGAATATAGCGTTATTTTTTCGTTATTTCTGCACTTTATTCGTACATTTTTTAAATTACATTCGTTCGTTTAAATTTCATACTTTTTGCTGCTATTCCCTGGTCGATGGAATTACTTATTCTACAAAATTAGATCTACTCTTTGCTAGCTAAATATTAACCACTAAAAGTTGAAGTATATACTCAAAGCCGTTTGGTTGAAAATAGAAAGGTCCTTTAATCAAGTGGCGTTCACTTTCACTTTGTACACAAAATCTGAAGTAGTTCTTTACTTATCTATAAAAATTTCACTGAATGTTCACTATCCGGGGCACCGTTACACTACCCATTAATTTCTGCCACAAAACTACAGTTTTAAATTTTACTCTCCCACTTATTTTTGCCGAACTACTAGTTCTCAATTTCACTTCTTTCAAACTTTCAGAGATTTCATTTTTCACTTATACCAAACCACTAATCTTCTTTTTGAAATTTCAGGAGTTCTAACTTTTAAGAAAATCCACTTTTCACTAGCTACCGCAATTCTCAATCAAAAAAGACCTGCTCCACCTCAATGGGCTCCTCTGTAGCATCCATCCAACGGTGTGGCCCTAGATCTCTCGAGGTTATTTTCCGGCAAGAAACACTATTTTGTCACAAGATCTCATTATCCTTTTCAAAAAATTTTCACATGAGGTCTTTTTTCTTATCATGTTGACAGTTAGCTAATCTGTCAGTAGTAAGTCATCTTTCAATTGGCAAAGTCTGGCTGAATTTGCTAGGCCGGGTTATAAGTTAAAGGTGTAGAAAGTGGTGATGTGTTTGATCAGACGATTGGTGGGTGAAATTACAAGAGTTGCTTTGGTGTATTGATTTAGGTTACATTTTTTCGTACCGCATGTAATAGAGGCATAGCTGCCGATAGTGCGATTGTGTCATCTTCAAACGTATATAATCATGTAGATTTTTCAGACGAATATACTCATGTGGATCGGTATATCTTAGTTCCTGATCGGCAGCGGTGAAGAACATAAACAAAAATAGCACATCTGAGAAAATTGTGGCAATATGCGGCCGTATTAACTTCCATGTGTTTGAGTGTGATACAACATTTTTCAAGTATGACAACGTACATATGAGCTGAGGTGAAACATAAACGTGATTTCTATACTGAACTATAATCTTCATCAGAGCTTCCAAAACACCAGTAATAAATATGGATCAATACCATTGTATGTCTTGAATATTCTTTGTTCGTGGGATTTTTTGGACCACCATATCTGCCAAATATCTCGGACTATAATCTATAAGGCCTGCGTTTTTTCAAATATACGATTCTTTGCAAATTAAGGCAGAATAGTTTGAAGCGTACATCTTCTTCTGGTGTGCACGCGTGGCCATGATTATGATTTTGTTGAATTTTGCAAATAATTTTGGTTCTTCTGTTCCTTTCCTATGAAGAATTGCTGAACCCGTTGTGTAAAATGAGCACATTGAATTCAATGTATTTGCCGCTATATTTCCAGTTCAAATTATTATAACGGTTTTGTTTAAGATTATAACAAGCCACATCTGAAGTACGCGTACAGTCTTAAAGTAGCAACCAGAGGTTGTGCACGCAAAACGTGCAATCGGACGGATCACTCATCATTTATGAAGAGCATTTAAATTGTAATTGTAGCTCATTTGTGCAGTTGACCATATCCATGGGTTTGACCTGATTTCAACAATGTAATTCCTTTTTACCGCCTCAATTAGCTGTGAATTGTCTTGACTTTTCTGCAATGATCCAGCAATCCAGTGTGGTAGTGCCATATATTTTAATAAGGCCAGTGAGCATATTTTGACCACTTGCCGCCAGTTGTGGTGTCGCAGGTGAGGTTGTAAGTAACGTTTATAAGTCGACAGATTCTGACTTTGGGATAACTTCAATTCCAAGTAGCGACGGCTGATCGACCGGTGACATCAGACCTTTTAATAACCAGCCACATACTTGTTGAAATCACATAAGTTCAAATAACGTCATTCGTGTTTTGCTTATCAATCCTGTACATGGTGTTGTAATGACGTAAACATGACGTCATAAATTTGACTAATTATCAGCCCCATACTTTTAGTTGTTGCAATGTTTTAACTGCTAATTTAAGTATGTTCTTGATATTTCCGAGGATGATCAATTGTTTGTGTAAGTCTTGTTATGTGAACATTTAACGCTGCCTCCACCGCCTCGAAAATATGTTTCATCAGCTATATCAGCGTCTTCCTATGCATGATATCAATAGTATTGCAAATAATTGATCGGTCTTGTTCTGGTATCGGATATATCTGGTATCTGATACATCATTGGTACTCCGGTTTATTTTCACGATGTTGTCAACTCTAAGGTAGAACATTTTTGAGGTAAATAGCAGCCATCTATTGAACTGGCTAACCCAGATTAGTTTGCGAAAGTTTAGAAACAACCGTTTTTTTGTTTCTTAAGCCTTTTGTAATTAGTCTTTTGCCTGTTTTCGTTATTCTGGAACGAGATCAATGTTGGTCTGTAAAGGGTCAATCAATTCGCTTGGGTACATTGTGCCGATCTTTCCAATCTGAAATTAATTTTCCCCACAACTCATCGATGTGTATGATTAAATTGTCACACAATAGTAGAGAATTGTTATGACGCGCACTTTTCAAGGTCTAATAGGAAAAACTTTGCCGAGTTAATCCGCAGCGGCGATCCCTTGCACTAGCAGGTGGCGATATGAATAAAAAGTTGCGAAATGCCACATAAGTCGCCAATTATCGAACACGTTCTTCGTAGAAGCTCTTGCGTTTGGACGGGCCAAAAGCTTGCTGCGCACATCATTCTAAACCAGCAGCGTACACTGCCTGACCTTCTTCATCAGATTGCTATTGTGATATGTTGTGTCATGTTACTATTCGAGGTTTATTCGGAAATCGCTTGAACGGAGATTTTATCGCAGTTGACATATTTTTTGTAGCTAGTTTCCGGAAGCGGTGACGACTTGCTTTCTGCTGTTGAGCTCGAGATTGACGTTTATTTGTTGGTGTCCAAGATCTTCAGTCATCAGTTGTCTTTCTTTTTGGTAAAAGTTGATAACTAACGTAATTGATTTACTGTCAGACTACCAAACTCAATAGAATCGAGCAGTTAGAGTGAAAATAAGTGAATGTACATCTTAGTTTGCAAGTGGTGCCTGAATATTGTTTGGTCCGAGACCGTTGAGCTAGTGCTGTGGTGGTTAAGGCCCCACTTCCTGTTGTGGTTTTCCTATGACTATTTTTCCTGGCTTGAGACCAGAGATATGGTGATGCTTGCGTATGCATCCAATGATTCATTTCGTGAGATAAACCTAGGAGCAGCTTACAATTATTTATTTTATTTTTTTTATGCCTTATTTTTTCTACTATATTTTTTTCCTTGTTTATTTATTTCATCTTGTATTTTTTTTTAATTTTTTTTTTGTATTTATTTTTTAAATTTTTTTTGTATTTTTTTTTTTGTATTTTTTTTTTAATTTTTTTCATTTTTCTTCTTCAATTTTTTTTCTCATTATTTTCCTTTAATTTTTGATGTAATTTTTTTATTGTTTTTTTAATTTCTTTTTGATCTTTTTTATTGTTTAGTTTGTTTTTTTACAATGAAATTACTGTTTAATCAGCCTGCATTCAAACTATAGCTAACCAGGAGCAGCCACAATCTAATCTAAGAATGGAATAAAGTGCAGCATGGGCGCAGGATATAACGCGAAAATAAACACGTCTTTGGTTGGCCTCTCTTTTCGAGTTTTCCCCGCGAGTCAATTCAAAACTGTGACGCCAAACGTTATAATGATATTTTTTAACTTTTTCAAAGAAAAAAAACTACTGCGAATAATTAGTAAAACCTTAAACAAAGCTCAAAATAATCTATTTTAGGAGTAGCAAATAACTCAACAGAAGTAATGTTACAATATTAGAAATGACACGCACGAACCGATACGGAAAGCACAAATGGTCTACGGCGCAATAACGGACACGGGCAGCTAAACCCTGCAGACTGCTCGTGGGCAACACCAACGTAAGTCTAACAAGCCTTCCAGGTGAAATTTGCATTCGTAGTAATCAGCCTACATGTGACCAGCTAGCGTGAGCTGCCAGCCTACTCCAGCAGAATGTAAATGCTTGTACGGCGTAATATATTCTATGTCTCACATTAAAAAAGTACACATCACATTCCTTGCATGTTTAAAATTTACCTTTGCCTTTCTACTGTACATCTACGCTTTTCAGAAAAGCTAAATGAAACACAAGTTCAACTCCTACCACTGACAGCTAACTTGGAGAAGTAAACAAACTTTTAACTTTGAATCTCAATGAAACATGAACGGCTGTGCGAACTGAAACGAAATTCACTTTATAAGGAGCACTACGATGTTCTTCGCGGACATTATAAATTTTAACTCTTAAAATTTGCAATAAAAATTTTTCAAAACCTCAATTTTCGTCGAAAGTTCCTCATTTTTTCATACACCGCCATATAAGTTGGCGAGAAAAGTCAGGCTACAACATTGAATATTTTTAACCATAGGGTCATCTGGTCACTGAACCCATTCGAAGCAGGCTACACACTGTATAGCCCAGTCATATTAGGTAAAAAAAGGGGTCAACCTCGGAATGAAAGATAATAAGCTGCAAATTGGTATGAACCTTTGTTTTTTCATTCTAAATGTTGTCTCAAAAGTCTAAATCGTTATCGTGTTCGCGTCTCAAGATATTCAAGGTCAAAGGTCACAAAAATCGGTTTTTCGCGAATATCTGGCTTCCTATCGGTTAAATTAGATTTGCATTTATTATAAAAGTTGTAGGCTATAAAATTCCCTACAACTTTTGTTTAAACTTTTTTTTCATACGACCAACCGTTTTGAAGGTAGAGCGCGAAGAGTGCACATCGTACAGTCATATACGGCCTAATGCAAGGTCAAGCGTGAGTTATGGTTATCAGTACGTTATAAAGTCAATTATTTACTTGGAAATTATAATTATTAAACAATGCCTATTATTTATGTACTAACTATTAATTATTTATATTTAATTAAAATAAGTAACTTGATTATTTATATATAATTATTCATATTTAACTATTTGACAAAACAAAGGTTCATACCAATTTGCAGCTTATTATCATTCATTCCAAGGTTGACCCCTTTTTTTACCTAATATGACTGGGCTATACAACTTTTCAAAAACTTTGGTGAAAGTTGGAGCCGAATTGCGACCTCTAACGTGGTCAACAATCTCGTTATATACATACACACATATACAGATATAGCCATATATATGCATATATATACATATGTATATATATATATATATATATATATATATATATATATATCTATATATACACATATGTATATATATATATGCATATATATGGATATATCTGTATATGTGTGTATGTATATAACGAGATTGTTGACCACGTTAGAGGTCGCAATTCGGCTCCAACTTTCACCAAAGTTTTTGAAAAGTTGTATAGCCCAGTCATATTAGGTAGAAAAAGGGGTCAACCTCGGAATGAAAGATAATAAGTTGCAAATTGGTATGAACCTTTGTTTTGTCAAATAGTTAAATATGAATAATTATATATAAATAATCAAGTTACTTACTTTAATTAAATATAAATAATTAAAAGTTAGTACATAAATAATAGGCATTGTTTAATAATTATAATTTCCAAGTAAATAATTGACTTTATAACGTACTGATAACCATAACTCACGCTTGACCTTGCATTAGGCCGTATATGACTGTACGATGTGCACTCTTCGCGCTCTACCTTCAAAACGGTTGGTCGTATGAAAAAAAAGTTTAAACAAAAGTTGTAGGGAATTTTATAGCCTACAACTTTTATAATAAATGCAAATCTCATTTAACCGATAGGAAGCCAGATATTCGCGAAAAACCGATTTTTGTGACCTTTGACCTTGAATATCTTGAGACGCGAACACGATAACGATTTAGACTTTTGAGACAACATTTAAAATGACAAAACAAAGGTTCATACCAATTTGCAGCTTATTATCTTTCATTCCGAGGTGAAAGCCCTAATATGACTGGGCTAGTATGTGCAATGGATTTCCGAGCCACAATGAGGGAGTACCCATCTTGTCTGCATTGGTACTTTATTACAATCATCAGTCATTACTGAAAAAGTAATTGTCGCGACAAGACCGGTGTTATTTAAAAGTATCTTAGAAGCATATTTTAGTAAATTTTGCTTTTCGTTTCAAATTATATTGTGAAATGAGTGCTCCGAACGCAGGACCATCTGGGCTGAAAAATTATAGCAATGGTAGTGAAAGTGACTATTTATCATTTCCACGAAATAGAAATAGAAATCAAAATTTCGTAACGGAAGATCGTGATAATCATTTAGAACATGACAAGCATAGACTTGGATATTTATAACTCTGTCAATGTAATTTTCGAAGGTACGGACGGTGAAGATTCCGAAGAGGGTGAAAGTGGTATTGAAGTTGACTCAAATCAAGAACTGAGCTCCTGACGGTAAATTTACACGAAGACCGTACGATTTTTTCGAACTTTTATTCGATCATTCCTTTTTCAATATGATAGTGAGAGAAACAAGTAAGTATGGCAAATTGGCTCTTGAAAGACAATGGAAAGTACTAACCATTGCGGGATTTTACATGTTTTTAAGTTTTTAATTACATGAAGGCACAATAACTTGCCCGAAAATTGATAATTACTGGAATAGAGAAAGATTCCAGAATATATTAACCTTCAACTGTTGAGATGGTGTCAATTTGACTTCGCCCACATATTAACAAAGTTTCTCTCAGAAATGGCTTACAACACACAGTGGCACGTCTTATTAGTTGCCTAAATGTCAGTTTCACGGCGACTGCGGAACAAATCGGACACTGCAAGTTAGGATTTGCAACGATTCGTGGCACTTAACGTCATTTTGTCGCCACCTCACCAATAGTGGCGGTTCTGTTTTCAAAGACTTTAATCATCTATTGTGGACGAAAATGAACGTGAACGATACAGATTTTGAGCGTTTTATTTGGATCAATTAGAAAATGAGAATAGTGATATAAGTGATGTAGAGGATAAACAATGTTTGTATACAGTCAGACCACGATACAGCGAACAACGTGTCAGACAATGATGAACGAATTTCAGAGGTCGATGAACAATCTCCCTTAGGCAACCAAGCCTACTATTTAGGGGAAAAAAAAGGACCAGCTCGAAGATTCCTGACCATAACATCGTTCGGATTCCAAATTCGACCAGAACACCTGATTGCAACTCCAAAGTTCTGAGATAACCGTCGAAAACACTAAAAGAAAGTTGCAAGAACTTAGGAAAAAATACAGGGATGGTGATCGGTCAGAATTGAAAGATATTGACATGACCGAACTACGAGCATTGATTGGATGTCTGATTTTTACTGCCATGTTCAAAAGCAACAAAGAAAATATTTATTTATTTTCGACAAATGGGAGGAGAAGAGAAATATTTACATGTATTTTCTCAGAAAAACGGTTACTAATACTACTAACGGCATTGCGATTTGACAATCCTACCACCAGAGAAGAGAGAATGAAGATGGATCCCGCTGCTGCCATATCAGAGTTATATGATATTTTTATATCAAACTCTCCAAAATGTTTTACTCCAGGCTCTGATATGTGAATTGATGAAATGCTCATTAAGTGTCATTGCCGTTGCACTCGTTCTTTTTTACCAGTGGATTAATATTTGTGCTGTGAACTCTTATGTACTTTTCCAATCTCGAAATCCATATAAATTTTTGACAGGTATACATTTTTGGGTTTAGTTGCCGACGAGCTTTGTAAACTACATATGTTGTGGCGCTATACTAATCAAAGAGTTTCTCGAAACAATTGCCCTTCCATCAAACAAATTTTGAAGATATAGAAGATGAAGAACCTGAATCTTCAGTATCTCTTAAGCTTGAGAAACGAGGTACATGTATGCTATATCCAGAAAAGAAAAAGGAAGGAACGTCCCATTTGTGCAAAAAGTGCAGGAAACCAGCTTGCCTTGATTGCCGAAAAAAAATGTGTGTGGTCTGTTACTTAATATTTTTGAGTTCCAAACCAGAAAGAAAATATATTTGTATTATTTCAGGTTCCATAGATACGAAAAAGCTATTGATTTTACGCTATAATCACGAAAAACAAAAATTTGAGTTTTTTCAATAAGAAAATAAAAAAAAAAGAATAAAGCGAATCCTTATCTTAAAAAATAGATTTTAGTTCTTAAATTCCCAAGATAAAAAACCAAGTTTAAAAATGAAAATTTTCCACGCATACTAGATAATTTCTATTTAAAGTGTGAATGTACGAGGTGTGTTCAAAAAGTATCGTGAATTTTGAATTTCCGCGGGTTACGTATATTCGAATTTCGATTTTTTTGTGGCGTTATGCTGGTACTCATGTCTGTCACTTATGCCGACAAGCTCGGCCATTTTGAATGTTCACTTGCACGTGTTTTCAATCGTCTTCGATTTTTATTTATTCAAAAAAATGGATCAAAGAACGTGTATCAAATTTTGTGTGAAAAACGAAATTCAGTGCGCGGATGCATTCCGAATGTTGACTGTGGCATACGGAGAAGCTACCTTGGACCGAAGCAACGTTTATCGGTGGTACAAAATGTTTTTAGAAGGCCGAGAAGATGTGAACGACGAAGAGCGTGCCGGACGCCCGAGCACTTCAACAACAGACGAAAAAATTAATGAACTGGAGAAAATGGTATTGGCCAATCGTTGAATCACCGTTAGAGAAGTTGCTGAGTACCTAAACATATCGATTGGCTCGTGCCATTCGATTTTTATCAACGATTTGGGCATGAGACGGGTCGCCGCGAAATTCGTACCAAAATTGCTCAATTGCGACCAAAAACAGCAACGCATAAACATTGCTAATGAGATGTTAAACTCTGTCCGCGACGAACCAAATTTGCTCCAGAGGGTCATAACTGGTGACGAATCGTGGGTTTATGGTTATGACGTGGAAACCAAAGCTCAATCATCTCAATGGAAGCTGCCGCATGGACCAAGACCGAAAAAAGCGCGCCAAGTTCGGTCGAATGTGAAAGTTTTGCTGACAGTTTTCTTCGATTGCAGGGGCGTGGTGCATCATGAGTTCTTGATACAGAGAAGAACGGTCAATAAGGAATATTACCTGCAAGTTATGCGCAATTTGCGCGAAGCAATCCGCCAGAAACGCCCGGATTTGTGGGAGAACAAAAATTGACTTTTGCACCACGATAACGCCCCTGCTCACACATCGTTGCTTGTGCGCGACTTTTTGGCCAAAAACAACACACTAATGATGCCGCAGCCACCGTATTCCCCAGATCTGGCCCCCTGTGACTTTTTCTTGTTTCCTAAACTGAAAAGGCCCATGAGAGGACGACGTTACGCTACGCTTGACGAGATAAAGACGGCATCGAAGGAGGAGCTGAACAAGATTAAAAAAAAAATGATTTTTTGAAGTGCTTCGAAGATTGGAAAAACCGTTGGCACAAGTGTATAATATCTCATGGGGATTACTTTGAAGGGGACAAAATAGATATTCATGAATAAATAAATAAATTTTGAAAAAAACAAAATTCGCGATATTTTTTGAACACGCCTCGTATAATAGGACGTCAGAATGACGTTGGCTCTTCAATACTGAGATGATATTCACCTTACCAGTTGAAGGTTAAGGTCGCTGCATTTTTTTATCAGACATTAAAAGTGATCATCGCCTTATAAAAATAACTCCAGTCATCACCTGTTGCTCGCCAGTCAGCTCCTGCATCGCTGATTGCTGTTGTCTGCTATTCACCATCAGAAAATGAAAGAAAAAAACACAAAGAATCGATGCTTTAGGTCAACTAAATGAAGTCACTTATCTGACAACAGCTGGACGCACGAATCCCGGTCACTTTTTATGGATACTATCGTATTTTGTTGTTTATTTAATCGGAACTTCACTCCCGCACTTGTTTATATCAAAACAATAACAACTATGACATTTGAAGTGAAATGTCAAAGTGAATGTCATTAAGAGATTACAATTCAGAATAGTAGATTTAAAGTAGTAGAATAACGTAACATTCACAATGACAATTATAGTAAATAGTTAGATAAAGACAACTCAATTTGTTAAAGGAAAAGTACCGAAATCCTTTGTTCAAATTGATTTCTTTGTTGGAAAATTTCGGTACTTTCTGCAATTTAGAGACAAAGTTTCAGTAGTATTGAAATTGGATACGACAGAACTATCGCTCGCGAAATTAAATCGTTACGAATTTGAATCGTTTTTTACTAAAGTGAATTGTTACCCGTTCATTATTTTTAAAGTTCCTTTTTAAAATAAAGTTTATGTTTTAAAGTGTAGAAAGTTTTTCTTGCTTTTGAGTTCATCAGTATTTAAATTAGAGTTTTCAGTGCAACATCACCTATTTTAACCATGAACTGATTGAAGTCCCGCATAAAAAGTTGTCATTGAACGAATCCTTAGTTCCTTGAAGGGGCGATTGGTTTTCAAGCAGATATTGCAGGAAATAGGGACAACCATGGTGTAAAGTAAAGTTATGCATATTCGGGAACAGTGTTGAAAATAAAATTTTATAACGGGATTGGTGATGACATAAGTGGAAAAGGATATGTGGATAAAATTGTTTTTCATTTGATGAACGATTTTTTATATCAAGGACATTCAGTTACTACAGGTAAATTTGCATTCTCTACTGCTGTCGTCCCCAAACACTGCCCGAGCATTGACTCAAAAATACGTTAAAGCAACACTAACTTTCCGAGCCGATCTATGCTGAACAGCAAGCTAATAAAGTTCTTCATGTAAAATATAGAGATAGAGTATAAACTAAGTTAATATCCATGGACATGATTCTACGTTGGCACAGCAGATAGCCAGCATTAGCTCTCCGATGAGGGTTTAATTTATTAATATACTTAACGACCAGGGGAATTGCTGATATCAGGAAAAACGACGAGCATATTTAAAAAGAAAAAAAAACTGGCTGCTACAACGGAGAACATTACCTATTTGAAGCTGCTGCCGTAATCTCAACATTCGACCTGGAGTTCAGTTCAATGGGGGATTGGAAGCATCAATGCCGTAATCCCGTAGACGACAATCCAATCGAAAAGAGAAATGTACAAAGGAACCACATACCTTTTCCTGTAAAACGCAATGAGACGACCGGCTTGTCGCTCGGCAAACTGACAGGGTTCCAGTTCAGCGTATATTATCATTTAAACACGAACAATGAGCTAAATATTAACAATGAACGCGTACAACTTAGCTTACGCCGAGCAAACACAATATTAACCCGCGTATTGGAGAAAAACTGAACCTTCCCATTGGAACCATGCGTCAAATGCTTTATTTGCAAATAAATAAACACTACTGACCGACATAAATAAAAATAAACTGCTTACTGTCCACAAAAAACAATCCAAAAACTCTGAAGTTTGCTGAAATCGAACATAAATCGCTTCCACCATGGTTGCCATCCCCTGTCGGAGTATATTGAGCAAACCTCTGAAGCGGGTGCCCGGCATGTGGTGCAGCTACCGAAGACACGCGTCAGCTTTGGAGAAAGGGAGAGAGTCAAGTGTGACTCAGTCCGAGTGTAATATGCTTACAGTACACACGCATAAGGAGCTCAGGTTTTATTAATAAATTCAGATTTAGCTTTACAGAATGACCAGAGGCCTTTTTATTGTGTTTAATTTATTAAATAAATAATATAGCATCGCTACATCATAATATAGCATTGATCCATCAGGTTATGGACCTACCACGTTTTTTCCATTGCTAATTTACGTGTAAACACGTGTGTGTATAAGTGCCAGTGTCAGCATTTTTCTTTGTTTGTGCGAAATTGTGTTAGCTACTGTGTAATCGAAACGAGACGTACGAGATCAGCTTGTTGCAGTTTTTTATCTGCAGACACTTTGACAAGCAAGTCAACGAGCACCTTCATCGATAGCACATCTATACGTATAGACGCAACAAGTCTTCAAAATAAACAGCGTAAATTTAAGTATGCACAGGTAAAAACAACTGGTATATAAGAAAGGCCTTTTAGATTTCAGAATATATATAGCGCAATATAGCCACAAATATGCATCGATAATTAAACATTAATGTAATCAGTGAAACTTTTCTTTGTTTTTAATACAGATCTAAATTAGTTTCTTTCAAGTTTTCTTTTAATTTAGTGAAAGATATAAAGTAAAATACGTGAAAAGTGAAACATCGTTGTGTGTGTGTGTGTTTGTGTGTTCAAAAGAGAAAAGAAAAAGTTCCTTAGGAATAAAAAGTGCTTCGTGCATTTTTGAAGCTCGCAACGTCTTCTGTGAAAAGCGGCGCGGCTTCCAATTTCAATCAAGCTTCGAGCAGGCAGACACGTACCGACTCCCAAGATATATACACAGTTATACATACAAACGGTCTTGTATATTGAATCAGACATATTATTATGTACATATATATGAATAAATATTCAGAATAAAGACATAAACCGATATGCAAGTGAATGTGTAAATAATCATTAAGAACAGATTTGAAATTCCAATAGATCTTTAATGATATAATCGATTTTATTGAATTAATATTCGGTTATTTATTTATTCCTTTCTTGGAATCAATTTTATTGAATTAAATTTGATTTCATTTTCTTTCGAGCACAACAGAACACAATTCAACGCGGTATATCAAATTTAAAATAGTGGTCACATTAAGTTAATCGTAAAATGACAGTAAAACACATTGATATTTTATGTACATAAATTCAGAAAAAGAAAGTTTAACTTTACTCCCGATTCGGACTTTGTTCTTGAATGAACCTTGCTCGGGTAAACTTACCTTACGAACACATAATCTCTTTGAAGATTGTTTGTTTAAAAATTTGTTTAGTAAATAAATTTTTATAAACAGAAAAAATCAGATTTGGAACAATCATGAATAACGGTAATCAGGAATAACACCGTCA
This sequence comes from Odontomyia ornata, assembly GCA_963969285.1. NCBI lineage: Eukaryota > Metazoa > Arthropoda > Insecta > Diptera > Stratiomyidae > Odontomyia > Odontomyia ornata. The sequence goes on from OZ017740.1 coordinate 89,492,664, forward strand.
AATAAAGACCAATAACGGAGAGAAAACAAATTCACCGTCACGTACACTAGGAGACTTGCAACTAATGCCTTAACGGGTTTATTTAATAAAGGACTGCCGTCAACATCAGGCAAAAATCTGTAAGATACAGACCTCTCTTCAAAATCTTTTTCAATTGATTACTTGCAATCTTCGGATCTCGTGACGATCCCAATTCCCAAATGTTACAATCCTAAATACAGTTGAGAAGTTGGGGGCCCCCTTCCGACGGGGAATCAGGTTGATTCGCTTTGCAACATTTGTTCCAGCCGTAACGCACACACAATAAATGCCATCCAGCCGCTGGTGATATGATAATCTTTGCACACTGACTCCGAAATGCATGCACAATAAAATACAGTGCAGCCGCCACCTATATAATCATTTTCCCACGATGCCTCCATAATGATCGCACAACAGTTTATACTCCAATTAATACTTGCACCCACTGCGTCTTCCTCCACTTAGCTGACTCCAAAACCAAAGAAGAAGAGAGAGAGCTTCCACCGTCGCTCGCCCTTACATAACTCTTTCCGCAACGGCTCTTCCTCAACGGTGAAGATCAAGTTCAAGGTTGTACTGCCATCATCACCGCTAGTCAACCTTCACCCTTAGTAATGGCACAAACCAACATTCCGCGGCCATATGTTTACATGCAGGAGCTTCCAAATGAAAACGATGTTAAGCTTGTCTTGGTTTGTTTGATAAGTATTAACTACAGTGGGAAATGCAAATGGACGGGAAATGCGCAAATTATCTTCTTACATAACAGTCGTTACATCTTCGTGTTCAGTTTCCCGAATAATTTTCAGTGGCTCTTTAGCAATCTCCGGAATTTTTGGTTCAACATACATAGAAGCCTTACCTTGAGATGATAGGAATATTTGTAAGACTATCACCGCCTCCAAGTTCACAAGTAGATTAGCATCGTTGAGTCGAGCGTTTGAATATTAGATGAATGATTTCGGGTACTTCACGATGAGTAATTTGGCGACGAATTTCGATCCATTTGAAAAACATTTCTTTTATTGTTGACTCTAGAGGGAGTGGTTGCTGTGTAGAGACAGTAAAATATCAGAATTTTTTTTGCAATGGATTACTCTAACCCGATGTTTTGATTATCAAGTTCATCGATAAATAATAATTAAGTGGTAAGTGAAAATTCATTGTGTCAATTAATTGTGTTAGTTCTTCTTATATTTTTTGTACACGTAAATCTTAACCAATTGGTACATTGTTACGAAACTTTTATTCCAATCATTCACCTCTGAATGTTGTAAAAATATAATAATTTCATCCACTGCCTAGGACCAACGTCCAGCACAATCATATTTGATTATACAGGGTTATCCATTTCGTGGTTGGGAAAGTATAACCCTGCCATTTGACATTTGTTAAAATTAAATGTCATCGAATGCCTGTTTTTTTTAGTTGAAGGTTTGCCATATGAATCGTTTAGTAGTCAAAGAACGCGTAAAAATTAAAAGATTTTATTGTAAAAACGGTGATTCTGCTGTATCAACATTTGGCGCTTTACGAGCCGATTACGGTCGACATAATCGACCTACACAGCAAACAATTCCGAACACAGTGAGAAAATTTGAAAAGATTGGATCGGATATTGATATTACAAAGCCTGTGCATCATCGCAACATTCGTTCTGCTGAAAATATCGCTGTCGTTGCTCAAAGTGTGAAGGAAGACCCGACTTTGTCGATTCCTCGACGTGATCAACATTTGGGCTTGTCTTACGGCTTATTGTAACAGATTTTGCATTTAGATTTGCATCTCCATCCGTACAAAATCCAACTCACTCAAGAACTTAAGCCTCAAGACCATGCACAACGCAGAATGTATGCGAATTGGGTGATTGAACAACAAGCCATTGATAGCGATTTTTCGAACAAAATTTTCTTTAGTGATGAGGCTCAGTTTTCGCTCAGTGGTTACTTATATAAACAGAATTGCCGCATATGGGGCTTTCAAAATCCTCAGGTGATGGCAAAAAGGCCTTTACATCCGGAAAAAGTGACCATTTGGTGTGCATTATGGTCTGGTGGTGTTATTGGCCCGTATTTTTTTGAAAACGATCAAGGAAGAGCTATTACAGTCATTCTGACCGCTATGGGCGGATGTTAACCGATTATTTTTGGAGAGAAATCGAAGATTATGATCTGAAGAACATGTGGTTCCAACAGAACGGAACCACAAGCCACACAACACAGGCTAATCGAGCACTTTTGCAAGAGAAATTTCCATGACGCGTAGTTTCGAGATTGAGTGATGTCAATTGGCCCGCAAGATCCTGCAACCTAACACCTTTGGATTTCTTTTTATGGGGCTATGCGAAAGATCGTGATTACGTGAACAATCCTCAAAATCTTGAGCAATTGAAATCTAATATTCGTGAAGCGATGGCCGAGATATTGCCGGAAATGTGCCGAAAAGTCAATGAAAATTACCTCAAAAGGATTGAGGCTTGTAAGAGGTCCCGTGGAGGATATTTGAATAATGTTGTATTTGACGTATGATGGCAAGGTTCAATCTTTATATTGAATAAAAAATTTTGCTTCCATCTGAATATTTGATGTGTTTTCTTTAGCTCTACTTTCCCAAGCGTAAAATGGATAACCCTATATGAAACACACTAACTGGTAGTTGAAGCCTTGGAAGATCATGTCGAATCCTTCAAGATGTTCGCGACACCAAGTCAATTGATGCAACACCAATTGACTGCACGCGCTAAATTGATCCTTGTTGGATTTGACATAAGTCACAGCAGTGCTGTGGCTATTATCAATTGGTGCAAAACCAATTGATTAAAGCGATGAGAACTAATTGGCACTTTAACCAATTAGCCTTACGCGAATAACAATTTTGTTTTTAATGACGGCTGGTTTGTACCGAAACACGGGAGCACCTTGAGCCAATCAATTCTTTATTGATTGGCTATCTGCAGCTGAGTATGACCCACGCACTTGAACGTGTGCACCTCAAAAAACAGTCTCGAACACCACAAAACTAAGTACAAAACACCTTGAATTTCAAATGACTAGGAGTTTTATTTTCCTCCTTCCAACTCTTAAATACATATCAACTTTGTTGACAAAAAATGCTGACGAGATTCAAGTGGAATCCACGCGTGACAATGTCTGCACTCGAGCTCAAAACATATATATCAAATATCAATTATGCTTATTGTGCACATGTATGCTTACTTTAGGTAGATGGACAATGTGTTTAGATTAAAATACGATTAAAATGCTGACGATATGTCTGCATGTGGAACTCATTTGTTTACTATTTCATTGAAAGAATGGTTTACTATACATTGTATTCATTTCAAATAGAATTCCATGAATTTATATTTTGTGAATTCTTGGTTCGTATTTTGGGAAATGAAAGTTGATGTATTTATACAGATCATTCAAAATTACTTTTACGGGTCATTCCTCGATCTTGTCCGTGTAACGAATGTATAATTGTGTAGTGAATAGTAAATATCAAATGTCCGTAAAGGACTGCAGCGATGGTCTGCTGCCTCGATGTTGATATCCGTCGAGAATGCCCTTGTCTGGGGACGCGTGAATGCGCTGGCAAGCTAGCATTGCGGTGTCTGGGGGGCGGGTTCATTCCCCCAGCATAAGGACCCACTACAAAAGAATTTCGCATTCACGAATTCTAAGGTCTCAAAAGAAAGGCGACCGAAGTCGAAAAATTGTAGGTAATTACAAAGAGGGAGGAATTGCTTGTTCAAAGAACAAGTTGACACAAGCCAAAACAGACGGACTTAGGGTAACCTCGTCGTTACCCGACGATTCTCATGGCCCACAAATAAGAGTGGGACAACCGGATGGTGGTGGTGCCTCCTCACACCCGCCCAACCGGATCAAGATCCACAAACGTTGCAGTGGCCAAGTATTGCCCTTCTGAGTGGAAATCTCATACCACATAAACTGTATGAGCCTTCCCATCAGAGAAGAAATACATCGGTGACCAATTTATGCCATAGAGTTATGCAATCGGATCACATAACCCTATGCCATAAAAAGGCACCTTGCTCGAGGCCACTCAACCCGCGCGAGTACCTGAAACAAACTAAACAGTTGGAGCGCGCCCGGTGGCTAGCCCATTTTTCGTAACCGCCTACCATCGTAGCGGGTCCTATACCCGGCCAGAGTGCAGAATGGAAAGACCGACGATTGGTTCCGTTTAATAATCCATTTTGCTCTCATCATCATATTTTTTCTTTTTAAAATTTCAATAAATGATAAGAACTTTCCAGTTCCTTTTCTTCTATCTTAATAGTTATCACGCCTGTTCATTTATTTTCAATGGCAACTTGTCGTGCATAATCCCCTTTGCTCTGACAATCAACAGAAATTACCTTTGCCATGCTTACTTTGGCACACGCTTTTATTTTTTTATAAAAGCGTGTGCCAAATATCTAAACACCAAAAAACGCATTTCGGAGAAAACAAAACTTCCGTAAAAGAGAAAGACTCTTTAATTCAATTAATCAGAAAAAGAATTTTTAGGTTGGATACATTTTAGAAAGTAATTCTAACCACATGCAAGAAAATTTACTCAAGAATATAAAGAAAAGAATTAAACAATTCAAAAAAATTACCAATTAGAAAGCGATTCAGAAAACAATTTCAAACCCATGCATATAAAAAAAAAGAAAATTTACTCAAGCAATTCACAGACAAAAAAAGAAAAGATTAAACAATTTAAAAATTATCATTTAGAAAGCAAATTATAATTATTTGATGTAACAATTGCAAAAATTTAATAAGGCCTATATAATAAGGACATAGAAAGGGTACTTACATAACCTTTTCCGACGACGAGCGCTCGATGACGAATCGGGGTGTGTAAGTCCTGGAAATATTTTGTTTTTTTTTTTTCTAATTAAAATCGATAAGAGATGTTGATTGGTGGAATGCGCGCTTCGGCGCCCGTGTACACTTTCCTTTTGCTCAACTTCAAATCAATGTCATCAGGTCACTTTGCTTCTATCAGAAGTCAATAAACCAGCTGAAGGCACAACATCGAAGATACTCGTTCTTCATTATCAGAAATGCCTGGGTTAGAAAACCAGTAACAGATTTGATTTATTTATCTTTTTCCTCTTGCGCTTCTGTCGTGATATCAGTGGTGCACTTGCTAAGTTTTCGCTATCTGTGGTGGATTTTGGACTCGCGACTTAATGGAAATTGGTGAAAACTGACGACTGTGTTTCAACCAATAATCGCAGATTTGCAAAGTTTACTTTGAATTTTGTAAAAGAAAGCGTTATGATGATAAGTTTTTAAATTTGTCGCGATAATGTAGCTGTTGAAGATGTTAATTTAAACCCAAACGCAAATTAACACGAAGCAAACAATAAATTTTAGTTCACGATGTCATTAAAATGTAACACCGTCGAAACTTGAGGCTTGTGGACGAGTCTTCGATATCAAGGACGAGTAATCGATATCAAGGACTTGGGTCTTGCGAGTTGTTGTCTCGATATTGAAATTAATCAAAAGGCCGGTGAAATAAAATTAAGTCAAGCGGGGTATGTGAGAGAATTATTGAAAAAGTTTGGCATGAGTGAAGCGAATCCTGTGAATACACCAAGTGAGCTGCGAGCAAGCCTGACGATTGGAGTGTCACGAGAAAATGGAAAATCAAAAGAATTGCCCTATAGACAGTTAATTGGTTCGTTGATGTATCTAGCGGTCGCCACCAGGCCTGATATTGCGTTTACTGTAAATAGATTGGCGCAATTTAATGTAAAATACGGTGAAGAGCATTGGGCCGCTGCAAAGCGTGTGTTGCGATACCTGAAAGGCACACAAAATCATGGACTTGTATTTAAGAAAAATAACCTTGGCATTTTTGGTTTTTCTGACGCAGACCACGCTGCGGATGTAAGAGACAGAATATCATGTATGGGATATTTGTTTACATTGAGCGGTGCAGCAATCACTTGGTGGTCTTGTAAACAAAAGACTGTTGCGATTTCGTCGACCGAAGCCGAGTACATAGCCTTGTCAGAGGCGACTCGAGAAGCAATGTATTTACGAAATTTAACGCTTGATATGAAATTGCCCGAGTTGTCAAATATAGTGATCGGAACAGATAATCTCAGAGCAAAAGCGTTAGCTGAGAACGCAGTGTACCACTCGAGAACAAAACATATTTCAACACGATATCATTTTGTTCGTCAAACACTCCGCGAAATGAAACTTAATCTGGTACACATACCGACAGAAGAAATGCCTGCCGATGCCCTTACAAAGGCATTACCGAGGCCAGCGCATTTTAAATATATGTTAAGTATGGGAATGAGTGATTGTTAAGTGTGAGTGTACGTCAAATTTGAAGAAGGCGTGTTAGATATAGTCAAATTCACGTAGAGATTTGTTTACACTTAAACACTCTTGTTGTTGATTTCATTTACGCGTGTACGTTGTATGCGTGTGCATGTGCGTGGCTAAGAAATAGCCAAAGTAAACTTTTGTATGGCTCTTAAGTCAGTTGTAGTCGAGCAGTCATCCGATTGACCTTACGTAAACATTATATTCATTCCATGTAATTTAACCTTCTAGTTATTTTATATAATAAAGTTGGGCTGTAATAACAATTACCGCGTTTTGTTTCTTTATTAACCTCAACAATTTTCGTTTTCAAGCCTCGGAAAACTCCCAATACTTCGACTAATTATAGAGGGAAAATCTTTCAGATGCCTTGTTGATACTGGAAGTACTCATTGCTCTATGAACTCAAAACTTGTAGGCCCTCTTCGGCGCTTTCAACTAGACAACAAGTGAACTATGGTTTGAAAACTGAATTTCCCCATCCGAGTTTTGTACTTACCATTTTATTGGTTGGAAACTAATGGATTTCATTAATAGTTCCTTTGATTGCATTATTGGTCAAAATGTGCTTGCTGGCACCGGAGCAAAGCTTGACTTTACCGATAATACAATCACAATTAATAATATAATACTGAGCTTCGATCAAGAAGGTGAAAACTATTCTATAATTGGAAATGAGGTGAATGACGTATTAGCAAGAGAAAGTTCTGAAATTCCTGAAATATCTTTTAAGAAAAATAACGAAACTTTTTATACGAGGGAGGGAAAATTAATGATTGAGAAGATCAAGGATGAATTTACTGATATCCAATACAATAAAAATCAAAAACTATCATTCACTCACGAAATAAAGCACGAGTTAAAACTATCAACTTTTGAGCCTATATATCAGCAAAACTCCCTTAGAAATTTCGTTAAAGAACAAATCAAGGAAGATTTAGAACAAGTTATTATAGTTCCATCTAAATCACCATATAACTCTCCCGTCTGGGTCGTACCCAAAAAAGGCAATAAACATAGATTAGTTATTGATTTCAGGAAAATAATAATGTAACCATCGCTGATAAATACCCCATTCCTCAGACTGATGATATACTTGGACAGTTGGGTAACGCTAATTATTTTACAAGCATAGACTTGGCCAAAGGTTTTCACCAAATTGAGATAAAGCCTGAGGATAGGCACAAAACTGCATTTTCCACAGACGAAGGGCATTTTGAATTTACGCGCATGCCTTTTGGTTTGAAAAATGCAGCTTCAACCTTTCAGAGGTTAATGAATTCAATATTGCATAAATTTATCAATAAAATATGCATTGTGTATATGGACGATATACTTGTCTATAGTTCCACACTGCATGAGCATGAGATAGCTCTACGAAAAGTGTTACAAGCCTTACGCGACGCAAATCTGAAAATCGAAATTTCTAAAACATCATTTTTGAATAAATCAACAGAGTTTCTTGGACACATAATTACTAAAGATGGTATTAAACCCAACCCTAAAAAACTTGAAGCCATTGAAAAATTTCCATTACCGACAACCCAAAAACAAATTAAGTCATTTTTGGGATTAGCGAGATTTTACAGGAAATTCATTAAGGACTTTGCGAAAATTGCACGTCCAATGACTAGGTTCTTTCAAAAAGATACCAAAGTGGATGTTAATAATACAGAATATGCTGAGGCATTAAACAAATTTAAACTTTACTTTTCTAATCATCCAATTCTTCAATTCCCTAAGTTCAATAAAACTTTCGCAGTAACAGCTGATGCTTCAAATTTCGCAATAGGAGCAGTATTGTCACAAGAGAATAAACCAATATGCTTCGCATCCAGAACTCTGAATACTTCAGAAACAAAACTAGCAACAATTGAGAAAGAAGCAGGGACGGACGCAGGGGGGTGGTCCGGGGGGTCCGGACCCCTCCCCCCCGAAATCTCAGACTTTTTCAAAACCCCTTGCAGCACACGGTCTTTCAACCGTATAAACTAAATGGTCCACATCACAAGTTGGTACATTACAAATATGATTCATTCCACTTTATTTCGTAATTTTCAGTTTATTTTCACAACTTTTCTGGTCAAGATCACAGTAGTAATTGAGTGTTATTATCATGCCACATGTATTAATAGTACTATCGTTAGATGACTCGCAACCTTCTGTAGTGCGAGAAAGATGCATAGAACGGAAGCCGGTTTTGAAGACAAAGGACGGATAGCGAAGATCTATCAAAAGCGTTCCCAATAGTTACCGATTATTCAGTGTATCGATAACTATTGATAATAATCGATAGTTTTCCCAACACTTCCCAACACAATTTGACATTTAGTGTTGTGGGGAACAATTCAAGATTGATTGACCGCTCTAATGACAGCGGTGGGATCATTAGTCATGGGGACAAAAAGAATCAAAAAATCTTGACTGGCAATTAATCATACCAGTCGGACTTTCGTTTTTGGAATATTGTCGATACTTCTCTATCTTTCTCGAGCCTTCTCGGATTTTCATTTTCTGGAATTTTCTTAGACACGGGGTATAAATACCTGCCGGGCCCGGCCCGGCAGTCAGTGGAGCACGAACAAAATACGAAACGCATACGAACCGTTTACGATCAACGAATTGTACGCGCGCGAAAAATCTACGTGTAAGTCGGTTTGACCTCCCACAGTGTTGACATGCATTTGCTTCATCGTCAATAAAAATGGCACCTGTTAAAATAACGTCCTTTTTTAAACCGACAAATGCAAATGGTAAACGCGAATGCGAACGATCAGTTAAACAGGCTGGAGAAGTATCAACAGCAAAAAAATCGCGGCATGACGAGGAAAATGATCATCAACCGGAGCCCATAGTAAGTATTTTGAATTTTCACCCAATAAAATGTTGATTAAAATTTGAGTTTAATAACTAAATTGGTTGCGTTATATCATTTTCTTTTTTATAAAATTTTCATGATCGTGGAAAGTACAGGAACTTTTTTCCGCTCGAAATTCACTGAACAGACTTTCGTACAATTGCATCATATTTTATTGATGTACTGTTTGACGGTTTGCAGTGAGGTTTTAAAATTATACAATTCTAATTCGTTGACGTCGTTTTGAATTTTTAATCTACGAGTATATAAAGAAATTAATTTCAAATTTTACAGTGTAAGATACTTTACATGTTATCTTCAAATATGTTGTGGCAGAGCGGTTGGAGCACAAACTCCCCACTCAATCATCGCGGGTTCAAATCTCACTAGTGACGATTTTATTTTTTTTTTTTTGAAACTGACTATAAAAAATTATTTTTAAAATTATTTTTGCGAGAAAAAACCAATAAACTAAATTTTTTCAAACGAATACTGTATTGTCGAGTTTGCATTTTATTTGCGCAAAAAGAAGTTGGAAAAGGAAAACATGAACGTTTGAGTTCATTTGTGCAAACTTGTGTTAAAGATTGGAAGAGAGCTTTAGAGAGATTTAAAGAACACCAAACGAAAAAAAATCACTTGGACGCCCTTGAAGATGCACAGAATTTTAAGCTCATTTATGAAAATAAGAAAAATGATGTCATTGTCGAGATCGATCAGAGCCGAAAACGGCTGCAATTGGAAAACAGACGGAAGCTTGCTCCCATCGTTTGTGCGGTTTTGTTCTGCTGCAGACAAGGACTGGCGCTACGAGGACGTCGAGATGATGGCCCATTGGCGCTGGAAATTCCAGAAGAGAACGACGGGAATTTCAGGGCACTTCTGCGTTTTTCTGTGGATAGTGGAGATGCAGCACTGCAAGAAAATTTAAAGGTGGCGGGTTGTAATGCAACATACTTGAGCCATAGAATTCAGAACGAGATCATTGATGCTGGAGCGGAAATCATCACAAGAGACTTGGTGAGACGCATCAATGAGACGAAATGTTTCACTGTAACCCCAGATGAAACGTCTGATGTAAGTGGAATTGAACAATTCACGATTGGAGCTAGGTTCATTCGAGAAATCAAAGGGAGACACACGATCAGAGAAGATTTCTTGTGCTTCATTCCTGTAGAGGATGTGACTGGCGCCGGCCTTGCAAATACGCTGCTTACAACTTTGCAGAAACTTGGAGTGGACACTCATTTCATGAAAAGGCAAGGTAAGCTGGATAAAACTCAAATTAACAAGGATAAAACTCAAATGAACTAATTCAAAATTGAATTACTATAAAATATCATTATATAATTTTAAACATTAATGTATTAATTAAAAAATATTTTTGTCTAATATTTAATGTAGTATAACTCACATTCACTCAATAAAACTTAAATTAGCTAATTAAAAAATTAAATCAAATGGAAACCCACATGAACTAACTAAAACTTGGATCCCTATAAAAAAGCATAATATAATTTTAAACATAAATGTATGAAAAAAAATTTTTTATCCAATATTTAACGTAGTATAACTTACATTCATTCAATAAAATTTAAGTTGTCCGATTAAAAAATTCAACCGAATGAAAACTCAAATGAACTTATCAAAACTTGAATCACTATAAAATATCATCATATAATTTTAAACATTGTTTTATATTGTATGAAATAAAAAATACTTTCATCCAATACCAAACGTTGTAGAACTTGCATTCACTCAATAGAACTTAAATTAACATGAATTAGCTAAAAGTAGAAAAAGAAAGTGAAGTTTTGGAGCTACTTTTCATTGAAGTTTTAGATCAAACTTTCTACGAGCATAGAAAAATTCACTCTCGATTGGATTTAGTGACTAGCTTAAAAATGATATTTTTCAACTCAATTAAAATCTTATCTGAATAGGATTTTATAAAACCTTTTGACAAACCTAGCTAAATTTGATTCTTGAATTAATTTTAGTATGAAATCTAGACAAGAATTCTTAGTACTTAAGAATATACATACATATATTATGTGGATTAAATACTATAACAGTTTTAGAGTCTTGCTTAAAAATGATTTTTGAAATATCTTGAAAATCGGATTTTAATTCGATTTTGAACGAGTCTTAAAACCCAAACCAAGTTGAGTTGAATAGTGCTTTGAAAATTTCAATTACACAAGTTCCTGAATCGGATTTATAAATATAGGAGCTCTGAAACCATAGAAAAAACTTTTGATTTGTAAAACAAGGATTTTAACGGTTTATTTTGAAGGTTATGATGGAGCTCGAGCAATGAGTGGAGAGCTGTAAGGCTGTGCAGCTATTGTAAAGAAAACATGTCCAGATGCTCTTTATCTTCATTGTGCCAATCACAACCTAAATCTGGCAATTACCCATGCGTGCGACATTACGCCGATTCGGAACTGCATTGGAACAGTCAAGCAAGTCGTCAACTTGTTTCGTCTTTCGAGCAAAGCTGGAAATTTGTTGAAAAAACATATCCTGGCAGAAAATCCTAGTGCCAATCAGACACGTCTTTTAAAATTTTGTGAAACGCGTTGGGTCGAACATCTTGCATCTCTGGGATTGTTTCATGAAGCATTGGAATTCATCTGCTTGACGCTCGAAGAATTAAATGAGCTGAGATCAAAAACAGATGGAGTACAGCCAAACAGCTTGCTTGCTTCAATCCAAACAGCGCAATTCATAGTTGCATTGGTTGTAATGGTACCGGTATTCAGCTTGACGAAGAACCTGAGCCAGAATTTGCAAAAAGAAGATTGCGATTTAAATGAATGCGTCCAATATGCGAACAATGTTCACAAAGAAATAAAGGAGATGCATGCCAGGGCCGACGAAAAATTTGCGGAAATGTTCCAGTCAGCGACTCAAATTGCTGTGAAGATTGGTATCGAGCTAACTGTTCCTCGGCGAGTAGGACGTCAAAACAATCGTGACAACTATTTTGGAAATGCTGAAGAATATTATCGACGATCAATATTCATTCCATTTTTGGATATATATCTGGAAGAACTGGACACGAGATTTCTCGAACATCGAGCACTGTTGTCAATGATACAGTATATCATTCCAGCCAAATGCGCAGTCCTCGATGAAGAGGAAATAAAAAAAAACCGCCCATGTTTTTGAAGAAAAATGGCCGAACGACATCACTGGGTCTACGGAGGACTTGCAATTAGCATCAAGCTGTGGAAAAGGTAATCATCAGTTTTTCGCAGTTAAAAAAAGGGTCTATTTGATTTATTAATTGGTTTTTTATTCCAGGTTCTGTTCAAAAATTCCTGAAAAAGAACGGCCAAAAACATTCATCGAAGCTCTGGACGTTTGCAATAGAAGATTTTACAGCCAGATATACAGATTTCTTCAAATTTGTGGGACACTACCGGTCACAGTTGCCTCTAGTGAATGGCCCTTCTTCACTTTGCGAAGGTTAAAAACTTACTTGCGCAACCGAACTGGAGAGGAACGGCTGAATGGACTGGCGCTTCTTAACATTCACAGAGATGTGAATGTTACCAGTGATCAGATTCTGGATATTCTCGCAAAAAGAACAAGAAGAATTGACATCACTCTGTAAATAGTCTGCCTAATATTAAAGGCAGTAGATCATATGTATTGCAATTTCATCATTTGATTCGTGTGCTGTCAATTAATGCTTCTTATATTATAAAATATTATAACGTTAAATGAAATTCCAATTGAGTGAAAATAATTTTTTTTTTTAAATTATGATCACAATTTTTAGCTACTTTTACCCAAAAATTGATGTTTGTCTTGTGTTTATTTTTTGGAAAATAGAACTCGTAGACCACCAATCAACACGCGATTTAATGAACAATCATAAGTTATAAATATTAAGTTTGTCAAACACAAATAAAACTTTACGGTTTGTTCGAGCCGAGCTGTTTAATTATTCCAAATTTTTCGATCGGACCCCCCCCAAAATTTTTTTCTGCGTTCGTCCCTGGAAAGAATTATTAGCCATAATATTTGCTCTAAACTATTTAAGACCTCACATTTATGGGCGGACGTTTGAACTGCATACCGACCATAAACCACTCACATATTTGGAAAATCTCAAAACAGATAATCCAAAACTACAGAGATGGAAATTTAAATTGATGGAATGTGATTTCCATATTAAATATATAAAAGGCAAAGACAATGTCATAGTCGATGCGTTGTCCCGCGTTGAAATAAATGCGTTAGAGGCTGAAAGCGATCTAGCAACACAACATACTTCATTTGAAGATAACTCGCACTATATTCCCATATCAGAAAAACCACTTAATTGTTTTTCTACGCAAATCATCATAAAAATAGGTACAACAAAAGTAGCAAAGAAAGAAAATATTAACCAAAAGACTAGGATTACGTTTTTCTTTAAAGAATTCACAGAAACCCAAGCAAAATATATCCTCCACAATCATATACCTTTAGTAGGAACCACTGGAATTCAAATACCTTCCAAAAAGCATTTACTTGTACTCCAGAAAGAATATAATATTTGGAGACAAACAAACGCGAAAGCATCTATAGTCAATGCAAACACTTTACTTCATGATTGCTCGCTCAGCGAAATCATGGAAATAATTGCAGAAATGCATAAACACACAAATCACATTGGAATTAACAAATTATATTCCGAAGTGAAAATTAAATATTACTATCCGAAACTTAAGGATTATATTCAAAATTATATAAATAACTGTTAGATTTGTCACCAAAGTAAATATGACAGAAACCCACCTAAAGAACCCTTCAAGGAAACTTCAACACCAACTAAAATTAGAGAAATTTATCACATAGATATATGGTTTAAAGACAAGAATCGCATGTACCTTACCTGCATCGATAAATTTTCCAAATTTCTATCAGTTATACCAATAAAAGACCGACAATGGGATACTATCATAAACGCGTTAACAACCCTTTTCAAAAAAATAGGCAAGCCAAAAAAAAACGGTGACTGACAACGAATCTGCGATTATATCACAGAAAACTATCGACTGGTTTAAACGGGAAAAAATCGAAATATATTACACGAATCCTAACCACAAGACAGGGAATTCTGATGTAGAGGTTGCCCACAGAAACCTAAACGAGCATTTACGAACCTTTTTACTCAGGCGAAAATTAGAAAACAAGGAATTACTTTTATCAAACCCAGTGGAAGAATGTGTTAAATATTACAAAACCACAATACATTCTGCTTACAAATTCAAACCATCAGATGTATACTTTGGAGAAATAAGTTCCGAAACCGTACATAAAAATTTGACCGAAACTAAAAGAAAAAGTCTGGAGTATCACAACAAGAGTAGACATTCCGCAAAATTAGATTTGAGATGGATAAAGAATCCTATGCCACGAAAACTAGATCCTAGATTTAAAAAAGCTAATAATAATCAAAAGATCCATCCACAGAATAGAAAAAGGCTTAAAAACACCGTAACTAATCATCAAACCAATCCTGGTCCTAGCCCAGATCAAACACAATAAAAGAAAATAGTCCCAATGAAATTCGAAATCAAGACCACTTTATAACAAAAACTCAAAAATTTTAAACTTAAATGTTGGTCAAAATTATGTCTGATGCCTTAATTGAATCGAAGATAGTATAAAAACGTTACACGTTATAACCCTAGCCTGTTGACGATATTATGCTGTTACACTACTATTACCAATAAAATAATAGAAATACATCTCTCAAGCACAAACTACTTGAATTAAGTTAATGTACTCTACAGATAAGGAATAAATGATTCATCATACTATGTTAAAAAAAATAATATAATAACCACTGATATTAAATACTGGCGTTAAGAATGTAAATATGCACTCATTAGAATACTTAAAAGATTCAAGTACGATATTTAAGAACACAAAAAATCATATATTCATAAGTATTACAATTATAAGCATAATATTTTTATAATATAAGATAATGAGGACAGTATGAACTTAAAGGTGGGAGAAATTACGTCACATGCCTCGCACATGAGACTTACATGGGTAATTCTTTGTAGACGCTCATACGCATCATGAACCCTAATAAAAGGATTTAGCAGTCCTGGGTTATTTTTCGTGAATTACGTCTAGACGCTCATGCGTATCATAAACACAACAATAAAACAATTATATATATGGATTGACCCACCTCGGCTAGGATAAGATGCAAATGTAATATAGATGTACATATAAGAATTACATAAAATTTTGTATAAATAGCTGAGTTGAAGGAGCTATCAGCATCAGTATAAGTTGTAGAAAGGATGAGTAAATATACATTAGTTTGAAATCTAAACGTTTTTTCATTACTCTACGCAATATTCGGCAAACGATTTCGTTGCACTTAACTCGACGTTTCATTTTTCGTTTATTCATCTCATTGCATGGTGTATCAACAATTTTTGCAGTCAAGCGTATTCCTCTCGCTGCTTCTCCCAAGCAAGAAATGTCCTCGGAAGTCAGTTGATTAGTTGTGACTACACTGCAGTCATCGATTTTGATGAGCTCAACGTTGACTGTATTCATATTGCTGTCTTGACAACTTTTACGGGAATAAAGAGGGAAGGCACGTACTACCGCACATCCACTGGCAAAGACATCTTTGCGC
Organism: Odontomyia ornata; assembly: GCA_963969285.1. Taxonomy (NCBI): domain Eukaryota; kingdom Metazoa; phylum Arthropoda; class Insecta; order Diptera; family Stratiomyidae; genus Odontomyia; species Odontomyia ornata. The sequence continues at coordinate 89,508,571 of OZ017740.1, forward strand.
TCGCAAACAATTACAATGTTTTCATTGATATTTAAAGTTTTGCTTTTAACTAATCGGATAAGCGTGTATGCGCGGGAAGATGTATTGTGACGCGAACTGGTCAATGGAAGAGCGGCAATTGTGGCGAGATCCAAATACAACGAGCATGCATCAGTCGGTAAGGGATGCAAGCACGAAACAGCAGTTTTAAATGTCTCCTGCCTTACACGATTTGCTAGTGTCGGACGTATATCGTCGAATTTCAAAAGTGATAAATGACGAAGCTGACCTATGATAAGAACCGCTCAAAATGCGGGTCAGCTGTAGTTAGGGTGGGATTGAATTTGATATTTGTCGCCATCAACGGTCTACCGTTTGTTGAATTGACTTGATTCGAAATGTTCCCATTACCCATGATTAAGCTTCCTCTACTGAGCATGCTACGATGCTTTAATTGAAAAGCCTCATGTGAGTTTCAAAACAGCATTCGCACTTTATTTGATAATTAAATTTGAATGAAAGGAAACTTCACAAACCAAAGAATTAACGCTACACGCTAAATAAATTCACAAAATACAAGCGGCGAGCAATGGATAATTGCCTCTGCACGGGTGTAGCGCGTGAGAAGTTCGATTAAATGTTTTTCGGTTATTTTTCGCTCTCGATGCGGTTACTGCGACTATAACAAATATTGTATAAAGTCCGAAGGTAAAATCGTGAATCTTTTGATGCACTTTGTAATTGTGGCTAAAAAATTTCGTAATAGAGTAAATTTCGTGATCACCATGCTGTAAGGGTGAAGGAGATAGGAAAGTTTTAGAGCAGTTTGATAGGGTGACTGCTCGATTACGATAATTGGTGCTTCGATTTTCAAGTTCACGTTCAGATGGTCAGCCGATTTGCGTGGTTCCCTTTCCTCGTTGTTTTTAGTCCGCAAGCAATCTCCAACCAAAAGTCTCCTATGGGAATGGTTAAGCTGCCGTACACGCGTAGAAAGTTGTTTCAAAGCGCACTTTCTAACTTCGAAATTGGAATACTTTGTCGAATAAAGCCGTGGCGGCAATCTCGGTTAGATCAGTGTTATGCGATGATGCATGCCAGTAGCGAGGTATCGAGTGTTTCCTGTCATGTGATCCTGGTCCTACTTAACTCTAAGTTTTTGAGCAGAAATTTATTTTAACTTTACTCACTTAACTTTTCTTAATATTATTAAGTACATTTAAGTACATATTCAAGAAGGAAAAATAAAGAAATAGAATAACAATAATATTCCTTAGCAGCTTTTCACGTCGTGGAGTGGTCTATGAAAACGTGTCATATTTGCTTGATGTTAACGCCGGAGTACTAGAGATCCTTGTAGGTCGTGACAATTTTTTCTGATTCGAAGTCCGAAATAAGTTCAGTGAAATAATTGATGATGAAAAGCATGATGGAATCTGCTGCCGAAATTTCGGGTTATAGTACCATTTCGGGTTATAATACCATTCCGAGTCAGAATATCAACCAAAATATTTTACATTCCACTCCCAGGGATCAGCCAAAAGCAGAAACATCACTTCAGATTCAAACAACCAAATCGAGTTGGCGAACCCTTTTCAAATTAGAACCAAAGCAACAACGAACAATCAAAGGTGAATATAACGCTCAAAAGTCTTCAGAGCAGCATAGATAAACAAAGTAATCTTTATGCAAACAGAGAGTTGAATCATCTTGAGACAAAATTAAACTCTCTTAAAGTACTGGATGTTCTAGATAAAAACTGTAAGAATTACAGGAGATTATTCAACTGATGTAAAAATGAACAGGGAAGAATTGGTACGAGGTATCATAATAGACCGTCTTCATCCTGAATATCATAAGAAAGTGTTGCACGTCAGAAACCCGAAATTAATACTACAAAATCTACAAGACTTTAAAAAGATGGAAACCAATGTCACGCACACTACAGTCAGAGCATGGGTTTATACTTTGAAAATGAAACGGATTGAAAATATTTCACATCTTATCAATAAATTCGAATCAATTGTATGTAAATATGAAAACAGCGAAGGAGCTTTACTTCTAACTGAAGTTGTTACGATGACGAGAGCAGCCATACGCCTATGGGATTAACCGCAACCCCTGCCTCACCCGAGCAAATGGCAATTCAAATCAATGTTTGATATTAACGCGTAAACATTTAAAAGTCAATTAACTATTCACTATCATCAATACGGCTTATTATAAATTGAGAATTGTCCACGACCTGGAATTCAAATTTTTTTTAAATTCCATAAGATAGAAACACTTAGGGAAGTATATATTTCCTTTTATAATTTTTTTTCTTTTGTACTGTACCGTGTACTCGTATTGCCTAGCTAACCATCTACAAACACAACGCACCTGAACCCACGCATTACCTTGACTGCCTGCAACGTTTTCTGTTGTGACACTCTAGGCTTAATAATAATACATTGAAACAACGGAAAAGAAAAAAAGAAGAAAACGAACTTGCGAACTGGCATTTTTTCATCGATGTTGCCTTTTTAGGGCACAAAATGGAAACGCAAACCTAAAATAACAATAAAAGAAAGAAAACCCCGAAGGGTCCAGTCAGTTGGAGAGGATTAAGAGTTCATTCAGTCGAATTATTCAGTGAGTCAGTCTTAGCAGAAAAGTTCAGAGTGGTGAATAACAAGCGAGGTGGTTTAAATTCGGGCAAAAAAGTTACCGGTAACTCATCGGTGGAAAAGGATTCGCTTATGTTTTTGGAGCTGAAAAACAAACACATCGTTCGACCAGATTCGGAATTGGATAAAGGCGATACACTGTCATTAAAATTATCTTGTTTCTTAAATTTGTACTATTTTTTGGCCTGTTATTTGCAACTAAAGGGATTAGTGAAGTTTATTGCGGGATATTAAGAAACACTTAAGTGGAAAATTATGTAATTATGTAGGTAAGGAAAAGCTATCTGTATAAATATGAGAGGCAATGCGATGCAGTATTTCTGAAGACGATCGCGCAAGTGATCAAAATGTCAAATATGTCTTTTTGAAAAAAAATTTATATTTTTTAATTTGGCCAAGCAGCCCAAAATTAATAAAGTTTTACTATCGCGTGTCCCTACATAAATTTGATTATATAAACAATGGTAAAAAAGTAATAATGAACATTAGCCTTATGTCTTAAATCGAATGTGCAAAGTGTGTGTGTGTGTGTGTGTGTGTTTATCTCATAAATACGACTCACGACCAAGGTGTGCTTGCGGGATGTTAAAATTTTAAATTTACACCGATCCGCCTTTATACGGCTAATGTGTGACCCCCATTTATTTTGCTGCAAGGGTGACTCTTCGGTCGCGCTTAACTGGTGACGTCACAAAGTGGAGAAGATTTTGTCATTCTATAGTGCTGTAATTGATGCAGAACCAGACATTATCAAGACCAATTTTAATGACACATAGACTAACAACAGAGACATGTCTTTAGACTTACGGAAACAATATTTACTCCAAGAAGAAGCTTCTCAGTATGTGCGGACGTCAAGTATGCTCGAGGCCCAACGTTATTGGATCAGACCGTAATCGATCTGGTTTTGTGTGTTGCCATCCGGGGAGACCCAGGGCATTTTATGATTGCGTCGATGTGGGAAGCAAATGAAACGTATGACTAGATTTCTGCTACATGCAAAGTCAATCAGGTGCTGGCCGTTGTCATTTGTTTCATCGTCGAGGCTATATCCTCAAGTCGTTCTTCGATAAGATAGCTCATTGCCAACTTTAGTGTTGAAATCACCCAGAATTCATCACTCGGATTTCAAAATTGAAGGACGCAGTCAATGGACCGAGACAGTTGGAGGCGCTATTTGCAGGAAGCGAAAGCCCGAGAGGGGCTGTAGTGCTAAGAAGAAGAAGAAGAAGCAGATCGAAACAAGAAACAGAATCGTAACAAAACTAAAAACAAACCTGAGCATATGCAGCTCAAGCCAAACATATTCCAATCAAAGATAGAAACCAGTGCACCAGATGCGCGAAATACGGCCATAAAGATGACGATTTTTGCCCATTGCAACGTGAAAATAAATTGTTTTGCCACTGCTGTGGTAAAGTTACTGATCATGGGGGAAAATTTGAGAGTCCAACCTCGAAATATTCAAATAGATCAAGAGGATCAAACAGATATAACCGTGTACGTGGATCACGAAACTACAGCAATAGGAGCAATAAATCAAACAGAGGCAGTCAGAGAAACTACAGATATGGAGATTCAGATGAAAGAAGGAACGGGGGAGGCAAGATGAATAATCGCAAACAACAGAGGCAAGGCAGACAATATCGCAAGCCACACAATGATCATCAACAGGACAAGTCGAATTCCTTAAATTTATTTGATAAAATCACATTTTTAGCCGATTCAGGTGCGACAGGACACATAATAAACAAAGATATAACTTTAACAAATTTTGAAAAATGTAAAAATCAGAGTACTGAATGTGCAAATACATACGAAAGGCAGATATAACTATCGATGGTAAAGGCAATTTGTATTTACAAAATAATTCAGAATTAAATCAAACGATAAAACTGACAAACGTTTTAGCTGCTAACGATATTGCAAATAATTAGATTTCTTTACGACGCTTTGCAGATGTGGGCTTAAGTATGTATTTGGGGAACAAAACCTTAAGAATATTTGACAAAGAGTCAGAACATGATTATTTAACGGGTATTAATCAAAGACCAAACCGGCTCATTACGCTGTCAGTTAAACAAAAACAATCTTTCCATAACGACTATGATACTTATCAATGTATAGCCCAAACTATAACGCTTGAAGATTTATTGAATCAGTCTCAGACAGATGTACAAGAATTAAGTAAGCAAATTTCAGAGTGAGTAGAAACAGATTTACAGACAAATGAACATCTTTTTGAGTTGGTGAGGGGGAAAAACACAGATCTGGTATTAAGTTCAAGCGAAACAACGTTAGAAACAGATCCAAGATTAAGTATATAAACTTTGAATGGAAAATTTCTAGACTTTAATGACGAACTTTGAAGACATACCAATAATCTTATTATCCGAAAGAACGAAAAATTCAGAAATTAATCCCAAAATATCAGACGTTTTACTCTGGTACAGTAGATTTGGCTATGCTTCCATTAGGTACCGTAGAATCGGGTTACTTTGGCCCTGGGAGTAATTTTGTCCCAAACCGGGAAATAGTTTAAACTTTCCGCCTGGTCACAAGCGCATGAGCGAACGTCTTACTCTGAGATACAGATGGCAGTGCTACTGATAGCGAGGTGGCGGTTTGTCGACCGTGAGTCAAGTTCATTCTTGTCAGTGCCTCGGTACTATTTGACAGTTTTATCTAGTGAATTTTGCTCCCGCTTACTTTTCCCAGAAACTGTATTTTGTTAAGCTTCCCATCTTTATTTTCTATATCATTATTATGTGAATATCATTATTATGTTCAGGAGCATGTTGTTAATAATGCGAACAATATTTACACATTTATTGTTTTATATATTAAAAAAAACTAAGAGTTGGTATACTCTGACCCCATTTACGGGTTATTTTGGCTCATGGGCCAAAGTAACGTTTGAATTTTTCGCTTATGGAAAAATGCAATTTCTTCGTTTTTTTCTCAAATTTTGCCGTAGATACAATTGATGAGCAGCATATCACATGCCGCCTAAGTAATAAAGAAAGCCTGGTAATCATCGATACATTGATAATAGTACGGCAGGCATAGAACAATGTCTAGCCGGTCTGACACAAAGAGCTGCCTCAAAAAGGTACAATATACCCAGAAGTACGATTAATAAATTAGTTAAAAGATATGGCAACAAACTTGGCAAGCCAACTGTTTTTACGAAAGAGGAGGAAAACACGTTTGTGGTACATATAACAGTGCTATCTGAGTACGGATTTCCATTAACAGACTTTGATCTTTGAATGATTATTTAGGATTATCTTGAATCTCAAGGCCAAATCGAGACAACATTTTAAAACAACATTCCAGGAAAGAACTGGCTGAGATCCGTTCTTTTACGAAACAGAATATTATCTTGAAGACTCTCTTATAACATCTAACGAGTTTGTAGTCAGGTTTTTGAAGCCGCCATTGCTGAATTTATCAAAAATATGAACAAAATAACAGAAAATGTTCCACCTGAAAACATCTATAATTCCGATGAAACTAATCTTTGCAACTATCCAGGAAAAAGAAAGGTTTAATATAGAAGAGGAACAAAGTATCGAGAGACTATCGTAAATGCTACAAAAATTCGCTTTACTCTTACGTTTTGTGGGAACGCTGCTGGCGAAACAGTTTCACCCTACGTTATACATAAAGCAGAAAATCTTTGGATAACTTGGACAAAATGGTCCCAAATGGACCCGTTATAAAAGGACGAAAAGTGGATGGGTGGATAGCGTCACATTTGAAGACTGGTTTCTCAATCATCTCTTGCTAATACTAAAGAAAAAGGAAGGGCGAAAAGTTATCATTGGTGACAACCTTGCATCGCATATCAACAAAACACATCGCAAAAAGACTTTGAACAAACAGAAAAACTGAAAATTCAGAACACATGCCTACATTACCATATAGAGAAGCTATAGGAAGTTTACTGTACTTGTCGGGAGCAACTCGCCCAGATATATCGTACACACAAAATGTTCTCTTACGTAGGGGAATGTGGTCTGAGATGACATAGTGGTTGAGATGGCACAGTCGTCATATGTTCGCTATTTGCAGTCCAATGGAGCAGTCACTAGAGTGAGGAGATGCCAGACGCATACATGTTCTAGCAAGTTCGTTGCCAGTGCATCAGAGTGATTAAACCGAACACCAGAGATGTTATTATAAAATTGGCCTCGCGGAAATTTTTAGTTCGTTCAAAAGTAATCGAAATTGTGAGTGTTTCACGAGACGATATCCGGTAAGTTATATGCACATAAATGTCGACAAATGTGTTGAAACGTTTAATATAATAGAAGTACGATGTTTTTTCTTGATTCTGTAACCACTGGATAAGATGGCACATGGGTATGCCATCTCACCCATAGCCAATTTTAACAACACTTTTAATAATTATTTTATAAATTATGAAGCTACTAATACTATTTTGTTTTCTACATCAGCGACGATAGTAATCCAAAATGTGTCTTTTTTATTTCAGAATGGCACCATATATCAGAATATCTGGAAGGCAGGCTTGGGACGAAACGAATATGAGAGATGCCATTGCAGCGGTTCGTGATAAAAGAATGGGATGGCAGATGGCGGCAAAAACATACTATTTTTTAGCTACTACACTCCGATGTCGAGCAGAGACGGGTGATTCCTCAAAAGGATTTTTAAGTGATCACAAAGCGACATTCACAAAAGATCTTGAGCAAAAAATAATCCAACATTTGCAAGAACTGGAGGTGCGATTCTCCGGAATGACTACAACCGATTTCAGAAGGCTGGCATATCAAAAAATGGTTGCTAAAAAAATTCCCCATAGATTTTCTCAGGAGAATGAAATGGCAGGTTTAAGGAAACGGAATCCCTCCATATCATTTCGAATACCTGAAGCTACATCGGCAGCCAGAGCGCGGGGCTTCAACAAAGTCCAAGTGGAAACTTTTTTTAAGTTGTTAGTTGATGTCATCAAGGAATATAACATCGAACTCCATCAAATTTAGAATGTTGACGAACGCGGATTCAGCACAGTACCATCACAAAATCCAAAGGTTTTTGCAATAAAAGGCAGAAAACAAGTAGGTGTTCTAACGTGTGCTGAAAGAGGACAACACTTTACAACAGTTTGCTGCGTTAATGCTCTTGGAAGTTTCATACCTCCTATTTCGAAGGAAAAATATGAAAGCAGAATTAATGGATCATGCTCCAACTGGCGCTGTTGGTTTTGCCCAAGAAAAAGGATGGATGAACGGAGAAGTGTTTCTTAAGTGGATGCGGCATTTTGTTAAATATCTACCGGTTAGTTGCTAGCTAGATGTTAGCTGCTAGCTGAAAGTTACTTGCATGAAAACAGTGAAAATAGAGACATTAAAAAACTATAATTTGTAATATAGATTAATATAGTATAAAGTTGGAAGGGACAAAAATATAGTGAAGTGTAATTTGTTTAACGTGAATTGTAAAAATTAGAAAAAGTGTTCAATTAAAGATAGTTCAAGCATCATACAGCGACCATGCGGAGACTACCGTATGCTCAAGGCCCGCACAATTCATGACCACTATTTAATTGGATTCCACCAGAATTGCACCGCAGCTCTTCACGGAATGTCGGTTTGCTCCGCAATCAAATTATAAAAAGCATACCATCAAATTTCCGTGAAACCTAGTGACATCCCGAAAACTGCCATGATCACACCGTTTGGATCGTACGGATTTATGTACGAGTACATGACGTTTGCACTTTTCAACACAGGCCAGATGTTCCAGCGCTTCATGCACGAGGTACTCCAAGGCTTGGACAACGTATTTGTCTATCTCGACGATATACTGATTTTCTCGCCCGACCAGCAGGCGCATTTGGAGCACGTGATGCAAGTTTTGGATCGACTAGTCAAATTCGGTCTGATCATCAACACCCGTAAGTGCCAGTTCGGAAAATCGGATATCAAGTTCCTGGGACACGCCACCAGCAAGCACGGATTGAAACCCTTACCTGAAAAGATGGATGGCATTTCCACAATGCCGAGACCGAAGACCGTACACCAATTTTAATCATTCTTGGGGATAGTCAACTTCTTCACCGCTTTTTCCCATACAAAAGATCAACACCAGCGTGCCCTACTGGAACTGATCACAAGAAGCCGTAAACGTGACCAAACGCCTCTCGAGTGCCACATTCGTGCAGTTCAAGTATGACTTAGGGAAAGTCCCGATCCTAGCCAATCCCGACTCCAATGTTATATGGTATCTCTGGGGCGACGCCTCAGACAGCAGCATCGGAGCTGTACTACAGCAATCGAGAGGAGCAACCGCAACGCCGCTTGGATTCGTCACGAAAGCTAACAGATGCCCAACGAAAGTACAACACTTACGATCGGGGCCGAAATCAATTAAAACTCCTGTCAGATTAACGCCTTTGTGTTTCGTGCTCCTTCAATTTTATTTATTTTTGGTGCCTGAAACCTTTTTCTAATTATTATATTTACAGTGCGGTCATTTATTTCGATCGGTGGTGTGCGGTGATGTACTGAATTAGTGCTTTCATGAAGTAAAAGTGGATTATTTGGTGATTTTCGTTACTCTTAGGAAACTTGGATTCTCAAAGCATAGTTTGTTTACTTATTACGTTCATGATAGTGATAGATCAAAGTGCCATCTACCGTGATTTAGAGTGTTCATTATTGAATTTTTACGGAGTTAGCTGAGACAAACACCCTTATTTCGTTTTTATCTTCATTTTATGCCAATTTTCTCTTGCGCCATCTTGGGTGGAATACACTCTCGTTCTTTTATTGTAGTGTAGACTCCCCCCTTTAAAAGTGCTAAGCTAATCTCCCAACCTTTGAGTACTCTCTCGTTTAATTAAAGTTTTTATTTTCAATGGCATATTGCGCAGCGTAAGTATGCAATGATAAGGCCAATAAAACGCCATGAATAACATGTTTTGGTTTCTGTGGGCTGCCTTTTCATGCCAAATGCATATGTCTTTCTATACCAGTGGCGGATTTTTTAACCAAAGTTGATTCCGGTCTTCATTGGTTCTGTGAGTATTGCCGTAACCACTCTATTTCGGAATACGTCAATAAACTTCGTGCTGCTGAATCGACCATAGTCTCACTACTGGACGCTTTTAATAACCTGCATGGTAAGTTGGAGGTTGCTAAATCTAAAACTTCCAAATTACTTAAAGTTGCTGATGTGGAACAGCCTACGACATCGCCGAAACTTCCTGAATTGCCTTCGGTACGTGATGCTTCTCCTACTCGTGTAAAGATTACCACCAGAAGTATGGCTTCCGTTCAAAATCAGCGTCAGACGTCTCATCAGATTCATTCTTCCTCATTGCAACAAAAGTCTCAACAAGGTAAGAGTTCATCTGAATCTATCCAAGAGAAACAGTACGAATCTACTGATGATGAGGATCCTCTCTTAATTGTATCACCTCCTATTCGAGTTTTCGTCTCGCGTTTTGGCCCTTCAACTACTACTGACCAGATTTTAAACTTCATTCGCCGGAAGCTGCGTAGATCTCCAACTATTCTCAATTGTCGGAAATTAACGGACGAAAAACGTTATTTATCTTCTTTCAAGATTGACATCTCTGCGGACGCCTCTATCATCTTGAAATCGGAGTTCTGGCCCAGTGGAGTCTTCGTGAAGAAGTTTGTTCCTGATAATAGGAAATTTCGGAAGCGAAGACAACAAACAGTTTCTATCGACCAATAGTATCAAGAAAACTAACCATTTGAAATGTTTCTACCAGAACGTTAGAGGACTTCGGACCAAGCTTCCAGATTTTTTAACAGCCTGTTCTCTTGCAGATGACGATATTATTTGTGTTTCGGAATCCTGGCTGAACGATTCTGTGAGTGACCTTGATTTGTCTGTTATACAAAATATCTTCCGTCGTGATCGCGATTCTAGTGTGTCTTCTAAGTCAGACGGTGGTGGAGTTCTTATTGGTGTCAAGCATTGTTTTTCGTCTACTGCAGGTTGTGACTTTCTGCCCTCACCCCCGATTGAATGTATTTTGGTTTGAATTTTCCTTAGCCCTGGTTCTTACTTGTTAGTCTCTTCCATTTATATTCCTTGTTATTCCCCATTGAACATATATGTCACCTTTTTTAATGAACTGGCTAACTATATTCTAACTAATTTTCCTCAAGACTTTCTTCTCTTATGCGGTGATTTTAATGCACCAGTCATTACCTGGAACCTCACTGAATTTACAAGTATTATGTCAAATAGTCAACTTTCTAGTTCTTTTGCGTCATTTCTGTCTTATTGCTCCCTCAATCAAAAAATTGTTTCCCTAATATACATAATCGGTTCCTTGATCTTATCTTCATTAGCTCTTCCCTTTCAAATAATATGTCTATTTCTTCCGCTGATCCATATGTTCCGTCTGACCCCCATCTTCCTCTTTTGAGTATTGAGTTGTATTTTCCCGATATTCGGTGCAAAAAATCAACCCTCCCTCTGTCTTTTAATTTTAAGAAAGCTAACTTTGAAGCCATATCTAATGCCCTCAGCTCGGTAATTTGGTCGGATTTTTTCTCTGGCCTATCCTGTGATGACTTTCAAGTTTTATCATCTTCTGAATCAGTTAATAACTGATTTCACACCGGTCCGTCGTCAAAAAAAAACTGTCAGACGCTCCTTGGCTAACCTCTGAGGTTTGTCGTGCTATAAAAAGCAAAGAGAGAGCCAGAATGAAGTTTAAATCAGATGGGTCTGCTGAAGCTCGCGATGATTATTTTAAACTACGCTCCATCGCCAAAACCGAGATTAAACAAGCTCTCCATAATTATTATGCTTCAATCGAGCAATGGTCGTACATTCGCTCTCTTAAGTCCTCTCCCTGTATACCTGACAATGTTTTCTTTGGCAACTTAACAAGCTCCACTCCTGAGTCTGTTCTTCAACTGTTTGCAAACTTCTTCTCCTCTTCATTTAATACTCCACCAGCCGTGTGTAACTTTTCTTCCAAGTTTTCCCATCCTAAAATCCTGTCTAGCTTTTTGATAAGTCCCTCTGAAACCGAGACGGTCATCAACAGTTTAAATGGATGCATTGGCCCTGGCCCTGATGGAACTCCCTGCTTTTTCATTAAATCCCTTTCCTCTGAACTGTCTCTTCCCCTTTCAATTTTGTTCAACTTGAGCTTATCTTCAGGCGAATTCCCTGGCTTTTGGAAAGTAGCATATATCACCCTAATTTTAAAGTCCGGTGATCCCCGTGATATTTCCAATTATAGACCTATATCTATTCTGTCTGGTTTTCCCAAAATCCTTGAAAGAATTTTGCACGCCAAACTTATCCCTATTTTATCTCCTTTACTTTATAATCAGCAACATGGTTTCATTCCAGAAAAATCAACTACCACTAACTTATTGGAGCTCTCGGATTTTGTTGCCAGAGCGCTTGACTCTCACGCGCAAACGGACGTCATATATACTGATTTTCGCAAAGCTTTTGATACAGTGCCACATTTTATACTACTAACTAAGCTGAAATATTATGGTTTCCCTGAAAATTTGCTTTCCTGGTTCGAATCTTACTTAACTTCCCGTTCTTGTAGCGTTCGTTTGCAAAAATTAAACTCTTCTTACTTCTGCCCAATTTCTGGTGTTCCTCAGGGTTCTATTCTTGGTCCACTCCTGTTTGTTTTATTCATAAATGACCTTCCATCCAGTTTAAATTCCTCATCCTTGCTTTATGCTGACGATATGAAACTCTTCAGGCGAATTGAAAATGTTGATGATTGCAGAATTCTCGAAGATGACTTATGTGTTCTTAATGATTGGTGTCGCTTGAATAACCTTGACTTAAACATCTCTAAATGTCTTGTTATGTCTTTTTCATTGAAACGTTGTCCCCTTTTGTTCAACTATTCTATTAATGACTTACCCCTCTCTCGTGTTACCCAAACTAAAGATCTTGGAGTTATTTTTGATTCCAAACTCAAATTTGACATTCATATTCAGCACATCACGAATAAAGCAGCGAAGATGTCTGGCTTCATTCTTCGACATGTTCACATATTTCATGATATTCATTCTGCTACTTTACTATACGTCTCCCTTGTTCGAAGTATCTTAGAACATGCTTCCCAAGCCTGGACGCCTCACCAAGATTATCTTATTTCTTCTCTTGAGACTGTCCAGAGAAAATTTACTAAATTTTTGTTTTATAAATTCAATTTTCCTTATCATTCCTATCCTGATCGACTCTCCATTCTTAATTTACCCACCTTGTGTTCTCGTCGTATTTATTTAGATGAATGTTTTCTATTTAAACTTCATCAAATGAAAAGCCAAAGATAATGACGTGGCGGTTCACATTGGTTACACGAAGAAAGTGTTGGACAGGCCTGTGCATGCACAGTGACCACTTTTAATTAGGCAGCAACAATTAACATTTTTACTTTGCATAGGACTGATATCAATGAAAAATGTACTGACGGTATGAAAATTGGTCGTCGAATAGTCAACGTTGATCACTTTTTTGAGCAACTTCAGAGATCGCATCTCATGGCCCTATGCAATGTGGGCTAGCAAATATAGTAATTGCAAATGAAAAACGCAATGGCATGAATTCATCTTTTAAACTATTTTGGAAAATGTGTAATCTGTCATTTTTTGTTACTGCTGATGAGACCAATGATATGAATTTGAACATGTGTGCGGTCGCCGGAGCGATGAGCACAGAATGTGGTCTTTCGCAGCTTCAAGGGCTGCATGCAAGTTTCAATTTGCCTTCACTATCCGAAAAAATTTTCAACGACAATGTTAAAATTTTGGAGGATATCTGGGGAAAGGACTTGTTAAAAAGTATGAGTGAGGCTGCAGAAGAAGAAAGATGCGCAGCCATAGAAGATGGTCAAGTACATAGTGAAGGCATCCCTATAATAGATGTGATCGCAGATGGTTGCTGGGCTAAAAGGTCATACAGGAAAAATTACTTTTCACTGTCAGGAGCGGCGACTATAATTGGTAGGAGCCAAAAAATTTTGTTCATGTCGGTGAGAACCAAGTACTGCTGCATTTGTACTTTAGCTGAGCGAGATAGCAAGCCAGTCAGTGAACACAAGGGCTACAAAAACGTTGAAGGTATATATAAATTCGTGATAGCTTTACATCCATTGTTATTACCGAAAATCTCACTTTCTTAATGAATTTTTTTAAAGAGGACTAACACGTATGCCAGCATAAGATATTTGGCCAGGCTTGAGTTGCTCTTTACAAAATTAAAATATTATTCAGTAGAGTAAAGATAAGGAGTAAAGTATAATATTTGGAAGTAAATGTCTCTCTTGGACGAAATCATAGCTGAATTTTCATATCGTTTTATCCGTTTAAAATGTTATTTTTTACTTTCTCACGCATATCGTCAATCAAATAGTAATCGAATACTTTCTTGCCATAGTTTTTGCATAAGTGTACAGAGTTTTAAAAATGTTTGCCTTAGTTTAACATACTTTCGGTAACACTCGGAAATTTTATCGATCTGATCAGTTATTTAATTTTTAAGGTATTTTCAGTAATTTGTAACATAAACACAAAATATTGATCAGTTTTCGATACCAATCATCATCATCGGAGTTTTTTTTAGAACTCATATAAACCATTGCTAGTGAGTCTTTAAGTGAATTGGTTCAAAGGCTTTGCGAAAATTATACAGACATTTATTTAACGATAAAAGTTATGGGAAAAAAGCAGTGTCAGAAAAACGTGATCGTTAATAGAACTAGAAGTTAATAAAAACAGTTAATTTTCCAAGCGGGTCAGTCCTTTAAAAAAGCTTATGTAAAGAAATTGAATTTTATATGTTTTGCGAATTGTATGAGTATATGAGGAATGTCAACATTTTGTTTTAGGTCCCTCATCAGGAATGGAATCCGACATCATTCTAGAAGGGTTTCCGAAATCTCTAGAAATGCATAATTTGATATATGGCCGTATAATTTCGGATGGTGACTCCGACACCTATTCTAAGTTACTAGAAAGAAGGCCATATGCAAATTACACTATAGAGAAATTGAATGCCGAAATCATCTTCTCCGAAATTTATGTAATAAAATGCAGGCACTCAAAACAGATACCAAGTACCCTATAAAATATTGCAAACTAATCACCCAGAAAAGAATCTTAGCAATGAGACGAGTGGTGACAAAGGCAATAGCAGAGCATAAAGCGTTTCTCGGTGTTGCTAATAACGATGCCATAAATAATTTGCATGATGCAATTTTAATTGCACCATTCCATGCATTTGGAAGTCATACTAAATGTCAATACTACTTTTGTACAGAGCAAAAGGAAGAAAATGTATCTTTTGTAGATATTTTTTGTAGTAGTTTTTGGCAAAAAGTCATATTGATTTTTGCAAGTTTGGCAGGCCACTCACGATCGCTTATACAAGACGTGGACAGCAATGTTGTTGAGCGGTACCATAGTGTCATTGCTAAGATTGTTGGTGGAAAAAGAATAAACTTTTGTCAAAGAAACCAATACGAAATAATATGTAGAGCGGCAGCTTTTAAATTCAATTCATCAAAACTGCTGAGCTCATTGGAGAAATCGGTCACGGGTAAAAGCCCATCGGTTGTCATTAAAAGGTTTGAGCGAAAAAGACAAAAAAAGGCTGGAGAAAAGGCACTCACTGAAGAAGAGAAAACTATTTCCTGTCAACCAAGAAGAAAAAAACTATGGGGATACATGTGAAAAGCCAGATATGACCAACGAAGAGCTAGAAACGGCCAAAGAAATTTTTCTCTTTAACCTAAGGAGGTCTAAGGAGGAAAGGCTTACAATTTGGAAGGAAACTATACTGCAAAGTGAAAGCAGTGAATGGCTTGAGCTCCGAAGAAACCTACTAACAGCATCAAATTTTGGGAGAATTGCAAAACAGAGAAGTTCCACTAGCAGTGCCAATCTTGTTGAACAATTACTTTACAAAAATAACATACAGCACGTACGTGCAGTCAAACATGGGAAACAAAATGAGAAAGTAGCTCTCAAACAGCTTGAGCAACAAGAAAACGTTACAATAAAACCTAGTGGCCTTTTCTTAGATGAAAAAATACCATTTCTGGGAGCTTCACCTGATGGTTTAATAGAAGCCAAAGATATGCTAGTTGAAATAAAATGTCCTTATAGCGCCTATAAATTGGGATTTGATCAGGCAATGGCTCTTAAAAAACTTCCATTTTTCAAAAAGGATTCAGCTGGGACTATCACCATTAATAAGAATCATGATTGGTACTTTCAGGTTCAAGGGCAATTACATATCGCAAAGAAAAATCAATGTTTGTTAGCTGTATGGTATGGTGAGGCAGAAAAGCTAACTACTGTATTGATTAGTAAGGATGATTGTTTCTGGCGTACTGTAATGGTAGCAAAATTGAAGTTTTTTTACATGAACTGTCTTTTGCCTGAGATCATCGATCCAAGATATGCGAGGAATATGCCAATCAGGAATTCCACAGCCACTAAGGCAGTCAACGCTGAAAGTTGAACTACCTTCTATTATTTTTGTTTCAGCTTGTGTACTTACCACAAATCATATCAAGTCAATCGCTAATTTTGCGCAAATGGAACTCTCATACATTTTTTAGTTACTTAACAAGTTTTAGAAACAATGAAAAATATAAAAATCTGATTTTATAATCCTGCGGTTAAATCAAAGACAAGTGAACTTCAAGGGAATTACTCTTTTTTAAAAATGTATTCAACGTGGATTGCCTTTCACATGGATTAGGCTTCTAGGGGAAACCATGAAAAAAAAACGCGCCGTCCATTCTACCGCCATGGTGGAGTGGAAAATAATGTATTAGTTCTTCGCTGATTTGAAGTAAGAATTTCAAACTTTTCATGTTGAAAATTCAAATTTTCACGTTAAAAATTCTTTAATTTTAATTTCAAGAACTATTGATGACTTTATTCTAGCACATATGCAATAAATAATCATAAATAATTGAACAGAATCTAAATCACCAATTTTTGTTCAAAGCAGTAGCTAATAAAATTACAAATTAAAACTTCAACTTTTCGATCTATCCTCCGATTTTGCACGGTTACAAAAAACTAATCAAAACTAGCAAAACATTTCTCCTGTTATAAAATTCATGCATTTTCCACTAGCAATTGAATAGCCCATCCATCGTCTGTAAAGCATCTTACACAATCTGCCGTTGAAATAGTGCGCGCGGCAGCAACACGTAGCCAATTTGTGTGGCAAAGATTGCAAATAAGATGTATGCGCTTCTGTTTGCGACGACTTTTCCCATGGCAAACGGGCGACACTGGCGCTCGCTGTAATAATTATCACCTGTGCAGACTTTCATGCTTTATGCAGGCAGAATCGAGCAGATTGTGTGTGCATGATGGAGTCGATGGTTTGCAGTGTGTGCAGCCAAAGTGTTTTGTGCAGAATCCGGAAAATTCATTCAGTCGGGGCTGCGCCTTAAGCCGCGTATACAAAAAATTCCATCCCATTCGTCCATTCATTCAATCGCCCACTCGACGTTGATAATTTCATAAACCAAGCAACACACCAAAATTAAATTTTAAGGATTTTATTAAATAAATCTACTTATAAGGAAAGGAAACGTCTCTTCACTATCCCATATAATCTTCAATAGTTTACTCATTAGGACGTTGTTTTCATTGAAACGATGTTCTTCGCCATCATTCTTGGATTTGAACTATGGAACGAAGTTGAAAGAGATATTGCTGTCGTGTCTGCTTTATAAGGAAGTAACATCGAATAAGTCGTAGCATTAAGATTCTTTTCGATTTGATCTCGACATACTGAGAGGAGGCATATTGCATAGATTTTTGTGCCCGAGATTTTGTTTGTATCACAATTGTTACATAAAACTAGTTGGGTGGATTTTCACTGCTACGTTGGCTCTGTACCGTCTTTGAATATCAATGGTCACCGATTTCAACTATGAAGTTTGGTTGTGTGTTTGTAGAAAGTCAATGCACGAGCATTTACTCCATTCCCATTCAGAATCGATACAAGTCCATGTCTTTTATTAGTCTAGTACTGAGTAGTCCCCAAGAAGTAGTTTTTCTGATTTCAGACAGGCAAACTCGCGCTGCGTAAAGCCTAGACAGATAAACCGGCTACGATTGAGGCACTGAAGACCAACGTTAGTTGGGTCATTGGCCTAATACCATTCGAAATGCTCGAACGCATCACCGAAAATCGGAACTTCAGAATCATCGCAGTTCCGATGTTAGGAACGCGCTGCCTTTGTCCCTATTTCAGCCTCCTCATCATCATCAATCATCAATACAATCAGATACTTGGATTGCATTTCATAACTACACCCAAGTCATGCTTACCAATCTACAAGTCAACACCTTCATAATCGACTCAAGTTACATCAGTCGTCACCATTGTACGCTAAGACGGCATGAACAGTTATTTATTTAGAATCCATTTTTACAAGCTGATGAAATAGACGGAAAAGTTAAGACAATTAAGCAATTAATTATAAAATATAAAAATTAATGCAGTTTGTTTCGAAATAAATGCTTAAACGCTATTAAAGGTTGAAGGAAAGTGATTGTGCATGCGTGGAAAACGAATCATGGCAGAATGAAAATAGGAGGAGGCAGAGCCCTGCCGGGGCTCCTCCAACTTAATTGATTTACCAAGTAAGCACAATCAATCAGGCGGTGATGGAGTTTAAATAAAAGACATTCGTCAAGGAAAGTCCTTTTAATGGAGGTAGATGTAAAAAAAGGAGTCGGTCTTCATAGGGAACGTAGGGAATCTCGTACTTATAAAAAAGATAGCGGGTGTAGTTTCTTTGAACATATTATAGGGCAATAAGGTATTCAAAGTGTGGGGGCCAAACTTGAGAGTTATACCCTAGAATACTTCGAGCGAGAGTATTATAAAGCTGGACAGCAGAGAATACATTTTGGAAAATAAAAGTATGTCGCAGTATAAGCCCTGACACCCTAGAACTTCTGGTTTAACAGCTTGAAAATCGAAAATTATATCGAGATCCTTAATTCTTAGAACAGCTGAAAGAGGTTTGCTTCCAACTGAACAGATAAATTTGATTTGTACCGGTTTAAGAGAATATGAAATAACATGGCATTTAGATATGTTCAGTTCAAGATTTTTAGTATTATACCAATTTCTCAGAGTAAACTAATCATTCTGGGATTGAGAACAATCCTCTACTTGTCCCTAAATATTTTCAAATCATTTGCGAAAAGAAGGGACTTTGAGTTTAAAGCAGCAGGTAAATCATTGATGAAAAGTATAAATAGGAGAGGGCCAAGGATTAAACCTTGTGGGACACCTGATGTAGGGCCAAAGATTGAAGATACTGAACCAATCACACGAATATGGCAAGAACGATATGTGAGATATGAATTCATCCAAGCCTTCAACGTTGGCAATCCATAGCACATAGCTGCTACTTTAGTAGTAAAATAGAATGATCAACTCAATCAAATGCTTTGCGAAAATCAGTATAGATGATATTCATTTCCATAAAGTTATCTAGAGCACAAGAAATAATATAGAATGAGATATTTCAAGTGAATTAGTACTTGTAGAGCAATTAGGAAGCAGTCCATGTTGCGAAAAGGATTATGCTAATTTATTGTGAACGTGGCACTCCAATAATTCAGAGAAGCAGAAGAGGATAGATATAGGACAGTAGTTGGAAATATTACAAGGGTACAATATGTGCAAGTTTCCCGATCCGAGGGAAAGTTCCATCCGCTAAACTTATCTTAAACAGAATTGGAAGGGGAGTAGATATAGAAGTGATAAATTACTTAACATATATAGGGGGAATCCCATGGGGAACCGGTCTAATGCTTCCATCTAAGTTGCTGATGAGTAGCTCATTGTCATAAAGACTGTTTTCAAAATCAATAGCTAATGTTCAATAAAAGAATGGAGGGCAGAAGTTTGTAGGTGACGACAAGGCACTAAAAGATTCAGAGACAAATTTGGCAAAAATATCTGAAATAGCAGAAAGCACAATAGCCTCAAAGCTGTTCCAATTTGCTGAATCTGGAATACGTGACAAAGTGTTCAAATAACGAATGAAAGAGCAAAACGGTTTTGTTTGGATTGTTCTTTGGAAAGATAGTAATTACGCATGGCTGCTTTGATGCGACATTTGGCAAAAGCACGAAGTCTTTGGTATTCTGTACAAGCTGCAGCACACCCACTACGTTTGAAGTTTCGGTAAGCTCGATAAAACAAGATCAGCAATGCGGTCATTAACGTTTGATTTAGTGAGCAAAGTGAGAGAAAAGAAGAAAAAACTTCAGAGAGACAGTTGTTTAACTCTATATATGGGCAAGAAGATAGATTTCATGGTAAAGAAGGAGCATTAAAATCAACGCATGGAAAAATAATATCTGAAGGGTATTTAGCGTTGATGTAGATAGAAAGTTCGTCGAGAAATGTAACGTAGATGGCAAGAGAAAACTGACACTGCACATAAATAGACAAGAACACAAGATGAACATTGGATGAAACGGTTGCTCTGACAAGTACACATTCAACAAGACGAGTTGGAATGAAATCTGTACGAGAAATACAACCAAGGGACTTTGTGACGTCCACTAGAACACCACCACCGATTAATTTCCCGGATGAACCAATTGTTAGATCGGAACGAAAATGATTATGAAAGGTAGATAAGTCTTTGTTAAGAACAGTATCATTCAGCTATGTGTCAGTTATGCATACAATGTCATCATCAGCTAATGTAGTGGAAATCAGAAATTTCTGTAACTTGGTTCTAAGCCCTCTTACATTTTGATAATATACTTTTAAATAAGAAGATTCACCAGAGTTAGTTTCGTTGGGAGTGGTGGAGATTTGATTTAGGGATTTCACGAATGTTCCCTTTGGCCAGATGTCCGGATTAAGTATCAAACGAGGATCAGCAGGAGCAGAAATTTTGAAGGATGCAACAATTTCGTTGGGCTTTGTTGGTTTGACTACCTTCGTAACATAGTATAGGAGGAGTAAATCCTAATTTTCTGAATTTTCAATGAGTTTGGCCCTAGCTGACTCCGGTTCTTTGCAAATAACGCACTTAATATCAAGAGGGGAGAGCATACAGCCATTATTCAAGTTCAAATATGAATTTAGAGTCTCAAAGCAATAAAAATACAAAAAGGCAAATCAATCTTGGTCTATAACCACACTATTATATATATTCTTAACTATTAGCACGTAAAGCAACAAAGCTTTAAAGTACAAAATCCACAAATGTAATTTATGTCAATAAAAATACTTACGGGTTTAGGTTTGTGCTGAGATCTAGTAGAGGAAAATTGTGGGTGGCATATGCAACTGTAACACCACAAGCGCTACCTGTTGCACAGCAGAGCAGAAAGTAACCAACGATATACTTCACGACAACCTACTTCACTCGATATAACGACGAGCAGCTTATCAGAGTTTAAGTTTATACTAGTTTATGTCAAAGTCAAATCCATAGAAATGACCCCATAAAGGTAAATCTTTCATTTTTTTCGTACAAAATTTCCGACGATGAGTTTCAGGAGGTTGAAAGCGGCGTCAACAGCCAGATCAACGCCGATGTTCAAATACCACCGGAGGTATTCAAAATCGATGCAGTCGCGTGCAAGCTACCTCCATTTTCGCCAAACAATCTGGAATTGTGGTTCGCTCGAGTCAAGGCGCAATTCCGAGCCAGCAAAATTTCGAACGACGCCATGCGATTTGACAAAGTCGTGTCCGAGCTGGAATTGGAAATAATCGCCCAAGTTACCGACTTTTTGAAAACCCTCCCGGTAACCAACAAGTACGACGCAATCAAAACGGGACTGCTCTGGGTCTACAGTTTACAGGACCACGAACGCCTGCAACGGCTCCTGCACCGTCTTGACTTGAAAGATCAACGCCCGTCCCAACTTTTGCAAAAAATGCAGTCTTTTGCTGGTGTCGACATGCCGGAGTCATTTATCAAATCTTTGTGGTTAGAACGTCTTCCTCTGAATAATCGCTCCATACTTGTTATTGCGGAGTCTCAGAGCCTGGAAAAGATGGCCGCCGCAGCGGATCGCATTTTAAGTTGCGGTGCGGACACACATCCACATCGAAGCAACAGTGTCGGTTAGAAGTTAATCGAATACACTCTGAAGTAGTGACGGATAAGTGTAGTGCATACCATCACCTGTTACCTCAGAAAGCACCTCCGAAAAAGAAATCACCCGATATTATGGTCCGCAGCCCGACGTTGCCATGCCTCTTGCTCCTTCCGGGCATCAAAGGCGGGAAACGCACCGACCCACTAGCTCTACAGGTACGACCTACCGATAACTTCCGTACACAAAACAAATCATGTTTAGAGAGGTACAAGTCAACGACTCAAGTTAAATAAATCGTCCCCGTCGTACGCGAAGACGGCATTAACCTATGACTTAATGCAATGAAAATGCAAGTCACCCAACGAATCACAAGTTGTTATGACTCAACTAAATCTACGACCCTCCTATAACTTCCGTTCACACCCAAGTCATGTTAACTCTAGTACAAGTCAACAAACATAAGCATAACATCAACATAAACGACTCAGGTTACATTAGTCGTCGCCATTGTACAATTAAAATGAAGAATAATGAAAACACGCTAAAAAGACACAACGCAATGAAGAAATCGTACGCAAAAATGAATGGTAAATTGTCGAAAAAGAAAAAAATACACATGCGCTAGAACGATACAATGCAATGAAGGCGCCGTTCGCAAAAAAAGTAAATAAATGAATAGTAGATTCAGCGATTATAGGAAGGAACTGATCCTAAAATGGAATTTGGTCGGACGCAATAAATAAATGGTAAGTTCCCGGGAATCAATATTAGAATCGCAAAAAATCAACGTCGAATTAGCTCGTTAGCGGATAAAAATATCATGAGCGATATGTCTTCTAATCGTCCGAATAAAATGTTGAGGCATGACCGTGCTATCTCTCAGTACTCTATTTTACTTGACATATTATGGGAATGGGTTCAAGTAAGCTAGATGTTTACTATCTAAATTCAACTACAGAATAATTTCTTCCTAGTATGTGTTGGTCGAAATTTTTTTTGTTTCCATTCAACTTCTAAATGAAGTTGAGCATATAGCCTTTAGTCTTTAAAATTTAGCTGAGCCACTCTAAAACTTTCATTCGGCATAACAAACGTTTCAATTCATAAATGGCAGGACTCACTTTTTGTGCATGTTCTTCTTAAAATATATTCTCTATAACTTTTATCGACGAAAAACCGGAGTAATATTTGGTTTTAAAAGCTCACATTTATGCAAAAACAAAATTTAAAAAAACAGATTTATTCTGATAACTGTAAAGTAATAAAATTGATTACAACGATTGACATTAAATAATATTGGGAGCGCAAATTAGTAATGCGGGATTGACAACAGATGGCGTAGTTCAGGATATACCCATCAGACAATACTGAAACTATATTCATGTCATAACCTCATTCCAAAGCTTTCATTTTCAGTATGTGTCATTTGCCATTTTCCATCGATTGAAACTATTGGGAATGATTCAAAAGCAAGGACATTGGATACCGTACGAGTTAAAGCCGAGAGACGTCGAAAGGCGGTTTTTCACTTGCGAACAGCTGCTTCAAAGGCAACAAAGGGAAGGTTTTTTGCATCGCATCGTTACTGGTGATGAGAAGTCGATCCACTACGACAATCCCAAGCGAAAAAAATCATATGGCTACCCCGGTCATGCCTCAACATCGAAGCCGAATATCCATGGAAAGAAGCTTATGCTGTGTATTTGGTGGGACCAGCTGGGTGTCGTATACTATGAGCTGCTGCAACCGAGTGAAACGATCACAGGAGCTTTGTATCGAACTCAATTGATGCGTTTGAGCCGAGCATTGCGTGATAAACGGCCACAATATTTGGAAAGGCACGACAAAGTGATTTTGCAGCACGATAACGCTCGGCCACATGTTGCAAGACCCGTAAAAACTTATTTGGAAACACTCAAATGGGAAGTCCTACCCCACCCGCCGTATAGCCCAGACATTGCTCCTTCTGATTAACACTTGTTCCGATCGATGACGCATGACCTGGCTGATCAGCATTCGTTCTTATGAGGAAGCCAAAAATTGGGTCGGTTCGTGGATTGAGTCAAAAGACGAGTCGTTTTTTCATCGCGGTATCCGTATGTTGCCAGAAAGATGGGAAAAAGTAGTGGCTAGCGATGGACAATACTTCGATTGATCAGTCTGTTACAATTTTTTTTTAAATAAATTCACAAAATTTTGAAAAACTCCCGCATTTTTATTGTAATTTGCGCTCCCAATATATATTTCATATCTTAAGGTGAATGAGATTTAGCATTATTGTCGCGAATGGTTAACGAGGGTGCAGGTATGGGGCTATGAAGTCCTGCATGCAATGTCATTAAGGTGTGTGAATAATATCATGCATAAATGTAGAGATGATTTGATTTAATTTGCAGAGAATTCGTTGAAGTTTTAATGATTGTGTAACATTTCGACGGCGTATCATATTCAGGGGCTTCATTCTTTGCGGAGTACTGCGTAGAGCGTGTGGTTTGTCTGATAAAGTTAACGATTCTTAAACTGAAGCTTCAGCTGGCGTTTGACTCATTAGCTTTTTACATTCGTTATCAATTTCTTGCAAGAGGTTTTTGTTGCAAGCGCATTTTCAGTCGATGAAGAGTTTCTTGTATAAGATACCATTATGCGTTTGGTGACCAATCCTTTTTCGAATATCCCTCAAGAGCCAACGCTCTGAGGGTTAAAAAAGGAATACAGTGAAAAAATCAACTTGTCTGCATAAAATGTTATGGGTAGTAATGAGTTTTAGTTGCAATAGGTTCAACAGGAAATGTCTCAAACAGTTCTCATTCAAAGAAAAATCGAAATTATTAACCTGCAATGTAACAGGCTGATTGATCTGTTTCTCGCCGCCCAGAGCCGGCCTTAATGGGGGCAAACCGGGGCACTGCCTTGGGGCGCACTAGCCTAGGGGCGTCACACAAGGCGGCCCGGGCTTGGGGCACTGCATGTCAGATTTTGATCAAATAAAAATTCATGTCTTCATAGAATCAAAAATATTATTACATTTTATGTAGTCAATCATTACAAAATATTATTTTGCCTAAAAAGTATTGCTAGAAGTGACAACACTGCCCTAGCAAAAAGTTATGCTGAGCATTGTACACTCATATAATATCCACACAGCTTATTTCCCCTGTGGTGCAAACTTTTAAATATTTCGAGGTTAATTGTACGAGTACATATATACGAGTACATACGCCTTTGCGATTTCATGTTCACAAACCGCTTATGATTTCGATGTAAAGTGAGTAATTAGAATGCGTGAATAAGAGTGTATGAAAAAAATTAATACAAAAATAAGCTGAACTATTGAACAAAGTTAAATACCCTTGCATGACAATTTTTAAAAAATTAAGAAAATATTTGTGTGAATTACAATTTGTGAAAATTTAATAAATTTTTGTATAAATTAAAATTTGTTAAAATTAAAAACTTAAAATTATTGGTGTGAATTAACGAATGATCCTGATTTGCAGAAGCGCCTACCCTCTCAAGTGCTCACCGATGTAGGCAAGTACTAGCTTTTTTCTCTTTGTGCTATTGTTATGAATTTTTTTGCTTGCTATTGGATAACAATTTTTTTGCTTTTGTATTTAAATTCATTCCTTTTTCCTTATATCATAAAGTTTCTTTAACAATCTTTAATTTTCCATGTGCAAACACAGTAAATCAAGTCAACCATTTTTTCAAGCCGAATACATCGCCTGATGTAATACCCCAAAGGGTTGCCAAAACTTTTCGTTACTGTTAGGGGCTTTCACGCCATACGATGATAGGTCCCTGAAGATGGATCAAGTCATCGAGGTTTCGATCCGATTGGGAGTGTACGTGGGCGCACCAAATCCACCAATTTTCAAGTATGATCCAGCTTCTACGCTGAAAACGGAAGGATGAGTTGTGTCATCAGTAGGGTAGGCAGCCTTAATAGACCCCCTTCGGCTTTTCGGCAGGCCAAATCATATCTTTAAGTCGTACGCATGAAAATATTTTTGTAGTTGATTTTGCGCTGGTGAAAAAGACACGCTCCATTTCACCGCACAAGTTAGCTGCCTCGTGCGTACGGCTAGGTCATTCCAGCGAAACCTAAAACCTTAGCTCAATGAGGCAGCAAATATCACTGCTGTAACCTCAACCAGTCCGGCGAGACTTGGTTTGTGGGTTTGTAGGTGTGCAATGGATTGCACGAACGTTAACCTCCAAATAAAGATTTTTGGGACTAACGGTATTTTCATTGCAGGTTACTTGTGAAGTATTGCTCTTAAAGATTAAGAAACAACTGGGTTTTGATTTTTGAAAGGCATCTGATAAAGTTGGGGCTACTCCCGCTGTTTGCGTCGGGACTCCTTTGGCCCCGGCATTGTAATGAAATCTGAACACCTTGACTTTCATTTGAAAAATATTGTTCATTAAGTCATTGAAAATTCACAACTATAACACGTTCCTTGAATATACCTTCACTCAACGAGGCTCGCTTACAAAAAAGACCAAAACTAAACATTCTAAGTTTAAATAATGATACAAGATTGCATCAACACGCGACCAAACTCATGTCAACGCATTTCAACATACAAAAAACGACTGGCCGCGCAAAATTATAACTCCAAACCAAAAGCAATATAATTGCTGCAAATCATATCATCCATTCATGCAAAAAGTGCACACGCAAGCACGGACGATCCCACGATTTGAGCTGACCGTGCGTACATGTGCACTCATCGCATGCAGCCACAGTGCCGATACGATCATAGTATCATTTGCAATGTGCAATGTTCGCACAATGCAAATGATACCATGCAATGTATGCACATGTGGACGTTGCATACATGATGGGTGGCCATGAAGTCGATACGGGTAATGAAATGCTCGTATCGGTTTCATGGCAATTTGCCACGCGATATGACCCGCAACAACTATTGTTGCAATAAAAAATGTAAAGCAAATTTTGAATTCAATAGTTGCTTAGTTAAATTATGTGGAGTATTCTTATTATTTATGTACTTGTGATATCTATTATTTGTTTAAATTGATTTAAGGTTTTTGAATAGTTGAATTAATTGATTAATTTCTGAAATTTGTATCATGCATGTTTTTCAAGATCTCCTTGCTGATCAGTAGCTTTACTTTGAATTCGAGGGGGGTTCTTGTTTTTTTGAATTCGACATCCACCCCCCGTTGGACGCTCAGTTCCAACTCCTCCAGTGCGTGTGGTAAGCTGTGACGTCGGGGGAGCGGTCTAGATTTCCTGAGTCGTGGTTGGCACCGTACATCTCTTGATCTGCACCAGAGGTAGATGATGTGCCCGGCAAGCGCAATGAGGCTCAGATATCCGACGGTATATTGGTGTATGACGTGAGCATCAATAGGGTTGTCCCAGGACAAATCTTGGGCTTGTGATTGGCTTCGCAGGGCGTCGATTTCCGTGGAATACGTCTTGAATTGTGCAGAATGGTTGCGGACCGGTGTGTAGATTGGGTTGGTGTCTTCCATGTGGTAATGTGCTCTCGAGTGCTGCGTTTGTATGGTGCTCTCATGGAGACGATGACCCTGAATTGTCACTGCATCAGATTTGAGGGTACAATCTGGCGCCAGCTGCAGAACCCCAGACCCTTGCAGCGTCAGTGTAGTCGTATTACCACTGCATACGATATGAGCAACGACGCGATTCGTGAAGGCATAAATCCACTCGTTCGAATGCAGAATGTTGTTCCAGGAAAAGGTTAGCAGTCGTCAATCAGCCGGTAGCCGTCAAAGGAAAACGTGTGACTAAACAAATCAATAAATAAATTACCTACCACCAGCACCTAATAAAATTGTAATTTAAATAAACGGAAGAATATATCTTATTTAAACACACAAATACGAGAAGAAGAATAGTATCAACGCTGCTGCGTTTAAAATAGAATTTAATAAAAATCAACAACGCGAGTGAAGTTTGTTTAATTTGGCCGGCACAAAGGAGTCTTGACGCAAATACCCGCTATGGGAGTTCTCGGGCTTTCTGCGGCTTGGGTCGCATTGTTGGTTAAAGTATCGTACGAAGCATTGAAGGAAGGCTTATTTATTTCAATTTGATCGGATGCCAGCGTGCTTGGTTGACGCATTGAAGCGAATGTTGAAATATTTTGCTTCCTTTCGAAAGCATTCGAATTTCGCATGCCGTGTGTTCTTTACACGCTCTTACCTTGTTCTTCCTCAGGCAGATTTAAATTAACATCAACTATTGGGATCAAGAAAAATATTTTGATGTATTTTAATTGCTCTCGATTGGTATACAGCTTCGCTTGAAAATACGAGTATAGTTTTGTTGCAAGTGTAGCATTTGCCATTTTATCGTTTTTCAAAAACGAAGCAATTCTTTCAATGGTTTTTTCCTTCATTTCTTCGCTAACAACCACACCATTGTCAATTCTTTGCAATTGTATGTTTCTCGCCAACATTTGGAACACTACTTCATTCTTATTCGCTAGATTTAAGACCTTTAATTCCTTGGCAGTCAAGTTGAAGTTTTTAAAGCCGACTCTGAAATTGCTGGACGATTTATTGTATTCGAATCAGCTGTTGGGGCAATTATAGGATTCGCTCAAGAATCTATAATTTTGTGTAGATCCGCAGGTCGTTTTAGTACTGGAGGTGCAGTACGACAGGCGTTGCAATCAGTTTTTTTGTAGTTTCCAGTATTTTGGTTATTGAATGTACTAAGGCAACGTTGGAAATACGAGTAGTGTTTGGGGTTAGGAGTAGGTGATAAAAAGGGCTCAAGAGAGGTTCCCCGATAAGATAAGCAAAGTTGACCTGGTAGAAGCACTTGATCAACCCACTGGATTTTGAGAGCACTCTCATGAGCAAAAAAATCCGAAACAGGCCAAAGGAGGAAAAATAGGTATAGCGTGCAAAGCGCAGGAGGGACATTGAGCTCAGCAGAAACGCCAATTCAATTTTATTGCCCTCCGCATGTTGCACCCATGTTGGTGGTGCTTGGCCTAATTCAACGTTTTAGACAGGTTCGAAATGGATTTCAAGGTTGAAATCCAGAGACTCTTCGGAGAACATAGTACTGCCCATCGCGATGCAAAAATTGTTTTAGTTTCTACATACGATTAGTTGCAAATGCCATCAAAAGTACAATGAAATCCACTTCTCATAAAATCACTTGGAGGGCATTTGCCGAAGTAGGCTGAAACTTGCTTGGAGCTTGGGCAGATGTAGGCTGACCACTATAAATGCAATGTTTGTGTGTTTGGCTTAATTTTACGTTGGCTTCGATAAACATCAAAGGATGAATTTACTTGTACCCGTGTGTGTTCACATGCACTCCATCTCCTCAATATTTCGTGCACATTCAATACGCCCGAGATGCGTGTAAACATATTGTTTGGCCAGCTAGACCGTGTCGAGCTGCTGGCCGGGCTACATGACGCGCATTTGAACTCACCATAATATTAACTGAGTAGTGCCGTAGTAGATGTCTGTAGATCGGTAGTATGGTGATGTGGAGTGCAATATATGTGTTGCTTAGCTAAGTTCGGAACGAATCGGGCGCTTCCATTTTCGTCGCTTCTCAATTGCGCGTCTGGCTTATGTTTCTATAGTGTTACTTAGTTGATAGTGTTTTTGACATTATTTTGATCGTTACTATGGCAAGTAAAAAACAAAAAGTTGATTCAGAATGTCGTGTTTTTAAAGATAAGTGGACTTGGAAATATTTTTTCACGCCTATTAAGGATAAACCTGTGTGCCTCATTTGCAATGAAGCTGTAACCATATTCAAGGAATATAACCTGTCACGACACTTCATGATGTTTTCAAAGGCTGGCTACATGTGTCAGTTACGTTGTAGCATACATCATAGCAAAAAATAACGAAGCATTTTCTGATGGCGAATTTGTAAAAACTTGTATGCTCCAAGAATGTGACATTTTGAGTCCTGACAAAACAAAGAATTTTGAAACAGTAACTTTGTCTCGAAAAACAATGATTTCTAGAATTGAAATAATTGATAAGCAGTTTGTCTCACAACTACTCGTATATTCGGCGGAGCCAAGTAGATCGCAAGGGAAATGAAGTGTAAACAATATTTCCGAACCACATGGACTTGCTTGATATCTACATTAAGCGTTCGCGCAGATAGCAGCTGTGTGACCCCTTATATTCTTCCCTGAAAATTGACTCTCATCAATTGTCGTAGCATACTTTGCATGCGCCCTAATACCAATTGTGCAGAAAATTGTTGGTTGCTGCTAACTTCTGTTGAGCTTATGGGGGCTGCTACACATAAAATATACTATGAAGCTCAGCTGCCGGTCATGACTCGTCCGGCATTAGTGCATGAGTATTGTTATAGTTCAGATGCCGAAAGATTTTAAAATAATTAAATAAAATAGAAAGATTTTAAAATAGATATATCAGACGTGCAGACCTCATATCACATATTGTAAACTGAATGCTGAATATCTCGTCGGTTTTTTTTCACTCGAGTATTCAAGGCAACGTCATAAGTGAATAGTGGCCACCATGGTATAAAGAATAAGAATAAGATAGATGGATTAAGTGTGGACATCAAATTTCTAAAAATATGTAGGAGATTAAGACTCGTCCCTAAAAGCCATACAGTAAAGTTTAAATCAAGTCTACCTAGCGCGGAAAAACGGAAGGAAACGTTAGAAATGGATTTGATTAAGGATGGCATAAATCGACTTTATGCAAAGTCGTCGGAATGATCGTTAAAAGCATATAATCTCCATTAAAACTTAAAAATCGAATCACAGGGATGAAAGGAACTATGGAGGATGTCCTGGATAAATTAAAACGAGCGTTCAATGGTGAAAAAGATAGAAAGAAAAGTACTAAATAAGAAACTATGCAACTTACTAGCAAAGCGAGATAGTAAACAGAAAAAGGGAGTTGGAGTGATAAGTCACTTTGTGGTGAATTTATCAACGAAATCGTTCACTAAGGAACAGCTTGTTCTAATGAATCACGGCTTAAAGTTTGCTGTCAGCAATGGGAACCTACCGAAGGAAGATATAGTGATGGACGTAGAAGGAGCCATTAAATTCCTACCTCAAGAGGAGAAGCAAACGATAAGGGAGGAAAGTATTCGGACCATAAAAGCAGAGTAAGTCAACCAGCAAAGGAATGAACATCAGCTGGTTAACAAGCTTAAGGGGTTAAGCCACTCTAGAATTTTAGGAAAATCATTTTTTTTAAACTATCCCTTAACACCTTAAAAATGATGTGTCAAAAGATTAGAGTCGGGGAAAATTTCTAAGTACACGATTTTTGAATTTTAGTA
Organism: Odontomyia ornata; assembly: GCA_963969285.1. Taxonomy (NCBI): domain Eukaryota; kingdom Metazoa; phylum Arthropoda; class Insecta; order Diptera; family Stratiomyidae; genus Odontomyia; species Odontomyia ornata. Next base: position 89,539,653 of record OZ017740.1, read on the forward strand.
CAAGGCCCCCTACTCGACCTTTGCGACTACTCGAACAAAGGGACGTTAGGGGATTGGAGCAGGTATACGGCAGATGCTATTGAAATCATTTGTTTCTCGAGTATTGTAGACAAGTTTTTTCTTGTCGAACGTCTTTTTCATTCAATTAGGCACAGCCAAGCATTTGAGAAGGACGTTAGTCGACGCACGCTTATTTGTATCGAGAGTTCTGAGACATCCATTTCTTTTTGCCTGTGCAGTTATTAATTTATTTTCACAATGAGTGATAAAGTGGTGTATAGCGGGAAGAAATGAGGAAAATCGACATCTGGTAACATGAAGAGACCAAAATCGTCTCAAAGAAGACCATTCAATCGCCATGAGTTAGAAGCACTAGATAACTTGAATGTTAGCACATCGGCAAAAAAACTGAAGCAATGGGAAGATCTATATGGTATCGAAGTGAATCAAGCGTTTGGTTATCGCATAATATACTTTATTACCGTATTTTCAGCTATTTCGAACATTGTCGTTTGCAACATATGTCTTACGGAAGTGAAATTTACTAAAAGTGGCAAGCGCGGTTAGGTATTCAAACTAGTAGTGACCTGTGAGAATTGTGAAAAAACTAAGATACCGAGTTGTTCTTTTGTTAACAAAGGTTATGAAATAAACCGTAGAATCGTACTTGCCATACGATTGCTTGCAGTTGGTTGGCACGGTATAAGGAAATTCTGTGCAGTCATGGAATTTCCTCAGTGTACTTTCTACTCATTTTATGATAAAATTATCCAAAGAATGTCTACTGCAACCAATGTAGTTGCCAAAAACAGTATGATGAGAGCTGCAAAAGACGAGAAAACCATTTCTTTTGAAAATGCAGGGAAGGGAATTGTGATATCTGGCGTTGGTTCGTGGAGAAAACGTGGGTTTACGTCTTTATATGGGTTTTAGTGACTCTTATTGGCATCAGTAGAAAACCATTGATTGTGAAGTGAAATCAAAATACTGTAAGTCTTGTGAATATTGGGCTCAGAAAGAAGATACAGAAGAATATGCGGAGTAGGTAGAAAATCCTAAAGAAAACTGCTCTGTGAATCATGATGGATCTGCAGGAAAAATGGAAGTCGACACAGTAGTTGAGATGTTGCGCCGCTCTGAAAGTTTGCACCAGGTTAAATACACTCACTGTATTGGTGACGGCGATTCTAAAACCTTTAAAGGCATTACAGATGCTAAGCCGTATGAGAATTTTACAGTTCTCAAGAAAGAGTGTAGAGATCACGCACAAAAAGGAATGGGCACCCGACTTCGTAATTTGAAAAAAAAAAGTAAAAGGACTCGGTGGAAGGGGCAAATTGACAGGAAAACTTATTGTCGAACTATCTATTTATTCTGGGTTAGTAATACGTAGAAACAGCGATTCAGTTGAGAACATGTTAAGCAGTATATGGGCTACACTGAATCATAAATTATCTACTGATGACAAACCACAGCACGACCAATGTCCTATTGGAGAGGATTTATAGTGTTCATGGCAAAGGGTTAACGCTACAAATACATTGAATGAGTATAAACATAAGCCAGCACTTCCAATTGAAGTCTACGAAGCTATCAAACCAGTATGTGAAGAACTGACCAGTGAACATCTTTTAACTCGATGCATCGGCGGTTGCACACAAAATAGTAACGATAGCTTTAATTCGACTGTTTGGGCATTGGCCCTGAAATCCATTGCGAGTGGCAAAACAGTCTTAGATGTGGCTACAGATATTGCAGTTTGTGTGTTCAATGACGGGTTTTCTTCAATTTTACACATAATGAAGGCAATGGACCTGGAAATTGGACCGAGCAGCTACGAAATGTGCCTGAAAATCGACAAAGCGCGTATAAAGCATGCAGAGAGATCGCTGTGTGAACGAGTAAAAGAGGCTAGGATCGCTTCAAAACCCATCAGAAAAGAAAAGCAAGAGCAGGATGATAACCTGGAAGGCAAATTGTATGGTGCACGCATCGCAGATTCAAGGTATTAAAAAATTATTCATGATTTTCTACTTCTGAAAATTTCAAACACGTTTATCTTAAAACTGTATTTTTTGAGTTGGCCGGAAACATAACCCAGACAATTTTCAACCGTTAACAGAAGTACGTAGAATTTTTTTTTTAATTGCATAGTTCATTTGTTATTAACAATTATTTGATGAAAATTTTTCACTTTCGCGCCATTTTGCAGAAAATTAAAATATAAAAAAAAACGTACGTACTTTTCTAGCATTTATTGTATAGATTCAAAAAAAAACAAAGTTGCTAATTATAATTCAAAAATTACAGGAGCTGTTTATCCGGCCGTGGGCCTTGAGAGTGAAAACGTTATCAGAAAAATTCTGTGCAGCCGCCATTTTGAAATTAATTGCTCTAAAAAAATTTTTGTAAATAGCGTATAATACATATAATGAATATTTTTAATTGAAATCTCGATTCATTTTGTAGTTTTTCTAGAAAAAAAAAACCTAAAAAGCCTATTTTTTCCCTCTCTACAGTGGCCTAACCCCTTAAGGAGAAACCGGTATTTATCTTAGAGCTGATAAAGGTAATATGTTAGTCATCATGGACAAGGGAAAATACGATGAATTAGTGCTGGATAAATTGAACAACGGAGAGTACTAGGAGTTAAGACACAATCCTCTACCAGATTCTGTTCGAAGAGTGGAAAAATCTCTCACCGACTGCAAGGACGTCATATCCAATAAGATCATGCTTCGTGCCACGAGCCCAGTGCTTCCAGAGATGCGAGAGATAATCTCCACAACAAACGCGCCGACAAGCCGAATCGCAAAGTAGCTTGTAGAGAAATGCAACAAATGGGGAAATTCTTAGCACTATTTTCAAGTGTGCCCGTTAAGCAAGTACTAGCTTTATTTCAGAATTGGCTAATATCTCACAGCACAGACGGCATCCAAAATAACAAAGCAAGACTACTATATAAACTCGCCGTGTTGTGTATGTCAGAAACTTACTTTACTTTCAGGGGACGAGTCTATAAGCAAAAAACGGGAGTGGCGATGAGGAACCCACTTTCCCCCCCTCATTAGCGGGATTTTGCTGGATACAGCAGAGGAATACGGAGGAAAATTCGCTTCCAGGAGTATGGATCCGGTATGTTGATGACGTGTTTGCAATCGTGAAGAAGAATTAACTAGACAGCATATTCAATAAGATCAACGAAGTCCACAAAAATATTTCATTCATTATGGAGGAGGAAAAGGAGAATCCAATAGCTTTTTTTGGACCTAACAATCATCAGGGAGATGAGCGGTGTAGAATTTGACATTTAACGAAAATCAACTAATACACGGAGAACAATACCAGCGACATCGCATCACTCTCACACAACTAAAATGGCAACCTGCAACAGCTGGATACACAGGATGTTAACTACCCCTCTAACTAAGGAACGGTATGATCAGGAGCGTGAGTTCATACTTGATAAAGCGAAAATCAATGGAAACGAAACAGGATTGATGACATCGATCATTACCAAATTCGAAAGGAGATTAAAAGCGAATCTTTCTCTTCGTTATTCGCACAAAACAAAAATTGGAGAACATTCGGAGAGTAGCAATAACATACTCTAACTTTTTTGGGTGAATCAAAAAGATATTGAAGACGGTGAACATTGCGGCAAAACCTACCAGTAAAAACTCAAAACTTGGAACAAGATAAGGCACAATGAAGGGCAAGAGGCTTAAGGAGGAAAAATGCGGAATTTATAAGATCACGTGCCAAGTATGCCAAAAAACTATATCCCTATCCTCAACGCATGTCGCATCCATAAGATAAGATTTTTCCGAAAAGGATCAATGTAATAAAACCATAAAATATATTTTTCACAATGTTTCTAGTCTGTGTGGCCTAGTGGTTAGAGCATGAACGCATAAGCCGAAGGTCCCAGGTTCAAATCTCGTTCGGAGCAACGTGATTTAGTTCAGGGGATTTTTCGGACAGACTATGAGTGTTCACTCAGTGGTGATGTTGCAGCTGCAGCTTCACAGGATACCTGAAAGATAAAAAACTACAAAGCATCGGGTATTTTTTTTTACAAAAAAGACAAAATACTTATCTGACAGTGTTGAAGGTCCCTGCAGCACACGGAAACGCCCAAAATACGGCGCAAACGTGGGAAAACGTTTGCGATTTCACTCACAACACTACATGTTTGCGTCGAATTGTAAACAGACATATGACAATTGTCAAATACATGACAATTGTCAAACATCAATTAAAAATGTGCACAGATCAAGGCAGCAACGACAAAATGTTAGGTAGTTTGCCGATTGTAAAAATGGTCGAATTTGAATCAAGGAATGTTCGAATCGAATAATTCTAAGAAGCGGTAACTCTCCGAAGCGGAATACCCTAATTTTTGCAAACAAAGAAAAAGTTAGTAAGTTGTTAACGTAGAGTCTATCGAGCAAGATCGAAGTGAATTAAATCATAGTGTAATGTTAAAGTAGAGTCTATCGAGCAAGATCGAAGTGAATTAAATCATAGTGTAATGTTAAAGTAGAGTCTATCGAGCAAGATCGAAAGTAAATCAAATTATATTGTAATTTTTGGATTGTCATTAAAGTTTTTTCCGTACACAAAGTAAGTTTGGTTTTTATTGCAAACATTTTGGTTTTTATCGCAAACATTTTGGTCCGTCGAGCCGGATATATTGAATCCGAGTAATAGAAAATTAGAAAATCAACGGAGTGTGTAAATGTTTTCATAGCGTACGGTAAAAAGTGTTTTAAAGTGTTTAATATAATTCGGGGCGCGCGGAATTATAACTGTGACCAATTTAAAAGAAAAGAGAAAATAACGGTTCAAGTCTATTTTTCATTCCTTTGTATTTATATATCCTTATATATCCTTAATCAAATTTATATATATATATCCTCAATCAAATTTAATCGGCAAACAAAGGGCAGTGGCACGTTGCACAGTGGGTGAAGTATATTTGGAAAATATACAGTGTGTGAAGTTTTCGGTGGTGTCTTGTAGTATAAATGCATTGGGGTGAAATATTGCGTACAAGTATTTCACATTTCGTATTAATCGATTCGAACTACAGCAGTCACCAATAATTTCGAAAACTTTCTAGATTGGCTTTGAGGTCTAAAGACATTGGGGCAAATAGAAAGCCAAAATTTGAGGTATATAACGGAAGATAAAATAACGAAATAAATACCGCTCACTGTGCCATTGTTCTGCTACTGCAAAAATAATGGAGCGTTTAATAACGCAGCAAAAATTGTTGAACGAACAATTAAATCGAATGTTTTCCAACTTCCACAAGGACTCCAAAACGCGAAAAACCTTATCATACGCCAACAAATTACTGCAGCGTGTGCAAGAAGTGCGACAATTGTTCATGCAAACGCATGATAAAATAATAAGTTTGTTGGAAGGTGAAGAGGAGTTGTCCTTAGAATATTTCACTAAGAAGTTGTATTTAACTTTCGAAGAAATGAGTTTTGACTTCGAAACGGAGTTGGCTGAACTGCAAGCGGAACAAGGGGCACAGGGTTCACAAGGAATCAAAGAGGCACAAAATCAGTCGTCTTGAATAGTGAATGATGCCGACGTTCGACTTCCACGGATCAACTTACCGAAATTTAGCGGGAGTTATAGTGAGTGGATGTCATTCAAAGATTTATTTACATCTTTAATTCACAAAAAGGCAAATTTATCGATGGTGGAAAAACTGCACTACCTGAAGTGCAGTTTATCGGGTGAGGCTGAGCAGCTTCTCAAACATTGTTCTATCACCGAAGCTAACTACGAGTCAGCATGGAAACTGCTCGTAGAACGTTATGACGACAAATATGTACTGATGCACGTCCAATTCAGAAAGCTGTTAGCAATTTATAATGCCACTGAATCAGCATCCTCCAGGCGAAGAAGAGGTAGCAAGAGTACAAAGGGGTATGTAGCTATTTTTATTTGTCTGGCAGTAAAGGCCATACACATAGAAGTCGTCAGTGATCTGTCCACACCGGCTTTCATCGCAGCGTTACGAAGGTTCATGAGTAGACGCGGTTATAGCTCGCACATGTATTCTGACTGCGGTACAAATTTCGTTGGTGCGGCTGCTGAGCTAAAAATGATGAAGGAAATCAATACTGGAGCAACTGAAGCCCTGGCACAGGATGGAATAACTTGGCATTTCAATCCGCCTGCATCACCTCATTTTGGAGGGCTTTGGGAAGCCGGAGTCAAGTCTATAAAAGCGCATCTACGTCGAGTGGTAAGCAACGTTCCATTGACCTACGAAGAATTTTCTACAGTGCTAGTACAAATAGAAGCCTGCCTCAACTCTCGTCCCCTGTGTCCCCTCAATGATGACCCAATGGATACCGCAGCATTAACTCCTGCTCATTTTTTAATTGGTGACATTCTGATAACTCCACCGGATTGTATATTGGAAGATGTTAATATCAACCACCTCGACCGATGGCAACTGACACAAAAAATTGCTCAAGATTTTTGGAGAAGTGGTTCAAGAGTGGTCAGATACTAATAGTTGGACAATTTAGATAGATTCTAGGCCTAGCGGAATCTTTGATTTATCTTTTGTATTTGATGTAGCGAGTGTCGGTTGCAGTTTTCAATTGCATGTGAATTTTCCTCTAATTTTTTTTCGGCCGAATTTCGTAATATGTAGAGAGAGTACCCATTAAAACTGAAAAATAATTGCTTTTTAATCTTTGTCTGAAACTACATCTGTTCTGTAATCAAAACAATCGCAATCGTATTGATGAGTTGCTAATTCGATAAATTGATTTGAATAGTGAATATGAAATTACAATATATGTTATACAATGAATATCAAGTGAATTGTGAAAATAACGAAGTGCTAAGTACATGCATATACGAGTAGATCCATGCGGATCTTTACACACATGAATTAACCGTAACCATCGAAGCTGCTAAAATCTTTAATAGCAAGTGCAGTGTCAGAAAGGAAGTAGAAAGTTACAAACTGTTAAGTGTACTCGTATTGTGCGAATTAACTCAAGAAGGTGATTGGTGAGTTGATGGATACTTAAGGAATTGCATCCTATTGTGTTGCTGCAATCGTTTACAATAAAATTGACGAATTCAAAATGTCAACGGAAAAGGAAAAACCATCTGAAGCACCAGCCAATCCGCCATCGTCACCACCGCGTGAAAGATACAGATCAATCGCTGAAGATTTCACTTTCAAAATAGCTACCAAGGATTCAGCCAGAAAGGAATCTCTAGTAGAGGCAGTTACTCATGGGGTCACAACTGATCATCCTACACCGTACATAGAAACGATGATGCATCTATTCAAAGGCAATATCGGTGCCGGAATGTTAGCGCTAGGTGATGCATTCAAAAATGCAGGAATCATTGTTGCTCCCATTTTGACACTAATCTTAGCATTGGTCAGTGTACATTGTCAGCACATATTAATAAATTGCTCGAAGAAAATGCAAGAAGTCAAAAATATAAATTTCTTACCGGACTTCGCGGAAACGATGGAAATGTGTTTTGAAAGTGGTCCAAAAGTGTTGCGAAAGTGGGCGCCCTATATGAGGACGACAGTGAACATTTTCATTTGTGTTACACAGTTGGGATTCTGTTGCATATATTTTGTTTTCATTTCCACCAACTTGAAACAGATTCTTGACTTTTATGATTTTAATTTCCATGTTGGAGTTGTCATGGCGTGTTGAAATATTAACATTGTCACAAAGTTTGGCAGCACTGTTATTGCGAGATTCACTGTCAAAACCTAAATTTCACTCTCATACAGACATTCAAGCAGTAGCACAGTTAGTCCAATCAGAACATTCAAGCGATCAATATTCAAAAAAATAGAACTCCATAAAAGCGAGCATTTCTTTTAGTATAAGCATAAATCGTTGTCTTTCAATTTCGTCTAATTTATTTCCTGCGTTAAACTTGAAATTACAATAGTTTATGGGCCCAGTGAGCCTAAAATAGTTAGACAATTGAAAAAATAGTGAGTCACATCGTCGAATGTGTAAAGTGTTTTATTCCAACACTCGTCTTGTCATAGCGTAATGGAAAATATTAAAAACGGTTTCTGGACCCTATAAAAGTGAATAAAAAGTTGGACGAATCCCATAAATATTCATAGTTAAAATAGACAAGCATCGCCCAATGTTTGTAGTGCAAAGCCAAATCAATTGACTTCATCGTCGCATGAAATATTTGAATTTCACAATAGTGTGCAAGCGTTGCCGTTTTGTGTTTACAGTAAAGTGCGCGTGCACAGCAGTCGAACGTCGTCATTGAATTCAAAAGAACAGATTAAATAAGCAGTGGCTACTCTTCGTCGGTGTTTACATACAGTTTTTTTTTGTGCGATTTTGGCTGAAAGTATTTCACCATGAACGACAAAGACGATCACAATTTTATCGGCCAGAAATTGAAAGATCAATCGAGTTACAAATTATGGAAATTTCAAATCACTGCATACATGAAATCTCGTGATTTGACCGATAATATTGAGGGTAAGAAACCCGACGATACAGCGAAAGAAGAAGATAAGTCGAAATTCAATCGAAATGAGGGAAGGGCCATGAATGCAATTATTCAATCGGTTGATGCTACAAACGCGAATCTTGTTTTGGATAGTAAAAGCAACAAAAATGAAATGGCATGGTGTTCCGTCGTGACAGCTGAGCCAAAGTATGAAGAATCGGAAAGCTGGTATGCCGATTCAGCCGCAACAAAACACATGACATTTCATCGAGAATGGTTTACAGAGCTACATAAATACACTGGCCCGTGTAAAATTGAAGTGGCAAATAAATGTCTTTTACCAATCGAGGGAATTGGCACAATTCTTATTGAAGCAAGAGTTGACAATCAGTGGAAGCCAATCCGTTTGAAAAATGTGTTGTATGTTCCTTAAATCAGCGGAAATTTGTTTTCAACGGGTGTATTAACGGATAAAGGCATCAAAGTTTTGATCGAAAAGGGAGGCTGCAAATTCATCGATGAAGCAAATAAAGTTGTTGGAGTTGGAAAGCGTGACTCAAAGAATCGACTCAAATTGGATTTTCGTTTGCGCATTGGTGAATACGCAATGGCTGCTGTTTCTCTACAACATTGGCATCGGAGGCTTGGACATGTCAATGTCGATTCTATCAAGAAAATGTGCAAGAATGATCTGGTCGCGGGCGTCGAATTGGCTGGCAGCAAAAAGTTTTTTTGTGATGATTGTCAATACAGAAAAATGACCAGAGCAACACACAAGCGATCCAATAAGCGAGAATCATCAAGAGGAGAATCCATGCATGTAGATTTATGCGGTCCAAGCGAAATCAATGGAATCGGTGGTATGCGTTATTTTATGCTAGTTAAAGATGAAGCAACCAGCTTTCGTTTCACGTATTTATTAAAGTCAAAAGATGAAGCGTACGCACACTTGAAGGCATTGATTCCACTGGTCAAAAACATGAATGGCGCTCAAATCAAATATTTTAGATTTGACAACGGACGAGAATTTTTTAACCAACGGGTATTAATTGATGTACTACAAAACGAGGGCATGCAATTTGAGGGTATTTCACCATATACTCGTACACCTGAGCAAAATGGTCGAATCGAGCGTGACAACCGTACTGTTTAGGAGAGTGCGAGAACTATGCTCATAGCGAGTGGTTTACCGAAGTCACTATGGCCAGAAGCGGTACGTACTGCGACGTAATTATTGAATCGCACAACAAACAGTAAATGCGTTGGCGCTACGCCGTATGAGTTATGGTTCGATAAAAAGCCGTATTTGAGACACATCAAAATTTTTGGAACGGAATGTTTCGTTCAAATCCCAAAGCAAACTGGTCGAAAGAAGTTGGATCCAAAAGCAAGGAAAGTACACAACAAAGAATTTTCGTCTGTATGATCCAGAAAAGGGTAAAGTTTTCATGAGCTGCGATGTTAAATTCAATGAACAACCGGATAAATATGTGATTCGAGATGAATCGGATGGTGAGGAAATCATTGAGCATTCAGACGATGATGAAAGCAGCAAAACAAGTTATGAAAGCAGTGAACATACTTTGGTAGAGCAACCAAATGACAAAGCCGTCAAGCAGGTGGTTGGAGAAACAGTAGGGAATGAAAATGAAAGTGATTCGTCGTTTGAAGATGCGTCAAATCAAACACCAGATAAACGACAAAATAATCGATACGGTTTGCGAGAAAAAGTCAATGCACCAGATCGTTTAATGTATTATGGTCATTCAGCAGTAATGTATGAACCAACAACATATGAAGAGGCAATTCGTTCAGAGAAAAAACAACAGTGGAAGCAAGCAATGAACGATAAATACGATGCACTCATCAAAAATGAAACATGGGAATTGGTTGAGGCACCGATCAATCAGAAGGTCATTGATAATCGTTGGGTATTTAGGGTAAAGCAAAACCCAAATGGCGCAATCGAGCGATACAGGGCGCGTTTAGTAGTTCGTGGATTTACACAACAATATGGTGTGGATTATGAAGAAACGTTTAGTCCAGTGGCCAGATAGATACACATCGATTCGTCTACTTTTGTCATTGGTAGCGATGAACGGAATAAAATTGAAACAGTTTGACGTAAAAACAGCTGTTTTACATGGTGAGCTGAAGGAAAATGTTAACATGAAGCAACCAATTGGATATGAAGACGGTACTGAACGCGTGTGCAAATTGAAGAAAAATTTGTACGGTCTCAAGCAGGCATCGCGATGTTGGAACCAGAAGTTCACATCATTCATGCGTGAGTTTGATTTCAAACAAAGTACATACGATCCATGCGTTTTCATTCGTCGAAGTGAAAACACGATGACAGTTATTGCGATTTACGTTGACGATGGCTTAATAGCGACAAATGATGCGAATGAAATCGATAAAATCACATCATACTTGCAAAACTATTTCGAAGTAAAAGTTTCTGAGGCAAATTATTTTCTCGGTCTTCAAATTGAACGATCACCTGACGGGTCAATTTGTATACATCAACAGGCATATGCAAAGAAAGTATTGGATCGTTTCAACATGATGGATTGCAATCCCATGTCAGCACCAATGGACTCTAATCAAAACATTGGCGATTTTGTAAACGATGAGCACTGCGACACATATCCATATCGACAGGCCGTCGGAAGTTTAATGTATCTGAATGTCGGAACGAGACCGGACATAAGCTACGCTGTTAGTGCCGTAAGTCGTTATTTAGATCGACCTAGTGCGGCACATGTTGAGGCAGTAAAGTGCATCATGAAATACATAAAGGGCACACTAAATACAGGTATCCTTTATAAAAGTAATGTTACTTTTGATTTCGTTGGCTATAGTGATGCGGATTATGCCGGAGACAGTGAAACGAGAAAGTCAACCAGTGGCTACGTTTTTCACATTGGTTCGGGCGTCATCAGTTGGGCATCAATGAGACAAGACGCAACAGCATTGTCTTCAACGGAATCTGAATATATGGCTGCATGTCAAGCAATCAAGGAACTCGTTTGGCTGAGGGGAGTCTTGTCTGAGCTCACGATGATTGATGATTTAAAAGCAAAATTCTACGTCGATAACTTGGGCGCGATCAAATTGGTAAAGAATCCAGTATTCCACAAGGGACGAAGCATACCGATGTTCAATATCATTATATCCGAGAGAAATACGAAGAGGGATATTTCAAATTGATTCATATTGGCACAACAGAGCAAGTTGCGGATATACTGACCAAAGCATTGAACAAAAATCGTCATAAATATTTGTGCAAATTAATGGATTTAACCTTTGAATCAAATACTAATTAGCGTAGAGTTTTTGTAACAATGAGTGGAAGTGTTGAAATATTAACATTGTCACAAAGTGTGGCAGCACTGTTATTGCGAAATTCACTGTCAAAACCTAAATGTCACTCTCATACACACATTCAAGCAGTAGCACAGTTAGTCCAATCAGAACATTCAAGCGATCAATATTCAATAAAATAGAACTCCATAAAAGCGAGCATTTCTTTTAGTATAAGCATAAATCGTTGTCTTTCAATTTTGTCTAATTTATTTCCTGCGTTAAACTTGAAATTACAATATGGCGTTTGCCTACATACCAGTTCTTCTGCCATCCTTGCTAACTAACTTGAAGTATCTAGCACCCGTTTCAGCCCTTGCCAACGTATTTATAGCCATTGGAGTGACCATTACGATGTAGTACGCCTTCAAGGATGGTTTGCCAACTCCAGCTGTGCGAGAGTATTACACACATTGGAATCAGCTTGCCTTATACTTCGGGACAGCCATTTTTGCATTCGAAGGGATTGCGCTAGTGCTGCCATTGAAAAACGCTATGCGGAACCCGAACAACTTTGATCGTCCTTTGGGTGTTTTGAACGTTGGCATGACTTTCGTTACAGGTCTATTTATTTTTGTTGGATTTTTTTGCTACCTGAAATGGGGCAAAAAGGTTTGCGGAAGTCTCACATTGAACCTGAATGTTAACGACTGGCTTGCAAGGATGGTGAAAATCTTGGTATCTATGGGGATCCTTTTTGGATATCCTTTGCAATTTTTCCTTGCTATTCAAATAACGTGGCCTAGAGTTGCCTATCTAATTAAAGCTGAGAAACATAACCAGTGCAAGAAATTAATGTTCAGGACTGCACTGGTAACTGTCACTTTTGCCATTGCCGAACTGGTTCCGAAATTAAATCTGTTCATCTCACTAATTGGTGCACTGTGTTCAACGACCTTAGCCTTAGTCTTTCCACCAGTCATTGATATGATCCTTGCGTGCGAAAAATCATCTTCAGGACTCTCAGTTCTGCTTATGGCGAAGAATATTATAATTCTTCTTGTTGCTTTTCTTGGATTCGCAACTGGAGGGTATGAAAGTATTACCTCCATTGTTAACGAATTTGTTTATGATGATGTGGTGACGAACTCAACATGCGTGCAAGGAAGTTGACAGGTCAACTCATAATATGTGCCTAATTTATTTGGTTTTAAGAGATTTTAGCAATATGCACTGTTCACGTGATCATACACTTAAAATGTGATCTAATGAATTGACTTTAGTCAATGTATGTTCTATGGAGCAGACGTACTCGCATTTTCTGATTTACGCATCATTTGAGCTCCGTTTTCGCCTAAAAAAGTTACAAGATCTGATAATGCATCAACTGGTGCAAGCTTATATCGATCTTAAAAAGTTATACCTTCGCAAAAACGTAAAAACAAACACATTTCAACAAGTAGCACGTCAGCTAAAAAATTAAAAGTGACAATAGAAGATCAAGTTACGGAGGATCTTCAAAAACACTATAGGATAATAGATTTATTATGAATCTTCTCAACTATTGCTACGCAAGTGAAATGTATGAAATGTGATGGAAAAAAAAATTTTCATTCGACTAAAACAGAAGGCCTTGGATTTAACACCAAAGTGTCGTGCGAAAGCTGCAAACTGAATACAAATGTTATCAGTTTGCTTTCGTGGTGGGAATGTTAGGCCTTGGATTAGCTGGCTGTGAAAAATTTTGCGGCTTGGTGGATTTGTCTAGTAGTTTTTTATCAAGTTCGACGTACAATGACTATATGAAAAAGATTTGCTCGACTGTAAGAGAAGTAGCGAATGGATTTTTTTTATCTGCTATAAAAGAGGAAAAAGCAGCAACAGCTAAAGAGAAAAATACTAAAGATGAAGACGAACTCACTGTATCAGGCGATGGAACATGGAAAAAATGGGTTTCTCATCTTTATTCGGTGTATGCTCGTTAATTGGCTTACTCACAGGTAAAGTTCTTGACATTTTCGTCAAAAGTTTATATTGCCACAAATGTAAAATTTGGGAAAGTAAATTAAACTCTGTCTAATACGAAGAGTGGCATGAAGATCATGTAGCTGCTGGAGAGTGTCAGGCGAATCATACTGGTGCAGCTGGAAATATGGCCGAAGCGATAAAAACCATGTTCAAACGCTCGGTAACGAATGGTGTGCGATATCGAAATTATATCGGTGACGGTGACTCCAAAGCTTACCCCGGGTTAGTGAATTGTAAACCTTATGGTGATGATTTTTCAATAATGAAAAAAGAATGTGCAGGACACGTTCAAAAAAGAATGGGCACTCATCTGCGTGAAATATTCAAAAAGACTGCTGTAGATATTGAAAGTAAGACTGGAAAGACGGTCAAAAGAAAGAGTCTGTCTGGTAAAGGGAAGCTTACGGCTAAAATGATTGATAAATTGACGGTATACTACGGTTTGACCATTAGACGTCACTCTGATTCTGTATAAAATATGAAGAATGCTATCTGGGCAATCTTTTTCCACTAGAGTTCGACGGACGAGAGTCCACATAATGAAAAATGCCCAAGCGGTGCGGACTCCTGGTGCGAATGGCAAAAAGATGCAGCTGCTAATGCATTGTATTCGTTCAAACATACATACAGTGCTCTTCCCAAGGATGTTTTGAATGTCATCCCATCTATGAAGATCTAAGCAAAGACGCCCTCCTGGAGCGATGTTTTGGAGGCTTTACGCAGAACGACAATGAGAGTTTAAACCAACTTATTTGGAAAATCTCACCAAAGTACTTGGGTGGAACCTCTGTCATCGTTGAGATTGTAGGTTATGTCAGAGCATATATACTAACAAGCAACTGCACCAGCTGTTTTTCAGATTAGAAAGGAACGTAAAATAACATAAGAGAAATTATTTTGCATTTCTTTCTTTCCTTTCTAACAATTTGAGAGGAAAATAAATTTTACTCAATACATACACAAATCGATCTCTAATTTTACGCAATACATACACATATCGGTTTTTACGTTAACTACCGTTAGATGCGAAATTTGTTCTATGTGAAATTGCTTGTTAGTAGATATGCTCTGGTTATGTCGCAGCCTGTGTCTTCAATGAAGATGCTTTTATTTATTTAACCTTCATGCAAGACATAGGAATCAGCAGCGGACCAAACGCTCATGAGTGGGCGCGATCAACAGACTCCATGCGTATAGGCCGAGCAGAGCAGGAAACTGGGAAACGAACATAAGAAGGCAGGATTCGTCGTAGACATCCTGGATGATTGCCACATTCTTTATGGACCTGGCATCGATGATTCAGTATGAGGTAAGTCAATAGAACTCGCTTATAAATGTTTGATCTTAAATTTTTTAAGTGTTCAAAACTTTAAAGCGTTTTTCCCACAACTCATATTTTCAAAATCGGTGCCATTCATAACTTCAAAACTACTGCACCGATCGTTTTCAAATCTTGAACACTATTTTTGTACATAATTTACGAGGTATCGCTGGAGATTTTTTTTCAAATTTATTATTATTTTTCATTTTACAATAACAAACTAACCGATTTTTTCGCAAAAAATCGTGTTTTTACCTTCAAAGTGTTCCCAAAAAATTAAAAATTTGATATTTTGGAAAACCCCTCCAAACGTTACCTGGCCAAAGCAATTATCTAACGATGTAATTTTGGTTTTTTTATTTCAGATGATCCAACACCGAGTTCAGAGTGTCACCGCCATTCAACTTTTTTTTCCAGGCGCTCCAGAATAATTGCCGCCATTGCTGTATTTTTCAATATTTCTCCATAAAAATTTTACACAATATTCTTCAAATGTCATACTATAATGTAAAATTCGTTTTAATAAATAAATTTTAACTGTTCCATAAAAAAAGATAATCTAATGTTCTTAGATAAAAGTTTTAAGTCTAAATAAGCAGAAGGTTATGTGAGTATATTAAACTAGGTATACTAATCACATGAGTTAAAATGTTTAGGTATTTAAGTGAGGAAATATTTCTACTAGGCCAAAGATGAAGAGGGAACACTTACCCTCGAAATATACATATGCTTTATAACTACAAAACGCTTTTTGTTTGTTTTGCTGTTTTAGGTAAATTTCTCGAGAGAAATTTACCTATTGCGGAGAGCATCATATATATATATATATATATATATATATATATATATATATATATATATATATATATATATATATATATATATATATATATACATATATATATATATATATATATATATATATATATATATTCTTTAAAAATTGAATTATTTTGCCCTGTCTACACTGAAACTCCTATTTGAACGAGATAGTACATTAATTGGTGAGGTCCTAGCATACAAAGATTTAAAATAATCCAAAATCAAATGCATGCATTCAAAATGGCGGCCCCCAAAGGTCTGAAGGCAAGCGCAATTCGCTATTTTAGTGCCAACTGAAATAATGAATATTTTTCATTGAAACGTTTTAAATGACCTTACTTGAAAGAACTTATAAACCAGATCATTTTTGAGATATTGTAAAATATTTTTAACAATACCCTGAAAAATTATAAAATCGCGACTTGTCTGTCTGTCCGTCCGTCCGCCCGTTTGTTCGTGCGTCATAACAAGTTTTCTCGCAAACCACATGAGCTAGAATGAGGAAATTTTCTACGTAGGTCAAAAGTGGTACCTCTTGAAATTTGCAGTGCAAGAAAATATTTTAAGATATTTAAAGGGGGTCTCTCCATACAGGCGGGTCTTCCCATACAGGGGGGCGGCAAGCAATTTTTTTTATTTCTGTAGTCCTCTAGCAGCCAAGATTCTCAACAGATTCCTTTGAAACTTGAAATTATAAGTTATTAAGGCAAGTTAATTTAATTTAATTATGCAAATCGAATGACAAATAAAAAAGTTAAAAATTTACAGCTTAATATTCTTAGCAGCCGATTTCAATAAAAATCGAAATGACGGCCCTCATAGTTCAGAAAAAAATTGAAAATGTATATATTAATGGCAATGCAAGTGCTGATTAAACTTTTATGGAAATCTTTTGAAATTAACTATTTGAGCTATTAAAGCCGACAAGTTATCACCTTTGTGTGGTAGCCACTATGAAATGTATAAACAGCAAATGTGAGAAGGGCGAAACGAGTATAAATATGTTTATAACAATTTACTACCCGCCGATTTTCAATATGTGATCCATACGTGTGTAACTCAATTGAATTGGCAAAATATTTGTGCCTCTACGGGGTGTCTCCATACACAAACGGCGGCAGATCCTTTTTGTTACTAAAAACCCATGTAGTGCTACCGAAATTGCAGTAAGAAGTTAAATAGTAGGCAAGCCAAATTTTTTTTCCGAAACCTTACGCTACATACGAGAAATTTACCTTTCCGACTGGTGCTGCCAACGGGGATTTTTTTTAATTAGCGTGATTGAAAAAGAAAGTTTTTTTCATCATTTTAAGAATACAAGGTTTCGTTTACAGAAATGCTGCCGCCATTCAAAGAATTTTTGATGTCACTCTGACTGTATCTATATGAAGCCGGATGGGCAATATTTTGTTTTACAGCGTGTGTACATTTACTATATATCTAAATACGCTCCAAGTGGTCACATTAGCATGAGCGAGCCTACCTTGTTCTTCTTTATACCATGAATGGTCACTAAAATGTGTGAATAGATATTTTATGTTTCATTCTTTTATATCTGAACGAATTTCAATTCTTTTATAATGAATGTTACATATGTGATTATTATGTGATTATTATTAGTTTTTCTGAGTTATTTAACTGTCCCCTTTTTACATTTCACTTTATGTAGAAAGTAGATAATACATAATATATCTCCCCACGTTGGGAAGAAAAGGAAGATTGATTGATTGCGTTCCCAGCGACAACAACGGCAGGATTAAGGTTGGCGGCGGCAAGCCAGTGTGCGGAATCAGAACCACAAGAACAAGAAGTTTTAAATCGTTAGCTGGGAAAGGTGGCAAAATCACCGGAGGTAGCGAGTAAGAATCTTTGGTTGACGGCGGAAATACCGGGGCCCCCCCTACGTATGTAGATAAATTAGTAAGTAATTCAATTTCAAGTAAAGCAGAAATACATTTTCTTCTAAATTGAAGCGTGATTCTGTAAAATTTTCAGATTGATGTGAATTATTGAACTTCGGTAAAATTTTAGTTTTGGCTGGTGTTCTTGGTTAAGAACAGCACCTTTGACGGACCTACTCCGCAAAGGCCGACGATTTGACTGATTTCCACAATGCGATCTAGCTTTCAAGCGCTGCAAGCTGAAGCTAGTGCCAACCGCTATACTAACATGGTCTGGCTTTAGTCTGTCGTTTAACGTCCAGACTGACGCGTTGGATGTGGCATTGGGAGCCATGTTGAGCCAGACCTTTCCGGAGGGGGAGAAGGTAATTGGCTATCTCAGTGGATCCCTAAATAAGGCCGAAAGAAAGTACCCCACCACAGAAAAAGAGTGTTTGACGGTGTTATGGGCCGTCGAGAAGCTTCGGCCTTACATTGAAGGAGCCCAATTTAAAATGATAACAGATCACCATTCCCTCGTCTAGCTTAACAACCTCAAGGACCCGACGGGAAGGCTGGTTCGTTGGGCGGTACGGCTGCAGCAATTTAACTTCGAAGTCGTGCACAGGAAGGGTAAAGACCATTTGGTTCCTGATGCTCTGTCGACGTCAGTGCCCGTGTTTGAGGCGATGGACGGAGTTCAAGGATCCGAAGACAAATGGGTATCGGGAATGAGAGCCAAGGTGGAATCGAATCCGGATTCCTTTCCAGAAAAAAAGATGTGGAAAATGTTCCCGGCTACCATGCAGAATTGAGAGGAAATGTTTGGAAGCGCGTGATTCCGAAACCAGAACGAGAGAAAATTTTGCAACACTGCCATAACGACCCAAAAGCAGGGCAGGGGTGCAAAGGGCGTGTGACAAGGAACTTTTACTGGCCTAAGATGAAGGCAGACATGGGCCGCTATGTAGCGAGATGTAAGGTTTGCCAGTCCGTGAAGATGGAAAGAAACTCCTCCTCCGGTCCTATGGCGACTCGGGTTGGACAGGCAAAGGAACTGTGGCAAGTCTTGTGCGTAGATTTAATAGGTCCACGAAAACAAGAAGTTTTAAATAAGTAGCTGGAAAAGGTGGCAAAATCACCGGAGGTAGCGAGGAAGAATCTTTGATCGACGGCGGAAATACCAGGCCCCCTTACTTATGTACATTCATTAGTAAGTAATTCAATTTCAATTATTGTTAAAGCAGAAACACATTTTCCTCTAAATTGAAGCGTGATTTTTATGGTGAATTCTGGAAAAGATTCAGATTTGTGTGAATTATTGAAATTCGGGAAAATTTTAATTTTGGCTGGTGCTGTTAACTAAGCTCGCGGATAACGCTGAAAAGTGAGCAATATCGGTTCCAGGTGGTCCCCTATAAAATTTCGGGATACCGCCTCATAATTTTTTCTGCCTCCCTGGTTAGTGGGATTCCTTTAGCGGTTGATTTATGGTGCAGTTTCAACTCGTGCG
Organism: Odontomyia ornata; assembly: GCA_963969285.1. NCBI lineage: Eukaryota > Metazoa > Arthropoda > Insecta > Diptera > Stratiomyidae > Odontomyia > Odontomyia ornata. The sequence continues at coordinate 89,559,025 of OZ017740.1, forward strand.
TTAGAGATTCTCAGTTTAGGTGCGGCGGTGAAATTTCTCCGATAAACCATCCACTCGCTTGGCGGTTAACGTGAGGATTTAGGGCTGAAGCGAGTGGCGCCCACGCCCGTCTCGGATGAGCAAAACTGGGGTCCGCAAAACCCTCAATTGGAGCGCCTACGAGGGAAGGGTAACAACCATTCGCTAAAATCTGAGCATTTTCTTCAGCTAAATTATTCTCATTATTGAAAGCATAGTTTATTAACGGAAGTTAACAATGAGTGAATAATTAAGTTTTGAAAGAAAGCCCAATGAAATAAAAACCTGTTTTTTTCTAATTCTATATAGGATCCTTAGTATTGCTGTCATATTAAAATCATACGAATGCAATGTCGAATGATTTCGGAAATAAAAAACCAAAACTATCGGATGCAACAAACAGAACGCGTAAACAACATCAAGAAAGTAATCATGAAAATTTGAGAAAATCTATGAATATTATTCTCCAAAGGAAAGATAAAAATTCTCTAAACGAAGAAAATTTCGAAGTTAATAATGGATTAAATCCTACATTAAACATTTCCAACCATTCCATTGAAAAATGCTGAAAATATTGCCTCTTCATCTAACGCTGCTGGAATAGCCCAACTGTTGAATTTAAATTAAAAAACACTTACAAGTACATTTCAAGAAACAGCTTCTTGTTTTGTCGGAAAAGAAGTAGATTTAGCAGATATTGCGAATTGGCCGATTTATCTAAGTACCAATCTTATAGACTATTTGATCAGTAAAGGCCCAATCAAAAAATTTTTTCCTAATGATAAGTACCCTAAAGATGAATACGGTCGTCGTTTTTCAAGTTCGTACTACAAAAGGAAAATGCCCAATGGGGAGTTATTTTCACGCCGATGGCTAATTTACTCCACAAGTAAAGACACATGGTTTAGGCCATTGGCCTAATACCATTCGAAATGCTCGAACGCATCACCGAAAATCTGAACTTCAGAATCACCATAGTTACAATGTTAGGGATGCGCTACCTATGTCCCTATTTCAGCCCCCTCATCATCATCAATCATCATTACAATCAAATACTCGGATTTCATTTCATAACTACACCCAAGTTATGTTTATCAAAATACAAGTCAACATCTTCATAACCGACTCAAGTTACATCAGTCGTCACCATTGCACGCTAAGACAAAATGCAGGTCACTCAAAGAATCACAAAGGATCATGACTCAAGTAAACATACGACCTTCCTATAACTTGCGACTCAAGTTACATCAATCATCGCCATCGTAGGCTAATACAGCTTAAACTATGACTTAATACAATGAGAATGCAAGTCACCCAAAGTATCAAAAGTTGTGGGAACTCAAGCAAATCTACGACCCTCCAGTAACTTTTGCACACACCCAAGTTATGCTAACTCTAGTTCAAGTCAACAAACATAAACATATACCAGCATAAACGACTCAGGTTACATTAGTCATTGCCATCGTCCGATAAAGAAAAAACGAATGAAAACACGCTAGGATGACACAATGCAATGAAGAAGTCGTAGCCAAAAATGAATGAAAGATGGTAGAAAAAGAAACAAGTTGGGTAGACAGACCTATGCTCATGTCAGAAGGGTTTTGTACTTAACTTACAAAATACAGTAACCAGCAACGAATAAAATCATGAAACATGTCAAAGACGATTTTATTCGAGAAAATGTGAAATTCGAGGTTCATACTATTATTAACAAAGTAAAACGCATTTTGACTTCTGAGATATTTGTTAAAGTTATACCCATAAATATCTCCCTTGATAATTTTTTCAGATTTTTTAAGATCACGGGTGTCCATTCGCGAGGGAGGAAACACACTTTTTCCATGTATTTCCCCCCCTGTGCCCCAACTGAAGCAAAAACGGTCAGTTTAAGAACTGTTTTGAAAAGCTCTCATAGAGAACTTTCAATTGATACTCATATCGGCTATCTTTCATGAAATTTTTTTTCAGGGGCCACTCTTCTGTACTGTAATCATCGATTCATGGCCTATTTTTTCGAATCCTAGAATGGTTACAAAGCCCTTTTGCTAGGAGCTCCCTCCTGCCTCTTTGACTTGTTTCAATTGTATGTACTCATCTTCATGATACCTATCACTCCTGAAATTTTCATGCAAATTCTAGCAAAGCTGTAGTGTCTAAGTCGGTAAAGAGCGCATATGGCTCCATAGCCATATGTTTCCATAGTAATACAGGGCATATTGCTCCATAGTAATACAGGGAAATTCAAATCGCTATAACTTCGGTAAATACCATTCGATCTTTATGAAACTTTCAGAAAAGATCAATCTTATAAATAGTCATCTGTTTGCTAAATTTTATTGAATTTAAGGGTACCATTTATATTTTATTCAAGAAAACATAAAATCGATAAATCATTTCGACTTCTCATGTATTTGTTGTTGTTGTACTCATGAAGGCCTGCATTCATGATTTTTTTCAGATTTTTCGGATGGAAGGTGTCCAATCGCGAGGGGGGGTACGCGAAAAGCTCGTACATTTCCCCTTCCCTGCCCCCCTCGGTATTTATAAGGCAATTTTAAAACTTGTTTGGAAAAGATCTCATTGAGACCTTTCCAACGACACCCTACTCGACTACCAATGGTGATTTTTTTTTTTGAGGGGTCACCTCCCTATATGGGGAGACCCCCCTTAAACGCCTTTGAAAAATTTTTCCACCCTTGAAGTTTCAAGAGGTCACCACTTCTGACCTTTCTACAAAGTTTCATGGCTGTAGCGCTTATAGTTTCGGAGAAAAAGTGCTGTGACATACACACGGACGGACGGACGGACGGACGGACGGACGGACAGACGGACACAGGTCGTGATTGCAATAGGGTTTTGTATTTTAGTACAAAACCCTAAAAACATTTAAAAGTCCATACCAACCAATTAAAACCAACCCCTCTTACAGGATGATCTTCCTTACCGTAATTATATACAGCAGCTTAAACCTACTCCAAATCCAAGCTAATAGTGAATATGAAGTCAAAAAGATAGAAAGCGGAAGCGGACTATTTTATGAACACCTGGGAAATGCAAAATTTTATTCAGAATATATTAAAATAGTTACTCACAAATGTGAGTGAAAGGCTTAATCTAGTAAAAAGAATTGCAAAACGATCCTTCCAGCTCTGCGATAAAATCACAAAAGATCATGTTAAATTGTTCTGTACGCAACATTCCAATATCTTTAACATAAAAATGCCGGAAATCCTTAATAAGGAAGAATCAGTTAGAGCAATGGTAGGAAACCCCAAGTCCCGTAGAGGAATATTAAACGTTGTAGGTTCTGTAGCGAAATATTTGTTCGGTACAATGGATTCTAATGATGCTGAATATTATGACGGCGTCATAAATAAAGTCGAACATGACAAATCCGAATTGCAGCTTTTGATAAAAGATCAAATAAACGTTGTTAAAACTACTATCTCAAACTTCAATAGTACAATATCCCGATTAAAATTGTCAGAAAAGGAACTAAATGGAAACATTGAAAAATTTAACGCATTCTTGAAAAATCAAAATAATTTCAACTCTGAAACAGATTTGAATCAGGAGATAATTGAACATTTGAGTATTCTCACTTTCTTATTAAACGAAATAGACCTAAAACTAGAAGAAATAATCGACATTCTCATGGCGGCAAGGAAAAATACACTTCATCCTAGCCTTATTATTCCCAGAAGACTGGTTGAGGAATTTAACAAGTTTAATCAATACCTTAAACACGGTCTCGAATATGCCATTAAACCTGATATCAAGAATATCAATCAAATTCTGGATATTACTAGAATACAATACGCATTCAAGAAACAGCGAATGATCTTCTTTATATCTTTCCCTTTAGTGGACAGTACTGATTTCAACCTTTATCATCTAATACCCTTACCTATACCTCACACCGAACAGAAATCTTATGCTTACATTGACCCAAGTTTCAAGTATCTGGCTATTTCCACAAATAAATTGCAATACGCCCAATTCCAAACAATCGATTCTTGTAAGCAATTAGAAACAACAAATATATCTACGAAAATTATATCATCTACTCTACCTTGAATAAACCGATTTGCGAAATATCTCTGCTTACCAAAATCAATAAGAAAATTCCAACTGACTGTTCGACAAAGTTTCTAACCGGAAAACTCGAAATATGGCAAAATCTATATATTCGTTGTAAGTGAACCACACATGCTTACAATACAATGTAACAACACGATAAATGATGTGTAAATCTCTAAAACTGGAATCCTAACTCTTGCAAAAAATTGCAAAGCATACTCCTCGCAGACTCAATTACTTACAAATAACGAATTAATATCATATTACGAAAATATCATTCCTAGCCTCAACATTGTCGGAGACGACTGTTGTGAAGAAACTAAAATAAATAAAACAGACCTAAATTACCACCTTGATCAAATCCATTTGTCCAACATTAAATTGGATGACCTCATTTTCGCATCTCGTAGACTCGATGATCTAAATGAACAAGTCAATCGACTACACTCCCAGCCTCATTTTTATAAATATGCAAATACCTATAGATACGTGATAATAACAATTTCAATTCTCGTATTTGGATACATCCTTTATAGATTTTATAAATGTATAAAACCCATACTGCCAAACTACATGAGGATTGACCGCGGATGTTGTTGTCGAGCGATTACCATTAATCAATATAATTCACCTACTTCCTCACCTAGACATCATGTTCAAATGGAACTTACCTCTATACCTGATGATACACTAGCTGCCTTACCTGAAGAAAACGTTCCATTACGCGTTTCAAAATCAAAATCAAGATTCAGAGCCTCTGTAGGCAGACTTAATCACGACGAATTCTAAATTAAAAAGATAAATTCGTCTTTTCCAAGGGGGATGTTGTTATGGACCATATACCCCATTCACTCCCCTACTGATAAAATGTACATTGACCACATTGACCACGCACTTGCCTTTACTACCTTGTATCCAATTTCGCATACCGGCAGAATTTCAATTCCTTAAACGTATAAACAATTATTAATTCTAAGAAGACCATATTAATCAAAGCCCAAATTTAATAACTTTCCAGAACCATAACAAAATGCCAAACACAGGAAACAATCCATCTAAAAGTAGCAATGTCCCATATGAGAGATTGTACTTTTGCGATATTTGCAGATCCGATAAACACAATTCACCAAATTGTGTTTACAATAAGAATCGCGACAAATCACTCAGCTCTACGAAGAAATCTTAAGATTTTAATTAATCCGTGACCAAAGGGATAAACAATTTTAACTTAATTTGCTAAAATCGTATCAATGAAATTGATACATTTGTAAACAGTTGTGGGAGTGGAATTTGCGTGCAAGATTATTAAATAGTTGCGGAAAAGATTTATATAAACAAATAAGTCCTATAAAAGGGCATTGGAATTGTGAATAAGAGCAGTTGTAAGTTGTCAGTTGTCAATCGCTGATTTCAAGTGTAAAGTTCAGTAAAGTAAAATTCAGTAGTATACATATTTATATATACATATAGTTAAAAGCATTAAAGTGTAAAAGTATTGTAAAAGTGATATGTGCAAGTGCAGAACAAAGTGAATAAATTTTATAAAGTTGAAGTTGTGTTATATTTATTCCTTAAAAGAGCCCATAACAGGCAAATCATTTTTGGTGTCAGAAGTGGGATGGTTGCGAGAAAGATAACCATCCAGTGATTAAAGGAATATTAACATTATTAAACGGGCACTTTATCTATTCACAGTTTTGTGCCAACTTGTGTGAACAAAACAACAATACGTGCGCTGAACTCTGAACTACGCTGCCGGTTTCTGTCAATCAACTGCAGATTCCCATTCATCTTACTGGAGAAAAGGACTGAAACAAAAATCAAATTCATCCTACCAGCGAGAGTCAAATTACCAGCAAGAATCAAATACCAGCAAGAATCAAAGAATCAAATACCAGCAAGAATCAAATACCAGCAAGAATCAAAGAATCAAATACCAGCAAGAATCAAATACCAGCAAGAATCAAACACCAGCAAGAATCAAATACCAGCGAGAATCAAATACCAGCGAGAATAAACAAGGACCAAGTTCATCTTGCCATCAAATCAAAATCAAATAAGCCGTTTACATTCACCCGCCTGAGAAATCAAGAGGAGTAATCCACGTGAGTTTTTATACATAAAATCTACTTGCACATTTCATTTCAAAACAAAATATAAGTAAACAATCGAAAATAGATCAATATACAATATACAAGTATTTACATATTAAACCAATAGATAGATCTTAAATACATATTACACAATTAAATATTAAGCTCAAGTGAAGTGATTGATCAAAGTGTAAATCCAGTGTAAAATGTCAAACGTGAATTCCACCCAACCTGAAACTGCACCGTCTCAAGAAGACACAGATAGTGTTTCAGAAATTTTCCGCGCTGGAAAAGTTAATTTAACTATTTTATTAAAGTTCATTAAACCATTCGATGGGGACCGCGACAAGTTGAATTCCTATTTAACGGGATGCAACCGTGCATTCAAATTGACATATCCAGAACAAGCACCAGTGCTGCTGGATTATGCTATAACTCAATTAGAGGGAAAAGCTGAGTTAGCAGTGTCCAATCACACTTTCGGGGATTGGAACGAACTATACGACTTTCTAAAATTATTATATGGCGACAAAAAGCATTACAACCATTTATTAATAGAATTGCAACAATGCAAACAATCCGCAAAAGAAACAATTTCCCAATTTATTGTCCGACTGGAAACTGCCGCGAAAAACCTTATTGTCTGCGTCAAACAGTCCAAAGAGGACGAAACAGAACTCAAGGATAGAATTGCTGCCATGGATGATCTCATCCTACACACTTTTATCCTTAATATAGATCCCTCGATTAGTAACATAATTCGTGCTAGAAATGTCAAAACTTTAACCGAACCAATGCAGGTGGCAATTGAAGAGGAAAAATTGTCAAATCTAATTAAATCTAAATCCATAACTCCCTCACTCGCAAACAAAATGACTGAATTCTGTAACATTTGCAAATTCAAAAACCACAATACCTCCGAGTGTTATCGCAAAGAAAAACAAAATCCTACCCATCGCGTATACGTTGCTAACGACAAAGACTGCAGGTATTGCAAAAAGGTTGGTCATCTGATTCAAGATTGTAGGAAACGTGAATATAACAACAATAAAGCTAAAAACTTGCAAACTGAACAAACAAATACTACTATTTCACAAAACAATGGTTCAAAAAACTGGGTAGCTCGTCCGAGCACGAATGTTCGGACCATATCGGAAATTATGTCGGAATAGATCTCCCAAATATTTTTATGAACTGCAATGCGAGAAACCTTTATCTCACAGTAGTCAGTCCAAATTCGAAAACCTCTCAATTCAAATTCTTGGTAGATACGGGAGCATCAGCGTCTATAATAAAAGGTGAAGCACTAGCAGGTACAACACTTGTAAATATGGAAAACCGAACAGATCTGCACGGAATAAATGGAGATGCATCAGCTGTAGGCTCCTCCTGCATAGAACTGCAATTTTCACAGCAACACCTAACCCACGATTTCCTCATCATTGTTGAGGATCCTAATATTCCAGCTGATGGTTTATTAGGTTATGATTTTCTATTCAAATTTAAGTGCACTCTAGATTTCTCACGAAACACGTTATCATTTAACAATGAATTAGTGAGTTTTGATATTGACACAGCCCCTGAAAGATACCAGTCTGATACTAATGAATCTTCAGCAGATTCTGATTTGGGTCCTCCCCAATTCCTAGAAAGCAGAACTCTACCTCAAGACAAAGTCCGCAAACAACATCCAACAGAAGTTCATCATTAAATTCTAAATCCAAACAACAAAATCTGAAAATGTTCACAATTAAGTCTCGTTCCATAAACTTCTGTAAAGTAAATATAACAAACCCTGAAATAAGGGAAGGAATCATAAATAGAAGAGAACTATCTCCAGGCATTCATTTAGGCGAAGCCATTACCACCGTTGACAATAATGACCAGGCACTCGTTTCGGTTTTGAATATAAATGAAGAAGATCAAGAAATCGAAATATCCGAAATCCCTTTCGAAGAAATTGTCAATGTACCAAATCCTAAAAATCAATTCATGAATCTCTGTGCAGTGAGCCAGTTGAAAAACCCAACACCTAAATCAAATTCCAACTATCTAAATCGCAAACAATTACTTGAAAAGTCTCTGAGATTGGATCACTTAAACCATGAAGAGGCAAATTCCATTCGGGAAATTACAAACGATTTCTCCGATATATTCCATTTAGAAGGTGACCAGTTGACCAGCACGAACCTGTGTCAACATGAAATAAATCTTACAAAATCAAGACCTATCTCTGCAAAAACATACAGGTATCCCGAAATCTATAAAGAAGAAGTCAACGAGCAAATCAAGAAAATGCTCGATCAGAAAATCATTCAACCTTCGATTAGCCCGTGGTCAGCACCACTCTGGGTTGTTCCAAAGAAACAAGATTCATCAGGGAGAACTAAGTGGAGGGTAGTGATTGACTACCGGAAGTTAAATGGAGTTACCGAATCAGATGTGTTTCCAATTCCTAATATCACTGAAATACTAGACCAGCTGGGACATTCAAAATACTTTACAACTCTGGACCTAGCTAGCGGCTTTCACCAAATCAATATGCGCCCAGAAGACCGCTCCAAAACAGCTTTTACAACACCCCTGGGACATTACGAGTATCTTAGGATGCCTTTCGGACTTAAGAACGCACCTGCTACATTTCAACGCTTGATGAACACCGTTCTGTCCGGATTACAAGGTATCCAATGTTTCGTCTATCTCGACGACATTGTAATTTACGCAGGTTCCCTTCAGGATCACGAATCCAGGCTTCGAAATGTCTTTGGAAAAATTAGAGAAAGTGGTTTAAAATTGGAACTCGCAAAATGCGAGTTCTTGCGACACGAGGTCATGTATTTGGGTCACATTATTTCCAGACAGGGAGTCTCCCCTAATCCGGAGAAAGTTAAGGCTGTCAAAGAGTTTCCTATTCCAAAGAATCCAAAAGGAATAAAATCCTTTTTGGGACTTTGTGGATATTAACGTAGATTCATAGAAAACTTTTCCAAACTGACGAAACCACTTACCAAACTGTTGCGCAAGGATGAGAAATTCTTTTGGTCTGAGGACCAAAGTAGTGCTTTTGAAACTCTCAAAGAAAAACTTATTACAACCCCTATCCTACAGTACCCAGACTTCAATAAGGAATTCATTCTCACGACCGATGCATCCGATTATGCAATTGGTGCGGTGCTTAGCCAAATGGGCAATCAAAAAGTAGACTTGCCTATTTCCTACAGCAGCCATACTCTCAATAGATCTGAGTCCAACTACAGTACCACAGAGAGGGAACTGTTGGCTATCGTCTGGGCAGTGCAGACCTTCCGACCATATATTTACGGGAGGAAATTCAAAATTATCACCGATCATCGTCCTCTTATTTGGTTAAAAAACTGCAAAGATCCGGGTAGTAAACTGATCCGGTGGAGGTTGAAACGTGAGGAGTTCGACTATGACATCGTCTACAAACAGGGTAGAGTGAACTCAAATGCCGATGCTCTTTCTCGAATCGAGATCGGTTCTACTGAATCTCTCGTCCTTTGCACGGAAGTGGATGATACGTTCCAAGACTATGTTAAGTTTTACTACAACTCAATGACCCCTAAAATCTTTGAATACAACGACCTTAATAGCACCATCGACACAACAAAATCACCTGTAGCATATTTGACCGCAATCGACAAAGATGATCAGAATCCTTATACTACTGTGTTCCTTGACAGGAGTCTTAATAGGGAAGTCATTCTAAACAAAAGTTATGCACTCTATGATGTAAAGAAATCAGCCACTATATACAAACAAACTATTTATCACTGTTTCGTAAAACATTCTTTCTTTGAGAAACCTTCATACCAGGACTTTTTCTATTGTATTCTAAACCTAAAGAAAAAACTTGTCAAAGACAAGGTTCCCGAAATAAATATTCCAAATCCTGCTGACAAAATTAATCAATTTAATTACAATAAACTCCGGGACATAATACAATTCATCTTTCGAAACGAAAAAATTAAGATAAACATGTACCACAACAAGATAATAAAACAGAACAAATCCCTGAAATATTAAACGAATTTCATGACTCACCAACCGGTGGTCACAATGGGTTCCATAAAACTTACAACAAAATCAAACAATATTATAAATGGAAGAAAATGAAAAAAAAACATCAAAACTTACATAAAAACTTGTTCTTCGTGTCAACTTAACAAAACATCCCGTAGACTAACAAAGGCTCCTATGGAAATAACTTCGACTGCAGACGCACCTTTCGAAAAAATCAGTCTAGATATCGTCGGTCCATTGCCTATCACGGAACAAGGGAACAGATTTATCTTAACCCTTCAGGATGATCTAACTAAATTTTCAGACACCTTTCCAATCCAAAATCTCGAAGCAACCACAGTAGCCAATAAATTGCTACAATTCATCACTAGCTTTGGAATCCCCAAGCAAATCCTCACCGATCAAGGCTCTGATTTTACTTCCAACCTTATGAAGGAAGTTTCAAAACTCTTCCACATTAAACTACTTCATACAACAATTTATCACCCTCAATCAAATGGCGCTCTCGAGAGATCCCATTCGACCCTAAAGGATTTTTTAAAACACTACATAAATAACCAACAGAACGACTGGGACGAGTATGTTCCGCTCGCAATGTTTGCATACAACACTGCAGTCCACACAACTACTAAGTTCACGCCATATGAGCTAATCTTCGGAACAAAATCCATTCTTCCCAATTCAATAACTAACACTCCTGAAGTCAGGTACACATACGACTCATACGCAGATCAGTTAAAATATAAATTAAACAGATCATTCCAATTGGCAAAAGAAAACATCAATCAATCCAAGCAAAAAAGCAAAACATACTATGACACAAAAATCCGTAATCCCCAATATAAGAAAGGAGATTTTGTCCTAATGAAAAAAAAATGTTAATAAGCCAGGAACTTCTAAGAAATTAGCAGCAAACTGGAAAGGGCCTTTTGAAGTAACCGAAATCTGTGATATCAAAAAGAATATTATTATCAAAATAAAAAACATTTAAAAGTCCATACCAACCAATTAAAACCAACCTCTCTTACAGGATGATCTTCCTTACCGTAATTATATACAGCAGCTTAAACCTACTCCAAATCCAAGCTAATAGTGAATATGAAGTCAAAAAGATAGAAAGCGGAAGCGGACTATTTTATGAACACCTGGGAAATGCAAAATTTTATTCAGAATATTTTAAAATAGTTACTCACATGGACATAAAATCATATAGTGAAAGGCTTAATCTAGTAAAAAGAATTGCAAAACGATCCTTCCAGCTCTGCGATAAAATCACAAAAGATCATGTTAAATTGTTCTGTACGCAAAATTCCAATATCTTTAACATAAAAATGCCGGAAATCCTTAATAAGGAAGAATCAGTTAGAGCAATGGTAGGAAACCCCAAATCCCGTAGAGGAATATTAAACGTTGTAGGTTCTGTAGCGAAATATTTGTTCGGTACAATGGATTCTAATGATGCTGAATATTATGACGGCGTCATAAATAAAGTCGAACATGACAAATCCGAATTGCAGCTTTTGATAAAAGACCAAATAAACGTTGTTAAAACTACTATCTCAAACTTCAATAGTACAATATCCCAATTAAAATTGTCAGAAAAGGAACTAAATGGAAACATTGAAAAATTTAACGCATTCTTGAAAAATCAAAATAATTTCAACTCTGAAACAGATTTGAATCAGGAGATAATTGAACATTTGAGTATTCTCACTTTCTTATTAAACGAAATAGACCTAAAACTAGAAGAAATAATCGACATTCTCATGGCGGCAAGGAAAAATACACTTCATCCTAGCCTTATTAGTCCCAGAAGACTGGTTGAGGAATTTAACAAGTTTAATCAATACCTTAAACACGGTCTCGAATATGCCATTAAACCTGATATCAAGAATATCAATCAAATTCTGGATATTACTAGAATACAATACGCATTCAAGAAACAGCGAATGATCTTCGTTATATCTTTCCCTTTAGTGGACAGTACTGATTTCAACCTTTATCATCTAATACCCTTACCTATACCTCACACCGAACAGAAATCTTATGCTTACATTGACCCAAGATTCAAGTATCTGGCTATTTCCACAAATAAATTGCAATACGCCCAATTCCAAACAATTGATTCTTGTAAGCAATTAGAATACAACAAATATATCTGCGAAAATTATATCATCTACTCTACCTTGAACAAGGGCGTACGCAGGGGGGGCAGGGGGGGGGCGACGGCCCCCCCTAAATGACCGGGTTTTTTTTTTTTAATTTCCGGTGAAGAAACTTCAATGCCACTCATTGTCAATACTTGGTTTTGTTACATTAATGTATCTTGTGGGAAAATATTTATACAATTATGTCATATCGGTCAGTTAACATAGGTATTTGAACTATCGATGTATCGGGAAAACATGTATCGCTATCGTTTTCGATACATATTCTCTTCGGCAAGTATCGATTTGCGACTAGTTCATACAAGTTCATACTAAAGGTATACCGAGAAACCATTAATCGCGCATCGGTCGTTATATTTTCCTCTGCATTTTGTATTGTTTTATTTGTTTTGTATCCTAAGCGGCTCCTGACTTCCTACTATTGTGGACTGTTGTTGGAAAATCGTTTCATTTCATTCAATGGATATTAGAAAATTTTTTAACGGGTGAGTACAAAACTTAAATTGTTTGCATTAAGGCGACATGTAGACTATAAGAATGGTCAAAAAAAAGAATGATAGAAGCGAAAAAACAAAAGAAGGCTCCATAGTTTTCATCTACATTTAACTAAGGATGGTCGATTGCTTTTTTTTTTATTCGGTATAGTGGAAAATATAAAAACTAGTTGTATTCTGTAGACGATTTTTGAAATGTCTTAATTTTTCATGAATTTCTGAGATATCTATTAGCTTTTGTTTGCGCTTATCTAAAGAAAACAGGTTAGATGAAAATTACTCTACAAGGAATTTCGAAGTAATCTAATTGTTAAATAAATGAAAAAATTCACGAAATATTAAAAATTTCTTGAAAAATTCGAGTGATACGCCATACGCATCACAAAGTCGCACATTATAAACGGGCGAAAACACATCAGAAAGGGGCCAAATTTCATATGAAATCATTAATTTATAATGTTTATAGAAATATTAAGCAAAAAGAATCGTGAAATTCGGCATAATTTGACGTTTTTAATCTCGTTACCAGCGAATATTCCTTAACTCATTATTCAAAAATTAAGGCATTTCCAAGCAGCGCCAATGGAAAAATTATTAATGTTATTTCCCAAAATTAAAATTTTTTTATTCACAATAGTTGTGTAATACTTAATTGCGATTTTAAATTATTGAGAAATGTGAAACCTTAATTCAGAATTTCGGAATTTTCAAAAATTCAAGGTATTGGGCAATTTGTAATAATTGTATTTTTTTTCTTATAAAAAAAAAATATATATATATATGATATAGATAATAATAAATATATAAAATAATGAATATATAATAAAAGTATAAAATATATAATAAAATATAATAATAAATATATATAATATATACATAATAAATATATAAAATATATTTTTTTTCTTATACTTCTTTTATTCGGAAAAATTCAAGAGCATTAAAATTTAATAGAAATTTTTAAATTTACTTCAAAATCTCCACTTTTCAGCTCCCCAAAAACGAAAACGTGCTGAAAGCAATAGAGTCAATGAAAGTGAAGCGGGTGTTGAAGAAAATGAAACATTGACTTCCGCAAACAATCTTGCAACTTTATCGGACAACGTTCAAAAAAAAATTGCAACTTCATGTTCGGAAACATCGCGATTGGAAGAATATTCCTCGAACGATTTGGGGGAATGTGTCGGGAGATCATCACTCATGTCTACCAGTGAAAAAAAGGAAATCTTGAAACGATGTTGGCAACCACCCGAAAATTACGATTTTAGTGACGATGCCAAAGATTCAGCCAGGAAGTTCATTTTCGAGTGGTTAAAACAATACTCCCCTTGGCTTCAATACTCCAAAAAATTAAAGGGTGCGCACTGTTTATACTGTGTTATTTTTCCGCCTCAAAACGTTCAGGGTGTTTTGGAGTCATTCGTCAAGAAACCCTTTATTCGTTACAAAAATATGCACGAATATTGCAAAAGTCATTCCACTAATCAATGGCACTTAGGAGCAGTCAAAGCTGCAAAAAATTTTTTGGATGCAACACCCATCAGCATTTCAATTCAGTCTGGGCATCAAAAAACGATTGAAGAGAACAAAAAGATCATCTCATCCATCATCTCAACCATCATATTTTGCGGTACCCATGATATGCCGCTAAGGGGAAAAGTCCAAAACGAAGGTAATTTAGGTCGAATTTTTTAAACAAAATTAGGTATGTGTCATGGAACACACGATAAAAAAAAATACTGTATTTTGAAAAGAGTTATTCATTTGTGTCCGTAACATCTGATGTATAGAGTATGAAATTTAGCAATTTTTAAGTTAGGAAATTATGTTGCAGTTGTTCGAAACTGCCTTATTACAATTTTTGTAACAAGATAAATTTTTGGCAATCGATCTTGAAGAATAATAATATTATTTCATAAAATTTAAAAAGTCAATAAAATTTTTAGAAACAATTAGCAACAATTGACAATTTTTTAGAAGACAATACTTATTCCTAGGTGTATTTTACGATTTGCTTCAACTGCAAGTCGTGGCTGGTGATCGGAGTCTCGGACAGCATTTCGAAGACGGAAGCAAAAATGCAACGTACTCGTCCCCGCGGATCCAAAATGAACTAATCAATCTATGCGGCCGCGTACTAAGAGATGAAATCAGCAAGGAAGCAAAAGATGCACCGGCCTATAGTCTGATGGGAGATGAAAGTCGCGAGATTTCAGGAAAGGAACAACTATCGATTGGTATCCGATTATACCACCAAAAGAAAAAAGTCATTCAAGAAGAGTTTGTAGGATTCGTCGAGTTGGATGCAATGGATGCAAAGACAATTGCTTCCGCATTAGATCAATTTATCATAGATGCAGAGCTTGATCCGAAAAAATTCAAAGGGCAAGGATATGACGGTTGCTCGACTATGTCAGGGCACGATAACGGCGTGCAGGCCATTTTAAGAAAAAAATATCCTCATGCTCTGTACTTTCATTGTGCAAGTCACAAGTTGAATTTGGTTGTAAATGACCTGAACCAAGTTCCAGAAATCCGTAATACGGTAGGAACAATCAAAGATGTCATCAACTTTTTCCGTGATTCTATTTCTAGAAGAAAGTATGTTCCAAATATTCCTGCTCTTTGTGAAACTCGGTGGTCGGAAAAATACAAAAGCATTTCAGTTTTCAAAAAGCACTTCAAAACCATCGTCGATGGATTAGCAAAACTGGCCGTTGAAGGAAACTCTGGCACCAGATCAACTGCTTTTCAGCTGCATTCTGCTGTCACTCAAACGACTTTCATCATATGCCTTGTTCTGATTGCGAAATATTCTGCCTATCTTGAGCCAATCGTGAACATTTTACAATCACAAAAGTTGGACCTTCTTGCGTGCACGAAACACGTCCAGAAAATAATTCAATTGGCAAAAGATCATAGAATTGACGTTGATTGCAAAATCGAAGAACTCATCGATGAGTCCAAATTGATTGCCGAAGAAAACCTAGTTGAACTGCTGCGAAGACCGAGAACAGCGAACAGTCAACAACATCGCTCAAATCATCCTGCATCGGATGATGTTCAATTTTGGAAGAGATCTCTGTTAATTCCATACTTGGATTCCTTGATCAATGCATTGGAACGAAGATTCTCTGATGAAAACCTGCCAGCCTTTTCATTGTTTCAGTTGCATCCATCGAACATGTTAAAAATGAACATTCAAGATTTTATGAAAAAATCAGAAAACTTCACCACTTTCTACGCCTTAGAAAATTTTAGTGGAGAAGCTGAACTGTGGTACAATCACTGGAAAGAAAAAAAAATCAGCTGCGAAGATCTTCAAAAACTGGACCTGTGTGATGTCGTACAAGAAACAGAAGATTTTTTTCCTACAACAAAACTCGCTCTTCACATTGCCCTAGCTCTACCTTGTACCACGTCCTCGATTGAAAGAACTTTCAGCACGTTGAGAAGAGTGAAAACCTGGCTCCGTTCAACTATGGTGGAAAATCGATTGAATGATAAATAAAAAAATAAGAATGATTTATTTTCAAATAAACTGTATTTAATGCGATTTTTGTTCCAGGATTATGCATGCTGAGCCTTCACAGAAAAAAGTGAAAGAAAATGAAGAAAAAATTGTAGAAAAAGTTTTAATGAGATTTGCTGAAGACCCTCGCCGTTTGGCACTCATTTGAATTTATTGTATGCAAGTGTTCATGTTGACTGAAAAATGATATATATAATAAATATGATAAATTTATCTAAAATTTCATTCGTTTGTTCTGCCCCCCTAATGATAATCCTGCGTACGCCCTTCACCTTGAATAAACCGATTTGCGAAATATCTCTGCTTACCAAAATCAATAAGAAAATTCCAACTGACTGTTCGACAAAGTTTCTAACCGGAAAACTCGAAATATGGCAAAATCTGGTGAACAATAAAATACAAGACCCTATTGCAATCACGACCTGTGTCCGTCTGTCCGTCTGTCCGTCCGTCCGTCTGTATGTCACAGCACTTTTTCTCCGAAACTATAGAGGCTAAGGTCAAAATTCACTCAACTTTGTTAGTAATAGTATGATTTATCGATTTTATGTTTTCTTGAATAAAATCTAAATGGTACCCTTAAATTCAATAAAATTTAGCAAACAGATGACTACTTATAAGTTTGATCTTTTCTGGAAGTTTCATAAAGATCGAATATTATTTAACGAAGTTATAGCGATTTGAATTTTCCTGTATTACTATGGAACAATATGCCCTGTATTACTATGGAAACATATGGCTATGGAGCCATATGCGCTTTTTACCGACTTAGACACTACAGCTTTGCTAGGATTTGCATGAAAATTTCAGGAATAATAGATATCATTAGGATGACTACATACAATTGAAACAATTCGAAGAGGCAGGAGAGAGCTCCAAGCAAAAAGGCTTTGTAACCATTCTAGGATTCGAAAAAATAGGCCATGAATCGATGCTTACAGTACAGAGGAGTGGCCCCTGAAAAAAAATTTCATGAAAGGTAGCTGATATGAGTATCAAATGAAAGTTCTCTATGAGAGCTTTTAAAAACAGTTCTTAAACTGACCGTTTTTGCTTCAGTGGGGGCACAGAGGAGGGGGGGAAATACATGAAAAATGTGTTTTCTCCCTTGCGAATAGACACCCGTGATCTAAAAAAATCTGAAAAAATTATCAAGGGAGATATTTATGGGTATAATTTTAACAAATACCTCAGAATTCAAAATTCTTTCAACTTAGTTAATAATAGTATGATCCTTGAACATGACGTGTTTCTTAATTTTATTCGTTGCTGGTTACGGCATTTTGTAAGTTGAGTACAAAACCCTTCTGACATGAGCATAGGTCTGTCTACCCAGCTTGTTATAAATATGCAAATGCCTATAGATACGTGATAATAACAATTTCAATTCTCGTATTTGGATACATCCTATATAGATTTTATAAATGTATAAAACCCATACTGCCAAACTACATGAGGATTGACCGCGGATGTTGTTGTCGAGCGATTACCATTAATCAATATAATTCACCTACTTCCTCACCTAGACATCATGTTCAAATGGAACTTACCTCTATACCTGATGATACACTAGCTGCCTTACCTGAACAAAACGTTCCATTACGCGTTTCAAAATCAAAATCAAGATTCAGAGCCTCTGTAGGCAGACTTAATCACGACGAATTCTAAATTAAAAAGATAAATACGTCTTTTCCAAGGGGGATGTTGTTATGAACCATATACTCCATTCACTCCCCTACTGATAAAATGTACATTGACCACATTGACCACGCACTTACCTTTACTCCCTTGTATCCAATTTCGCATACCAGCAGAATTTCAATTAGTTAAACGCATAAACAATTATTAATTCTAAGAAGACCATATTAATCAAAGCCCAAATTTAATAACTTTCCAGAACCATAACAAAATGCCAAACACAGGAAACAATCCATCTAAAAGTAGCAATATCCCATATGAGAGATTGTACTTTTGCGATATTTGCAGATCCGATAAACACGATTCACCAAATTGTGTTTACAATAAGAATCGCGACAAATCACTCAGCTCTACGAAGAAATCTTAAGATTTTAATTAATCCGTGACCAAAGGGATAAACAATTTTAACTTAATTTGCTAAAATCGTATCAATGAAATTGATACATTTGTAAACAGTTGAGGGAGTGGAATTTGCGTGCAAGATTAGGAAATAGTTGCGAAATAGATTTATATAAACAAATAAGTCCTATAAAAGGGCATTGGAATTGTGAATAAGAGCAGTTGTAAGTTGTCAGTTGTCAATCGCTGATTTCAAGTGTAAAGTTCAGTAAAGTAAAGTTCAGTAGTATACATATTTATATATACATATAGTTAAAAGTATTAAAGTGTAAAAGTATTGTAAAAGTGATATGTGCAAGTGCAGAACAAAGTGAATAAATTTTATAAAGTTGAAGTTGTGTTATATTTATTCCTTAAAAGAGCCCATAAAAATACAAAATAAAATGAAATAGTCAACAAAAAAGTAAAAATAAACCAGTCATCTTGGCGAATTTGATTGTGAAACCAGGAAATACATCACCCATTTTAAACAAACAGAACGAAATCCGAAAGAAGAAATCCAAAAAAGGAAAGCAGAGAAATTGTCCAACTCTAAAATAATTAAAAACAAGTTGAGTAAGCAGGAGAGTGCTCCTACCAGGAGGTCTTTGTAAACATCCTGGGTTAGAAGCAAGTTTTCTAATGGCGTGAATCGATAACTTGAATTATTCATCCAATACTTAGATATGAAATCGTTCAAATTTATACAAAAGATGCACAGTTTCTTTCATAAGCACAGTGCAGCCGCCATTTTAATCTAGCTTAAATGATATTTCTGAATGCTCGGCCGATTGAACATGTTCAAGTTAAACACTATTCCTTATATTTTCATGAAAATTGAAAGAAAATAAAAGTACCTAAGTCAATTTTAAATCTTTATAGGGTTTTCCAATAAGAGGTGTTATTTTGAATAGATCTTCTGATTTAACACCTTGCGACTTCTTCCTTTGGAGCCACGTGATAGAGAAGGCCTATGTCAATAGCCCAGCGTCAATTCAAGATCTCAAAGATGAAATTTGTGAGGCTATCGAGGACATAGGGCAGCCACTTTGCGATTTGGTTATGGAAAATTTCATGAAGAGGATATGGTCCTGTAAGCGTGTCGTAGTGGTTATTCGCCCAATGTTAGTTATTGCTATTCACGGCATATCTTCTTCTTTATAATGAACTAAACATCCGATCATTTATTTTAAAAAATGGCATTTTTCTTTTAATATCAAAATAACACCTCTTATTGGAAAACCCTATATGAACCATAAACACGTGTTATCGTTGTTGTAATTCCATATAATTGAAAGGGCTATAACTCACTTGATTATGATTCGATCTCAATGAAATTTTGTGAACATATATACCTGATGTTAGTCTATATAATTGCAAAATTTCAAGAAGTTTAAAGGTACCGTTTTGATTTTATGGGCAAAAATGTAAAATCTACTAATCATACTATTACTAACAAAGTTGAGCGAATTTCGATTTCTAAGGTATTTGTTGCCCTTGTACTTATATAGGTCCACGTTCGTGATAATTTTCAGATTTTTCGGCTGAAAGGTGTCCAATCGCGAGTGGGGGGGACACAAATTTTGCGTACATTTTGCCTTCCCCTGGACCCCCTAATTCATAAAATGATTTTTTTATTTCTAAAAGTTCTAATCAAGACCTTTCATTTGATACTCCACTCGACTACCTTTGATGAAAAAAAAAATTAAGGGCCAATTCGTTATTAGGGGGGACCCCCTTAAACATTTTTTAAATTTTTGTTAAGGCCTTAACTTTTTAGAGATCATCACTTCTGACCTTTTCACAAAGTTTGACCATTCTAGCTTCTATAGTTTCTGAGGAAATCAGCTGTGACCACGGACAGACGGACAGACGGACAGACGGACAGACAGGTCGCGAAACTAGTAGGTCTTTGTAAAAAATTTTTTTTTAAAAGACCTAAAAAAGAAAAATACGACATGCACAGTAAATAAAATGAGATGCAATAATTGTGACGAGGAATTGACTAGTGACACAGAAATAAATGATTTAAAGAATATTGGATGTGACAATTGCCCTGCATGGTACCATCTGAAGTGTACTGAATTCGCTGGAGAATTTTATAAAAATGTTTTAAATAAAAACTTTGTATGCAAAATGTGCAATAGTAAAGAGGCTGAGTATAGGGTAGAATAAAGCTGACTTGTGGAGAAATGTGGTCTACTGGGAGAAATTGCCTAATTTTGTTTAATGTAATTTTTTATATGATAATAATAGAATTGTAACGTTTTGTTTTTTTTTTGGAAATTTGAATATCTAACCTTTCTTTCATGGACATGTGATTTTATTCATAGTCTTGAATATTTAAATTGTAGAGCAAGAAAGTTTATATTCTCACTAAAAGGCTAACTACTGGGTATTTTACTCTATGCACTCAACGAAAAGACATCAATCTTTGAAATTAATTGCCCTCTTTTCTTTCATATTCTGTCCACTTTGCACAACTCTCGACACCTCGCCAAGAATTTCTCATGATGAGAGAGATTTTTTCCATTCAACCAAATTCGTATACGATCGATCATTTCGCACCGCACACTCAACACCTCATCACTCGGCTAATCTAATTGCCACTCAACTGAAAAACAAAGTGTCTAGTTCACGGCATGTTCTTCGGGTTTTCATTACACACCAATCCGCAGATGCATAGATGCTAGCGGGCGAAGAGATTGCGGGAAAACAAGTTTCACAGTGAAGCAGCTTCAAGTAACCATGCGTCAATTAAATCACGGCCGAAGAACAATGATTTCTTCTAATTTAAGAGATGATTATCCATCATGCAATCAAAACCTCCGCGATCGAACACAAAAATTTCCTCTTTCCCGCACACAGTGGCGGATTTAACAGGTCGGCAAAAGCGCGTTTGCCGACTGGGCCCCCCCCGACAGGAGGCATTAAGGGCCCCTCTTGCTAAAAGTTACACTTCCTTTTTTTTTTCAATGTTTCAGTGAGTCTTTTTTAGACAGCACAAGACAAATTTCTCTTCAGAGGCCTCTGTTATCAAAACACTTGCAATGCTTCGTAATAATCATAAATTAAATATAAAATTAAAAAAGTTGTGTAATTAATCAGTTAATAAAAACGTCTACGATTTAATCACGTTCGGCAAATATTTTTGACTCATCAAAAACGTTCTGAGGGGTCCCCGGGTATCAAAATTCAGTTGACTGTCAACTGACAGTCAGTTCCGAAAGTTGAAATTGCCGCGCCCAATAATGAGGATTCACCGCGCATGCGCGGGAATCATCACGATACTGAATCAGTATATGTACCCTTCGTAACAAAACTTCTTCTCCGAGTTTCGTGTCAATCGAGTTCATACTACTTGGTCAATCATTTCTGCAGTGTTTACGGACAAGTGCCGCAGTTGTTTGCCATGTTCAATGTCTGAGCATATATCCAAGAAAAAAACTCTGGCTCCAGATATTTCAAGGTATGTTCATTGAATATTGCTCCGTGTGAAAAGTTTGTTTACCATAACATAACCTAATAATTTATTCTTTGCTTTGTTATTTTCTGTCACCAGTGTCACAAAAATCAGTGCTTCTATCATTTGATCATACATTTTAGAATAAAAAATTGAAACCATGCGAAATATTGTTTAAAGATTTGAAAATTCGTAAATTAGAGTTTTTGTATTGTAAAAAATTATTATCAAGAAAAATATTAAAGTCACTGTGGGATCATTCTATCTCGTTTTTTTTTGCCACGTAGATAGTCGAATCTAAGCACAGCAACTCCAAAATTTATTTTCCAAAAACAAATATATTAGCTTACATCCAATTCAAAATTCATGAATGTTTGTGATCATTCACCGTTCAAAAATCACTACATTTTACAGCAATATAATGTATTGAATATTTTGTCACTGCAAAAAGTTGTTTCTCCGTATTTTAATTATCTTTTCATGGTTCTAGAAGTCATGGAAAATACGAAAGAAAAAAGTGGATTCGAAAAGCGAAAAATTAGAGAAAAAAGAAAATTGGAAAATGCTGGGATCAACCCTCTAAACAGACCAAAGTCAGCAAATTCTTTTCAACTCCAATACCAAAGTCAACATCAGTTGAAGTTCAAAACGATGACGATAGGAACTCTACGGACATCGTATTTCGTGCAGCAGAAAAAGAATCCCCATCGAATCAATCTACAGAATTAACGCTGATTCACCCGGAAATCAATAATGACGAAGGTATGGTAAATATATGAATTTACATATATATTATTACTCAATTTCTACAAAAATGATTTCAAGAGAGTCATACAGCCTGTGCGATTCAATATGACTAGGGATTTCGTACTACTTCAGAGAATTGTTTTATAATTTTATATTTGCATTGTTACAGAAAACATGGAAAACATGAAAATGGAGAGTGGATACAATGAACTGACCAGAACTGAACTTGAGACTAGTGGTGGAAAAGAAAAATCTTCCGTCGACAGAAGTGCTGATAATCAACCGTTTTTCGATGATGGAGAAAAAGATAATTCCGCATCCACTGATTCATGTGATGAAGTTTCCGAACCTGAATCATCATTTTTCGCGAATACACCGCTGATACTTTCTAAATTCAATAATGACAAAGGAATTTATGGCAATCAAATTTTAAACGAAGATCAGATAAGGATGCTTTTGCTCGCTGGCCCTTGTCAACCTACAGAAGCTGATATGCCCAATGGCAAATTCAAACATACAGATAATAGGCGCCATTTCAACTCAGAATATTATCGCAAACGTACGCAGAAGCCTTTTGAAGAAAATGATCTTTGCTCTTGGTTATCATACCCACCGACTCAACATTATGCTTATTGCCATTATTGCTGGCTATTTGGAAACGAGGATACAAAAAAATGCCAATGGTGCACTGGTTACACGGACTGGAAACATTTCCAGAAATCCGTTTCCATACACAATTTGAGCAAAAGCCATCTCCAGAATGCAGTTGCGGCATCGAATTTTCTCAAGAAAGCTGATGTAAGTCACCGACTAAATCAACAAATCAGCGAAGAAGCGAATAAATGGCGTTACGTTCTCAACATTTTTTTTGATGCTATAAGAACTTTGTCTGGCTTGGGTGTCGCGTTTCGAGGTCATCGTGAAAAAATAGATGAAGAAAATCCTGGTATATATTTGTCTATCATCAAACTTATCTCTCGACACAACTCGACTTTACGTGATCACATCGAATCTTCGAATCGGATAAAGTATTTGAGCAAAACGATAACATTCGAATTATTAAATATCTTGGCCGATCAAACACGAAATGTTATCATCAATGAATGCAAAGAAGCAAAGTTTTTCACACTGATCGCTGACTCAACAACGGATGTTGCTCACTTGGACCAAATGGCTATATTATTGCGGTACGTCACGATTCAAAAAAATGAGAGAGGAGCCAAGATACTATGCATCAAAGAGAGTTTTTATGTTTCATCCGAATCAAAAAAGGGGATTCTGTGTCAATTTCTCATGAAATTATTGGAGTCTTGTTTGAAAAATATCTATTCGAAAAGATTCATCTATGTGGTCAAGCATTTGATGGCGCACCCGTCATGTCAGGAGAGCTGAATGGATTGCAAGCTCTCATCAGAAGATATGTTGGAGAGAAGGCCTTCGTTCCATACGTTCACTGTACACAGTGGCGGCTCCAGAGGGGGGCCATGGGGGCCATGGCCCCCCCGACAGCTCAGAAAAATTCTTTTTTTCGTATTTCAAATTGTATATAAAATTATGTTTGACCCAATATCGGAAAAGCCATTTCGTACAAGATTTGCAAAGACGAAACTTATTTCTTTATTT
Organism: Odontomyia ornata; assembly: GCA_963969285.1. Lineage (NCBI taxonomy): Eukaryota > Metazoa > Arthropoda > Insecta > Diptera > Stratiomyidae > Odontomyia > Odontomyia ornata. Next base: position 89,583,363 of record OZ017740.1, read on the forward strand.
CTATATAATATTAACTTATATACACCTAATTCAAGTTTACATTTTTGGGTTATTATATAGAATACCTGCATCAGCGGCAATTTTACTACGGTTTTTAACAATAACAATTATACATTTATTTGTTTCTCCGTTTTAAAATGCAAATTCATCATCAAAATTGATCAAAATAAATTATTATCTACGATAGCGAGATCCGAATTGGGCCTTGTCGACTTTGCACGACCGAAACCGATATCTGCCGAGAGTCAATGGAGCAACGATCTTGCAGTCCCTACGTCGACACCAATGATATTATACTGAGAGGTAGGGAAGGAAAACTATCGATAGCACTATCGACACTATCGATAGTATTTCACTATCGCACCACTATCGATAGTCCCCTGTGCTATCGAATGTTTTCGTTAGTTTAATAATATGTTTGGAATTGGAATTTTACAGCCTAAAAAGAAAAAGAATGATTTTATTCTTTTTCTTTTTGGGCAGTAAACTTCCAATTCCAAACATATTCTGCTAAAATTTGTTCCATTTGCGTTTTCCATTTTAGTTGTTTTTACCTAACATCACATTGAAAATCCATTCGATCATGTTCAATCAGGGGTGTCGTTCTAAATTTCCCCTTTAAGGGCAGAATGGCAACACTTTAAACTATCGCAGTGGCCTTCAAATACATTTGTTTATCTTACCGGTCGTTCTCGTTCCTTTTTTACTCATCGCGCGTGCAGTTTTTTGTCCATTGAAATTGTCATTTCGTTGAAATTAAAATTTTTAAAAAGTTACCATTTTCTTATTCTCAGTGGAAAAGGGCTCGAAGCATGCTCGAAGCCTCTGTTGTGTTTTAAAGTGATTTTTACTGTTGTGTGTTTGTTGTGTGTTTGTAAGTACTGTGTTAATATATAAATATGTTTAAATATATATATATATATATATATATATATATATATATATATATATATATATATATATATATATATATATATATATATATATTTATAAATAGATATATATACATATATATATATATATATATATATATATATATATATATATATATATATATATATATATGTATGTATATATTTATATATATATATATATATATATATATATATATATATATATATATATATATATATATATTTATATATATTTATATATATATATGTGCATATATATAATTTTTATGTATATTTTTTCAGAATATACCTGGAAAAATTACGAAAAGGCAATCCACCAATCCAATTGAATCTTACTTTGGAAAATTACCTAAACAAAATCTTGAAAGCAGCCTATTAGAACCACAGCCTTGTACGTCCTCGTGTCCTGATATAAATGTACGGCCTCATATTCCAAAAACATCTGAGCAACCTACATACGATGACTTCTTAAATAATTCTGAAGCTCCTGAAGACACTGGCATGCTTCTGGGACCATCTATTTCTTCTTCTGGCGTTTCTTCTATTCCCGATTCAAGTAACCTCTTATTGACTTTTGATATAGGAAATTATGTTGGTAAACCAGCTGATAAATTTACTAAGTTCGGCGTGCTACAAAACCATTGGCAACCTCCAAAAGATTACTCATTTCCATTTTCAATTCACAAAAAGGGTGGAAAAGAGGTGAAGTGATACTTGGGAAGGAATCATTTGGAAAGTAAACACTGGCTTGTTCTGTCTGACGTACAAAGAGGGCTTTATTGCAAGTATTGCGCCCTATTCTCCGAAGAGTACAGTGGCCACAATAAAGCTCTTCATTTGCAATCGTTTGTTACAAAGCCTGTTACCTCATTTGCAAAGCTGTTAGGGAAAGAGGGTTTCATAGAAAATCATGAAAAAAATGTTTACCACAAAAACAGCGTCGAAATTGGTAAAAATTTTATTAAAGCATACCTGTCGCCTAAAGAAGCAGTTATAAATCAAGTAAATACTCAACGGCTTCAACAAGTCATAGAAAATCGAGAAAGACTGCGGCCAATTATTGAAACAATCATGTTTTTGGGTCGACATAACATACCATTGCGTGGCCACCGCGACGACGGTCAGCTTTTAGAACCGGAACCCGCACTGACCAACGAAGGAAACTTTAGGGAGCTCCTCAGATTTAGAGTAGCGTCAGGAGATGGCGTCTTAAAGAAACATCTGGAAAACATAAGTTCGAGAGCGACCTATATTGGGAAAAATACACAAAATCAGCTTATTGAATGTTGTGGTGAAGAAATCAAAACTGAGCTCATTAACAGAGTAAAACAGGCTGGATGCTATAGTATCATCTTCGATGAAACAACTTATTTATCGCATACATCACAATTATCCTTAACTATCAGATACATTTGCAACGGGCTACTTAGGGAAGATTTTTTCTGTTTTATTGATGTCCATGAAAGTTTGATTGACTTTATGGAGGACAAAAGTGCGGAGCCCAAAATTAGTGGTGAAATGTTGGGAAAGATAGTTGTTAAACTAATCAAAGAAGAACATTTGGATATCAAAGAATGTATTGAAATTGGAACTGACAGCTGTAGTGTGATGTCTTCGGATGTTAAGGGTGCCGTCTCCGAAATCTTGAAAGAAGCTGTTCATGCTGTTAGATGTCCCTGTTTAAATCATGGATTGAACAACTCATTATCTAAATCCAATAACGTTCTAAGTGTACGGAACCTAGTCGGCACCATAAAGTCTGTCGTTGAGTTTTTTTCATCATCTGCAAAGAGAAACACGGTTCTCGGAAGTGCACTGAAAAAAAGAAATGAAGACTTAGAAGAATTTAAGGGCACCAAATTATCAAGTCTGTGTGAAACCCGATGGGTAGAGAGGCATTACAGTGTGATAAAGTTTCAAGAAGCTCTGCCTTAAATAGTTAAAGCTCTTGTATCCATTTCCGAATGGTCAGAAATTAATACTTCATCGAAAGCCAACGCCCTGAAAAAGGCTCTCTGTGCTGTGCATTTCATCACAACACTACTATCTTTAATAGATGTTTTGAAACAGACTCTCCCTTTGAGTAAGGTGCTTCAATCTCCTTCATTAGATTTGAAGAAAGCTTCTGATGTGATTCTCGATACCATTTCAGTTTTAGAATCAAAGCGAAAAGAATGTGGTGTTGTATTTGCAAAGATTTTTGTTGAAGTGAGAAATTTATGTTCGGATTTAGACGTCGAAGTAAAAATGCCACGATTAGCTGGTGTCCAAAGAAATCGACCGAACTATGCAACATCTGATCCGGAGGATTTTTTTAAAAAATCCATATACATTCCTCTCCTAGACAACATTGTTTTTGACCTTAAGTCTCGTTTTCCGAAGGACACCGTAGAATGTTTCGGACTTCAACTGCTAATGCCAACAAGTATCGTGAGAGAGCCTGGGCCACCACACCAGTCAGAGCCGATACAAGAGAAACTATGTGCACTGAGGGACAAATTTTCACCGATACTCAGTCTAGGAAGCAGTCAAGTCCAAGCTGAATTCGACTTATGGAATGCTAAATGGATTAGAGAAAAACCGTCTGGTGTAAAACTGCCGAATACAGCAATTGATACATTAGAAGCTTGCGACGCAGATATTTTTCCATCAATTCATGGTTTGTTGAAGATATTTTCTACTTTGCCAGTAAGTGTAGCGTCTGCTGAAAGGTCGTTCTCCACGCTGCGTAGGCTGAAGACGTGGTTAAGGTCGACAATGGGTGAAGAAAGATTAAGTGGACTTTGTTTACTTCATACACACCGAGATGTAGAGGTAGATATTAACAAAGTGATTGATAGATTTGCTAAGTCTGGTAACAGAAGGATGGATTTTGTTATTTAGTGTTAATCAATTATCTAACTAATGTAAATATTTGTAACATAAATAAAACATTTAATGTTTATTCTGAAAGTGGTACTTATTTCCAGTTTGTGTGGATTGAAAAAGGTTTTTAACTACCCAGACCATAGAGTAAGTAATTGATCTGTTAAAATACTTTCTGGCATTCAAGACTTGGAATGATAACATATCAGGCTGAACTAAACGTACAATCAAAACAAAGTTGAAGTACATTTATGTGACAGTAATGTTCAAAAAAAAAAAAATAATAATAATAAAATAATAAACAAATTTCTTAATCATGAAATTATTACAATCTATAACAAAGTGTTCATAAAAATGTATTGGAGGGGGGGGGGGGGGAGGAGACTGAAAGTTTCAACCAAACTTTCCCGTACATGCCCCCCCGAGAAACTCTCCTGGAGCCGCCCCTGACTGTACAGCGCATCAACTCAACCTGGTTTTATCTCATGCAGCTGAAAAATTTGCCAGCCCTTCAATCAAAGTATTTTTTGCAACATTGCAGATAATTTTCAACTACTTCTCGCAGTCTCATCGGCGATGGGAAAACCTTTTGGAAGAAAGCAAAAATCTGTCCCAAAATAAAAAATCTTTCGGCATTCAACTTCTGGAAGAATTGAAAAAAGAAATTTTCGAGACAAATTCTGACTGTGCAAGAGAGACACAGTGTGGGCAGTTTCATGTGCCATTAGAAGATTTCGAGAGTGAGGTGCTGTCACAAAAACGAAGACTCCGCATCAAAGGGTTGAGCGGGACTCGTTGGTCTGCACAACTGGAAGCAGTAGAAGCGGTTATCCAAAATCTTGACTGTATTGTCAACTGTTTAGAACGAGAAACATCAAGAGAAAAGGCTACTGGAGAAGATATAATGGACGCAAATTCTCTACTTTCGGCGATCGATTGGCTCGTGGTGGCATTCAGTCTTATCATTCATCGACGTTGCTGAAGTTGAATTACAGAAAAAAGAAGTGGATCTTTTGATGGCCCAAAATTGTCTTGAGAATGTAATGGAGAATTTGAAAAACGCGCGCAGAAAGCAAGTACGATTTTTTTGTGTCGAAAGCAAAGTCTCAATGGGAGAACATGGGATGGCAGAATCCGGATTTTCCGAGTACCAGACGACGACGAACGAAAAAAATGCCCGGTGAAAAAGCTGAGGACAGTCCTCTGGATATGGCAACCAAACATCGCATTGCATACGACGAAGTTTTCGGCAGGATGTGCAGCGAATTACAAGAAAGAGCCGAAGGTTTTCATGAGATAAACTCACTTTTCGGATTTCTTAAATCTGAATTCTTCAAAAACATAGAAAAAAGTTGAAAAAATGTTTGCAACTTGATAGAGAAATATCCAACTTTTTTCACAATTGCCCTGAAGTATGAGTTAATCAGTTTTGCGGATTTGTACATCTCACAAGAAAAAGATTCTACTGGACATAGTCCATTGCAGTATTTGAACTTCATCGTTGAAAAAAATTTGATGAGCAGTTTTCTGGAGGGTTGCAGTTTATTGCGTTTATTATTGACACTTCCCGTCAGCACAGCCAGCGCCGAACGAACAATGAGCTCATTGAAGAAAGTCAAAGATCGTCAACGTTCCACAATGAGTGCAGAAGCATTAGACGATTTCAGCATACTTTTCATCGAACAGCATGTCGCAAATCAAGTTGATTTGGATGCTACTATCGAAGTTTCCGCGGAGAAGAAAGCGAGAAGAGGATTCAAAAATATGTAATTGTTCTCAATGTAAAAACAAACCCAACATTCAAAATACTCGATGAATAAACCGAAATTATTTTATATCTATCAATTTCTTGAAACACATACCTATCACTTCCAATGAAACACTTGAGCCAAAATAAATTCTTGTGTACACAATTTAATAGGGGGGGGGCCCTAATGAAATTTTGCCGACCGGGCCTTTTCCTTAAATCCGCCACTGCCTCCACTGAAAACCTAAAAAACCCCAAACGGATACGACCGTCAACGCGTGTCGGTATTGCATTCCCAGGCGACTCACTCGGATTCAAAATAGAATTCGCGGTGGCAGGTGAACGAAAAACTAACTGCACAGAACAAGACACCACTGAACGGATGATACAAGATACAAGACAAGGATTACGAAAAGTCTGCAAATCAAACTCCGACGCACTGCAAGCACGCAAACAATTGTCGACCAAATTGGACTTTCCACTGCTCGCGTGGTATGTCTCCCGGTGGCGGCGATCGCGTGGAAAATAGTCTTTTTCTTTCTCCGTTTTGGGTTTAGAGATTCCAAAACAGCTGACATGAGCACACGCGAATTTCATCTCGAATGAAAAAATAACGTTTCAAACACAAAACGCTGGAACGAACGGAATTTTCACCGTCGGCACCACTTCGAATGCGCCAGACAACTTGCCTGATCTGTTGTTTAAATCCGACTCCCTTCGTGTCACGCACCATCGAGAGCAAGCCAGTCGGTCTCCGTTAGAGTGGTTGTTTCGCGTTGAGTAGATGAGGCAAAGCCAGTTTCAAACGTGTATGCTGTTTACGATGTGTCTTCAATGTAGAACCAGAGCTTATATACTAAGAAGCTGACGAACAAAGTGCTCGCCTAACGGTAGTTTGTTTTGGTTCCACCGACTTGAGTTTGTATTGGTGAACGCGCGTATTTGCAAGAAAATCCGCGAGAAACAAGGTCAGACAAAGACAAGAACACCGTATGCATTTCACCCCATAAGAGTGAAAGAGATATAAAATTGAAGTTAATTTAACGATTTCGTTAAAATAAGCGGAATACATTCAACGAAGCAAAATGTCTCTCATTTTCAACTGTCAATCTGACAAACGTCATTGCAGTAAAGTTTTATTGTTGAACTCGTATCGCCAGAGCTTATGTTTAGATTCGCATACCTTGATTAATTAATATTAAGTTGAATCAATTTAGTGATACGATTCTAGTGTGTTGGAATTGTGCAAAATATCGATTTCTAGAAGCATATTTCAGCAATCCCTAAGGATGTCTTCGTATTTCGTAAGAAACATATCAATTGGTGCTGAAAATTGTAAAACGAATGCTACCCTTGAATATTCAAGAAAACAGTCTGATGAATCCTTCGCGAGTATTCTCAACAACTGTGCCCAATGTACAAAAGGATGCAGAAGAGTGAGTTGATTAGAAAACATCTCTGTGAGTATTTTAATTAACGTTTCTTTATGTTTCACTTCCAGAGTGGAAGTCACGTTCATAAAAGCAAATGGGAGCAAATTAAAAGGCAAAGGCAAAGTAGGTGACAGTCTACTGGATGTTGTAGTTAATAACAATTTGAATTTCGAAGGCTTTGGAGCATGCGAGGGGACGCTTACATGCTCAACATGTCATTTGATATTTACACCAGAGGACTATGAACGCTTGCCTGAGAAGCCCAGCGATGAAGAGTCCGATATGCTTGACTTGGCTTATGAATTGTCCGATACATCGCGGGTTGGGATGCCAGATAACTGAGCAAGGATATGAATGGACTTGTAGTCAAAGTTCCTGCTACAATAAATGATGCCAGAACCGTTCCGGATAGTTAAAATCTTTCTATTCAAGGGAAAATTAAAATATTGGACCCAAATGTTTGCAATGATGTTATGTTTTCGGTTTAAATGCAATTTAAAAGAGATACTGTTGAACCCAGTGGGTATTATATGCTATTGGAGAGAATAATCCATATTTTTATACGTTATATTAAAAACTCGATGTTTTCTCGTAAAAACCCTTGTGACTAGTGTTATTCCAATGCTTTCAGTGTGCTGCCCGCAACCGCTTTGTGAAAAGCTAGAAATGCCATAGATATAGAGATTTCTCTGTCAAGTTTCCAACGCAGAAAATTAATTTTATTTTGTTTGATTGGATGATTTATTTTCGACAATTTGTGACATTGCAAGCGGTTGGTGAGTAGAAGATAAAGTCATCTGTTTTTCTATGCCCAAATAGAGCTTTAGAGTAGAACATCTTTTCTCATGCGGTTTGCATGCAACGATGAGATGGCAGAAGATAATGATTTTAATCAATGGCTATCAGCTTCCGTGTGCGATAATTCTCTTGTTTGCGAGAGAGTTGGTTTTATTATCGTAAAATTATCGTGACATTAGTTTGCGATACTGCATCTTAAGATTTCAAGGTCTTTGAAGTTTATGTACGAGCTTAGGTAATTGTTAATATTGACAATTGTTTGGAGAGATCTTGATAATAGATGAATTTTTGATAAAATATTTTGCTGTTAATGTCATGGGTAAAAATTATCGATCAGGCTTTTTGCATTGATCTAGTGTAATTGCAGCGTTTCCAATTAGCGATGAAATAAATATTTATGCGTCGAAATTAGAGAAGTTGATATTAGTACTTCCTAAGATTTAACGTGAAACAATATGGGAGGATATGAGACATCAACCAGCGCAACGATAAAAAGATTGAAAAGTCTTCTTCTCACACGCGTCAACAATATTCATTGGCGATTTCTGGATTACAACCATTCCTCGCTGGCTTTGTTGGAATTATACCTTAAAAATGTCCGGAGCTTAATACTTTCATGCTACAGGAGGGAAGTCAGTAGCCAATGGGCGCAGAAACTAATCGGCATTAGTCCACAGGGCCCGGATGGCGTTTTCATGAAAGTGAAAAGGATGTTTTGTAAGAAGTCTCAAGAGGAGGTTTCAAATCTTGAAGTCGCTAGTGATGAAGTAAATCTCTAGATAGAGCTGGTATCGAAATTTATAATACGATTCCTTATGCAGATGGAAATAGGATTATGTGTGATGGATTAAATCAGCTTGCGCTGATCGGAACTCATTTAAAATTGGTCCACCTAGTAAACCCAGAGAGGGAAACAAACACTTCCAAAAGTCGACGAGGCATATGTGTCCGATCTAAAATCAAGCCTGAACAGTGAATAAAATTCTTAACTTCAATCAAGCATTGACATCCGACTTCACACCGAGCGGTAATTTTCTTGATTATTTGGACAGCTTCGGCTTTGTGATTCATATTAGACCAGATAAACGAAAAAAAAATCTTGTGTAATTGACGTTATCCCCAATAATATACAACTGAAACGGAACGCAACCCCAACGCAACACGCTGATCTTATGAGAAAAATTTCCTCGAAGAAAATCTGCTCCCTTTCTTCAGAAGGACGCCGCTTCATGAGAAGAAGGTTTATGTGAAGAAGAAAATGGCTAGCATTAGCAAGAACATTCTTGCAAATTTGGTCAGTATGGCTAAAGGTAGTATCCCTGGTCCAAGTATCGAGGTGAACCCATTCCCTTCTTCGCTTCGGGGAGCTCCTCTGGTAGCGGAAAAACTAGCGGGCCCAGATTGATGAGAATAGGGAAAGCCACCGTTATAACGAAGGAGGCTTGCCAAAGAAAGTCAAAGCCAACATGAACATCTGCGTCTAGGATAACCAGGAGGTGGAGATAGCCCGCTGAGGTTAGGATTTGGTGTGGCCAAAACAAGCTGTGAATAATCCTAGTCACGTTTCAACGAACTTCTTCAATTATCAAAAAATGAAATATAACGCTTCCTTTAATATTCTTTGTATGTTTATTAATTTTTACAAACACCGCGGGTTTCGGAATAAACACCTATTCCATCCTCAGTGCAAACTAACAATTCTTATTTCTTAACCTACCTATTTATACACATTTATTTAACTCATATTTTTCCAAACAATAATGAACTACTTAATCCTAGATAATTACCTACGCACACCTTTTCCCACCATAAAAGTTAATCCTCTGATTCGCCGTTAATTGCCTCGTTCGCTTCTTCGCCTTCGTTGCCCGCACCATTCACATCATCGCTTACGTTACCTGGGTTTCGTTTCCTATTGATTTTGTTCAGGATGTCCATTAACGGGGAATATCCGTTACCTAAATCGTGATTTAAGCGTGCATCAGCTGGTTCCCTTGATATTATCAAGCTCTCGTATGCGTTCAGTTTGTACCATTTCGTGATTTCCTTAACCAATTCTACATCGCTTTCTCCTATGCTGTGACTTTCCTCCTAAATATGCTTCGCTACCGTTGATTTGACCAGCTCTTTGCTCCTGTTGTTCCTTAATATTATTTCTGCCTCCCTCACGTGTTCATTCAATCTTGTGGTAAACAATCTTCTTGTTTGCCCTATATAGGTTTTTTGGCACTCTGGGCATGTTATTTTGTAAATCTCGCTTACTTGATTTTTCGTTTTTTTATCTTTTACGGCTCCCAATAATGATTTAAGTTGAAGATGTCTACTGGATGTAACCACTTGAATATTATAGCTTTTTAATATTTTCGCAATTACCGCCGTTAGTGGTGAGTGTGGAAAAGATCGCCTGATGCTTACTTCATTGTTTCTATTTTGCATGAACAATGTCGTATATTGATCCTTCGATAATTTTCTCGAGGTTTTTGAGATGATATGCCCAATTATCTATTATTCTCATCGGAATTGTTAACAATCTGTGTGCCATCGAGTGGTAAGCCGCCATTTTTTGTTGGTATGAGTGCTCAGAATCGTAGGTGATCGTCCTTTGTGTGCTCGTCGTTTTCCGATAAATTCCAAATTCCACCTTATTGTCGCGTCTTTTTATCAGGATATCCAAAAATGGTAGTTCCGAGTTTGCTTCTACTTCGCACGTGAATTGTATGTTTTTGTGGATTGTGTTTAGTTTGTCTCTGGTTTGTTCAATTTCTGCTTCTTTTACCACCGCTACCACGTCATCTACGTATCTCCACCATATTCGGGGCATGATTTGGCTGCTTTCCATTTTTTCCTCCAAATGGCTCATGAAAATTTGTTCAACAATGGTGATGATGGGTTACCCATAGCGGTGCCTGCCTTCGTTTTGAAGTATTTACCCCTAAAGGTAAATTTTGCTATCAGAACTATGCCACCAACGGATGACATTATAGTAGACTTGGAAGCAACAATAAAAAATGTTAGCCAAGGGGACAAGCAGAATATACGATCAAGAGTAAGCAGAGAATTATTAAAAAAGCAGCCACACAATAATCGAAATGACAATATAGGAAAAATAATAAAGCAGCTCAAAGCAAAAGAAGTGTATTACTTAAAAGCAGATAAGGGTAACAAAATCGTTATCATGGATAAAGATGAGTGTGACAAATGAACGTACGAAAGGCTGACAACAGGAAATTATGTTGAAATAAAACGAGACCCACTACCAGAATCGATTAAAAGAGTGGACAAAGCATTGAAAGAAGCGAGCACGATATTTGAAAACATGGGACGCTTAAAAATGCCGAACCCGTCCCTACCACGAATAAGGTGCCAGCCGAAAATTCATAAGCCAGGTAACGAGGTACGAGAAATTATAGCTGACACGAATTCACCTACATACAACATCGCGAAATGGCTAATCAAGGAAATCGATAGCATAGGGATGAATATAGGTGGTAGAGCAGTACGAAACAGTGTGGAACTTATAGAAAAACTTCAAGGGGTCAACATTGAACCGGATGAAAAGTTAGTCTCATTCGACGTCAAAGCCCTCTTTCCCAGCATCCCGGTTAAAGAGGCACTATGGATATTCGAAGAATGGCTCGAAAAACGAAGTGGTACCCGAGATTGGAAACGAAAAGTAAGGCAGTACACTAGATTAGCGTCGATATGTATGAACGAAAACTACTTTACCTTTAGGGGTAAATACTTCAAAACGAAGGCAGGCACCGCTATGGGTAACCCATTATCACCATTGTTGAGCGAAATTTTCATGAGCCATTTGGAGGAAAAAATGGAAAGCAGCCAAATCATGCCCCGAATATGGTGGAGATACGTAGATGACGTGGTAGCGGTGGTAAAAGAAGCAGAAATTGAACAAACCAGAGACAAACTAAACACAATCCACAAAAACATACAATTCACGTGCGAAGTAGAAGCAAACTCGGAACTACCATTTTTGGATATCCTGATAAAAAGACGCGACAATAAGGTGGAATTTGGAATTTATCGGAAAACGACGAGCACACAAAGGACGATCACCTACGATTCTGAGCACTCATACCAACAAAAAATGGCAGCTTACCACTCGATGGCACACCGATTGCTAACAATTCCGATGAGCGAAGATGAGTTTGCCAAAGGACGAGCATATATACTAGATACGGCGACAAAAAATGGGTTCCCAACTAAGATAATTGGGCATATCATCTCAAAAACCTCGAGAAAATTATCGAAGGATCAATATACGACATTGTTCATGCAAAATAGAAACAATGAAGTAAGCATCAGGCGATCTTTTCCACACTCACCACTAACGGCGGTAATTGCGAAAATATTAAAAAGCTACAATATTCAAGTGGTTACATCCAGTAGACATCTTCAACTTAAATCATTATTGGGAGCCGTAAAAGATAAAAAAACGAAAAATGAAGTAAGCGAGATTTACAAAATAACATGCCCAGAGTGCCCAAAAACCTATATAGGGCAAACAAGAAGATTGTTTACCACAAGATTGAATGAACACGTGAGGGAGGCAGAAATAATATTAAGGAACAACAGGAGCAAAGAGCTGGTCAAATCAACGGTAGCGAAGCATATTTTGGAGGAAAGTCACAGCATAGGAGAAAGCGATGTAGAATTGGTTAAGGAATTCACGAAATGGTACAAACTGGACGCATACGAGAGCTTGATAATATCAAGGGAACCAGCTGATGCACGCTTAAATCACGATTTAGGTAACGGATACTCCCCGTTAATGGACATCCTGAACAAAATCAATAGGAAACGAAACCCAGGTAACGTAAGCGATGATGTGAATGGTGCGGGCAACGAAGGCGAAGAAGCGAACGAGGCCATTAACGGCGAATCAGAGGATTAACTTTTATGGTGGGAAAAGGTGTGCGTAGGTAATTATCTAGGATTAAGTAGTTCATTATTGTTTGGAAAAATATGAGTTAAATAAATGTGTATAAATAGGTAGGTTAGGAAATAAGAATTGTTAGTTTGGACTGAGGATGGAATAGGTGTTTATTCCGAAACCCGCGGTTTTTGTAAAAATTAATAAGCATTCAACGAATATTAAAGGAAGCGTTATATTTAATTTTTTGATAATCAAAACAAGCTGTTACGTGAGGTATTTAGTCGAGGGAATTCACCTGAACACGCCTAAAAAAAGTACAAGAAGTCTCCACATGGCAGTCTGGGAAAACCAAAGCCACAGGCATCTTAGTTGATGAAAGGACTAGGGGCACAGGCACCAACTCCACTTACCAAACGGTGAAGCATAATAGGGACTCAATTGCCCTTCAAAGTCAGCAGAAAGAAACGACCAAGGCTGTAGAAAACCAACCAGAAGGGTCACACCACAAACATGGCTAGACCTAGCGGTAACTGCGCGAATGTGTTAAAACCTTTTGATCGAGGAGCTCATTCAGCTTTCAAGGGCTTTCAGGTGGGAAACGCATTTTAGAGATGACCTCCAACGTAAAGGTATCCGCTTACAGCTAGGGAACCGCTTCCAGCTAGGGATCCGCTTCCAGCTAGGGATGCTGATGCGTAAAGATCTCAAACATTTAATTTATTATCGTTTTAACACGGATCCAGTAGGTAAGGGTCCTGATTTTGGATCCTGAACACCCGAATGGAGGGTTTCGCTAGCCTTTATGTGTGGAATCACTCCTCTTATGGAGCGACGGCTTGGTGGTTTACTTTCCCGTCAATTCAAAGGACGCCATTCAAAGGGAGTAGCTAAAACCGTAACGAAACAAAGAGTTGAATCACATTTCGATTTGAAATTGCGTGGTTGTCATGCATGACATTGTTGACATGATGCCCGAAGGAATCAAACAACAAACAGCACGTAAAATATAACAGCATTTATCTGAATAATTTATCAGAATATAACAGCATTTATCAGAATAATAATATTCCGTGGAAAGTTCCCGATTATATATCCCTATAGAAAATATGATTCTAAGATATGTTAAAATAAAAACTCACTGGCGGACAAACACCGCACATTATAACCGAGAGAGGATTCGCCGTGGTGCCACCGTTGATAAGACAGTATGCAAGTAAAATTTGAACCACTTGACTCGTTTGTATTTGAAGGCCGAACATGAAAGGCAAGACAATTGTTTGAAGAATTGCCCATATATATTGCCCGAAGAAGCTGTGGCGGTCTATGCAACAACCGTGCATTGGTGGGAATCCCCCATTCCCTTCCCTGCTATGTAATACAAGCACGATACAAAATTATTGATTTAAGCCTTAGAAAGCTTAAAAGAGCCTCTGTTTTGCCTTACTTCCATTGCAATGGAACAATCATGGTTACAATGTGACTAAAATTTAGGCAGAAAAATTAAACATAGCTTCACCAGTTTGGCTCCAAATACGTCGCAATGGGCACTGAACGCACGGTGTTAATTCGGATTGGATGAAAGCGGTTGAAAAGTAAGAAACCCTTTTATAAATAAATTCTATCCAAATTTAACGTCCATATGATTTCAGTTTTCCTTGACCGATTAACGAAAAAATGCCTGATTTTAGAATAAAAAGAAGGAAGATCTTTATGAGGATGAACTTGTATGGAAGGAAGAACTTTATGAGGGTGAACCTGTATGGAAATGATTACACTCCTGATGGTGGCGGTCCAATTATTGGTACAAATTTAGTAAAATAATATGATTGATTGTCGCTGTCGGAAATTCATATGAATTTCTTTGAATTAAAGTAAATTGATATTAATTTGTGAGCAAATAATTTAATTCATTGTTTTTTCTAGAAACTCCTGGGCGTCTTTACCAATGAAAGTTTGAAACTTGCACGAGAACTTGGCGTTGGTATAGCTTTGAGGGAGTCAGGTCAAGGACTTGATTTTTTCTAGACTCTAAAATCAGATGCCCAAATATAAACGTGTGCATTCCGTTACTCTGCGCCTAGCATTCTATTTAAACTTAATGGCCCAAATGGCTGTCTAAATTTGTTTATAACATATAACTTTAGTCATTTCAAGATTAGCCCGCTACTACATATATGAAAATAACCCCAATTAAATTTTGAATATTTTAAACAATCGATTCAAGTTAATTTAGTGTATAAGCTCTGGTAGAACTATGTACTTGAATACACTTTGCCACACATTGCGAATTTAACGCTATTCAGAATAGTATGCATCAGTTTATGTTCTTTGAGCTTTGCATGTTCTTTGAATAATTTTACACACTGCGTGCATTTAAATAAAAAAGGGTCCGTATGCAATTTCAAGAGCATATTAAATTGGTTTTTCTTTGAAAACATTAACTACATTCAGTAAGTTTATATCCGATTACTGAGTTGTATATTTTATGTTTTCAAAGACGAGTATTTCTATTTAATTTACAGCCACAGAATTCACCCTTACAACGATCAGGAACGGAATGAAAACCGAGGTGCTCATTTAAGGGTGTACTGTTTGCAAACGATTTGTTGTACAGCTTACACTTGAAAAGGTTAGGTTTTGCATGTTAGCGTTGATGTACACGCAGTTTATGTGGTTCAACGTAAAATCTTTGACATTGATAACGTTGAAATGTGTTAGGATTTTTGTGCAACATTTCATGCACCCTTAACGTAGCGGATATTTTAAATGATTTGTCGCATTCATTGCACTTAAATGGTTCATGGATTTCATGTTTAGTTCGGTGTTTTTGTTATAAATGGTGATCCTAAAATACTTGATCACAAATTGTATTAATCGAGCAGTCGGGACATGCAAGCTGCTCAAAAAAAATATTGTACCGAATATGATAAGTGAAAATTCCTAGCAGCACACATCCTTGTTTTCGTTCTTGAACCACAACAGCAACTGCATCACCTTCCTACATCCCTTTTTAAAAGATGCGTTAATGTATGTATTGTGTGATTGCTGTGAATTGTTTGTTTATTTGGGTGAGAGTCGTATGGGGTCGTTGTTATCCAGTTTATTTAGTGAATAGAATTTTAGAATTTAAAGTGGAGTGTTTAGACGATAATGTATACGAAAAGTTTAAATCTTAAAACTTTGATTTCAGCATCGTCTACATCACGAGCGATCGGGGGACTACTAGGTGAGTACTGTTTTGCTTCTTTTATTTACTTTAATGTATTACATTGCAAAAAAAACTTAAAAATTTAAAGACTAAGCATAGATGAAAGATTGCCGCAACAAAAATACAGTTTTCATCATATCCGATTTATTTTTTCCCTTATAAAATCAGTGATTTGAAATAAATTTTTGTTGAATGCTCTAGAAATGACTCTTAGGACGTTTGATTTTAAATGTTTTTTTTAATGCAAAAACTAATAATATGCATTCAACTTTTAAAACACTGGGCAGTTAGTATCATTCACAGTGGTTGTGTTGTTATGTAACTATGCAACAATTTAGAATTTAAGTGAAATTTCATTAATACTAGTATATATTTCTGTTGTAATTGTAGCGTATTCTACATAACTTATAAATTAAATTCCACATTTTCATAAAACCCACACAAAAAGAATTAGTAGCCGTAGATAAATTGTCAAATATCAAGTAAGAAAAAATAAAAATATTTTTCAGTTCATAAAACGAGGTCAAAAAATAAAGTTGGAATTTGAATTGATTCTTAGAAAGTCGAATTGATGTATATGTTGTGATAAGTATTGATATTTGATTTTATTCATAGAAATACGAGTTGATATTTATGTTGTGATAAATATTGACATTTGTGTAAAAGTGTGAATTGAATAAAGAAGAAGCATTTCCGATTTACTATCTTCTCTACAGTAATGTCATCCATATAGCATCTCAAATTTGATCTGTACAAATCTATAAACCGTTTCTCATCTTGCACAGATCTGTTTGAACTCGCACGATTTTGTCTTCGACTGGTATAAACTTACTTCGACAAAGCATAAAAAATCAACGCATACTTTTGTATCAATTTGTATAGGTTATTCTCAACTTTTCTCTATTTTCTGTAGCAAACATGTGTTAGCTTTATGAGGAAAATGGTAAGCATGGCAATATCATATGCATGGCAATATCATATGCATGGTAATATTGTAAGTATGGCAGTCCTGATTGATGTGACAGAAAAAGTGTGCCCAACTGTTATCCTGTCACTTAAGTCCATTCGTAAGTTGGACTGCATCGTGATAGGATTGAAGGTGGGTAGTGTAGGTAGTCGATGTGTGCGAACGAAATGGCCCCAGAAATGTCATGATCCTGTGAGTCCGCGTTTGTCTTGTGACTGAATCTCCGTGTGTGTCGCGGAGGGGTGGTAGATCGTGGTTGTTGTGTGTGTGTATGTTTGCTTTCGCGTGCCTGGACTGCTCACTGAGTGATGACGCTCACCTCTCTTTGTTTTTCTAATACAGACAGAAGCGTCAGCGGTGAATAAGCGAAATCGTGGACAAGTGAATTAAGATATATGTGTCCCTCTTTAATTATGTTATCTTTAGTTGATAAAAGATTGTGTTTGAATTAAGTTAATAAAGACTAATTGAACTGTTTTAAACCAAGACTGTGTTTAATACATGTATGCAGGTAATTTCGCATCCTTAAACTCTTCCAAAACAAAACAAATTTATACTTTTTAGAAAATTCAGACGCTAACCTACCTATTGATAGCAAAACAATGCAAATCGGTAGGGAAATGTGACCACAGCAATGCCATAAAGGGAAAAAGTTCCCAAAACCTGCCCCCCCAAAATATACTAACTCGCTTATTAGACCACTTAGAAAAACAATTTTTGATTTCATTTGTTTCTTTACGCTCATGTATCACTTATAAACAATGAAAAATTTTTTGTTTATTATACATGGCTTTTAATGCAGACAAGTTTGTTTTTTTAATGTATTCCTATTTCAACCCACATAAAGCATAGTGTTCTTATGCAAAGCACTACAAATTTATATTCAACGTGAAAAACAGAATGATAGCTATAAAATGAGACCAAAATGTTTAAAATCGGATAGAAACTGTGGTCACAGTGACCGATCAAAACCAGAGATCTGCCAAGGAAATGGACGTGTTTCAGGAAAATCCATGTCTATGCCTCCTGGACACCATAAAGCATAGTATTTTCACAGAAAGTACTACAAATGTATACTTGACGGAAATTACACAAACACACCTACAAGATAAGATCAAAACTTTGAACATCAAATTAAAATTGTGGCCACAGTAAGCGATCAAACCTAAAAATCTGCACCAAAAACGCACGTGTTCTAGGAACAGCCATTTACATGTCTCCTACATGCTAGATAATGTGCCTAAAATATTTTCCAACCATGAAAATACTAGTTCGGGTTAAGCCTTTAAATTAAAAATTTTAAAACCGAAATTCGCACGTTTAAGGGGAGAAAAATTGATTTAAAGTTTTGGGGTAGTGACACGTAAAAAATTGGAAATTTTTTGCCTTTCAGCGACTAAAACTGCCCTTAAACTTTTCCAAAACACAACAAATTTATACTTTTTAGAAAATTCAGACGCTAACGTATCTATTGATAGCAAAACAATGCAAATCGGTTGGGAAATGTGACCACAGCAATGCCATAAAGGGAAAAAGTTCCCAAAACCTGCCCCCCCCCCCCCCCCCAAAATATACTAACTCGCTTATTAGACCACTTAGAAAAACAACGTTTGTTTTAATTTGTTTGTTTACGCTCATGTATCACTTATAAACAATGAAAAATTTTTTGTTTACCATATATGACTTTTAATGCAGACAAGTTTGTTTTTTTAATCTATTCCTATTTCAACCCACATAAAGCATAGTGTTCTTATGCAAAGCACTACAAATTTATATTCAACGTGAAGAACAGAATGATAGCTATAAAATGAGACCA
The DNA here is from genome assembly GCA_963969285.1 of Odontomyia ornata. Lineage (NCBI taxonomy): Eukaryota > Metazoa > Arthropoda > Insecta > Diptera > Stratiomyidae > Odontomyia > Odontomyia ornata. Next base: position 89,602,005 of record OZ017740.1, read on the forward strand.
AAATTTTTAAAATCGGATAGAAACTGTGGTCACAGTGACCGATCAAAACCAGAGATCTGCCAAGGAAATGGACGTATTTCAGGAAAATCCATGTCTATGCCTCCTGGACACCATAAAGCATAGTATTTTCACAGAAAGTACTACAAATGTATACTTGACGGAAACTACACAAACACACCTACAAGATAAGACCAAAACGTTGAACATCAAATTAAAATTGTGGCCACAGCAAGCGATCAAACCTGAAAATCTGCACCAATAACGCACGTGTTCTAGGAACAGCCATTTACATGTCTCCTACATGCTAGATAATGTGCCTAAAATATTTTCCAACCATGAAAATACTAGTTCGGGTTAAGCCTTTAAATTAAAAATTATAAAACCGAAATTCGCACGTTTAAGGGGAGAAAAATTGATTTAAAGTTTTGGGGTAGTGACACGTAAAAAATCGGAAATTTTTTGCCTTTCAGCGACTAAAACTGCCCTTAAACTTTTCCAAAACACAACAAATTTATACTTTTTAGAAAATTCAGACGCTAACCTATCTATTGATAGCAAAACAATGCAAATCGGTTGGGAAATGTGACCACAGCAATGCCATAAAGGGAAAAAGTTCCCAAAACCTGCCCCCCCAAAATATACTAACTCGCTTATTAGACCACTTAGAAAAACAACTTTTGTTTTAATTTGTTTGTTTACGCTCATGTATCACTTATAAACAATGAAAAATTTTTTGTTTACCATACATGGCTTTTAATGCAGACAAGTTTGTTTTTTTAATGTATTCCTATTTCAACCCACATAAAGCATAGTGTTCTTATGCAAAGCACTACAAATTTATATTCAACGTAAAGAACAGAATGATAGCTATAAAATGAGACCAAAATTTTTAAAATCGGATAGAAACTGTGGTCACAGTGACCGATCAAAACCAGAGATCTGCCAAGGAAATGGGCGTGTTTCAGGAAAATCCATGTCTATGCCTCCTGGACACCATAAAGCATAGTATTTTCACAGAAAGTACTACAAATGTATACTTGACGGAAACTACACAAACACACCTACAAGATAAGACCAAAACTTTGAACATCAAATTAAAATTGTGGCCACAGTAAGCGATCAAACCTAAAAATCTGCACCAAAAACGCACGTGTTCTAGGAACAGCCATTTACATGTCTCCTACATGCTAGATAATGTGCCTAAAATATTTTCCAACCATGAAAATACTAGCTTGGGTTAAGCCTTAAAATTAAAAATTATAAAACCGAAATTCGCACGTTTAAGGGGAGAAAAATTGATTTAAAGTTTTGGGGTAGTGACACGTAAAAAATTGGAAATTTTTTGCCTTTCAGTGACTAAAACTGCCCTTAAACTTTTCCAAAACACAACAAATTTATACTTTTTAGAAAATTCAGACGCTAACGTATCTATTGATAGCAAAACAATGCAAATCGGTTGGGAAATGTGACCACAGCAATGCCATAATGGGAAAAAGTTTCCAAAACCTGCCCCCCCCAAAAATATACTAACTCGCTTATTAGACCACTTAGAAAAACAACTTTTGTTTTAATTTGTTTTTTTACGCTCATGTATCACTTATAGAAAATGAAAAATTTTTTGTTTACCATACATGGCTTTCAATGCAGACAAGTTTGTTTTTTTAATGTATTCCTATTTCAACCCACATAAAGCATAGTGTTCATATGCAAAGCACTACAGATTTATATTCAACGTAAAGAACAGAATGATAGCTATAAAGTGAGACCAAAATTTTAAAAATCGGATAGAAACTGATGTCACAGTGACCGATCAAAACCAGAGATCTGCCAAGGAAATGGACGTGTTTCAGGAAAATCCATGTCTATGCCTCCTGGACACCATAAAGCATGGTATTTTCACAGAAAGTACTACAAATGTATACTTGACGGAAACTACACAAACACACCTACAAGATAAGACCAAAACTTTGAACATCAAATTAAAATTGTGGCCACAGTAAGCGATCAAACCTGAAAATCTGCACCAAAAACGCACGTGTTCTAGGAAGGTTCTATAACGCCTTCTTTTTCCATGTCCGAGATCAGTGCGCTCACTTCGGTTTTCTTTGCTTCTTGCGGTCTCTTTGCAGGTGCCCCTTCTCTCCGCAATTCCATGATCTAGGCGCACCATTTACCTGCGCTCGTCTGCCACTACCTCACGGACCCGGGCAGTGGTACGAGTCATATTTTTTGCTGCCTCAAAGTTCAGACTATAAGCAAATGCATCCTTAACCGTTTGCTTATGGGTTAAACGCATGGCTTATTGCAGTTCTTGGTCCTTTAATGCGTTGATGAATGCTTCTGTCGCTGCGTCATCTCGATGTTCTGGGTCGTAAGCACGGTAAGCCAAAAGTGCCAGTAGCTCAATGTCTTGGGCTAGCTGCTGTAAGGTTTCGCCAGACTTCTGCATCCGATGTCGTAATTGTGACCAATAAATCTGCTTCAGATGGGCGTCTGCATAACGCATGTCGAGCGCATTCACTAAAGCAGCCGGGTTTGAGTACAACTCAACGGGGATCGTCTGCAAAAGCTCGGCAGCTGGGCCTCTTAGAGCAAGAATTAATGCAGTTGCTCGTTCCTGCCCATTCCAGTGATTTGCCCTAGCGGCGGCTTCAAACTGGGTTTTGTAAATGCTCCAGACCGTTTCCCCGTCGAATATTGGTGCTTTTACATTTCTGGATGAGCTTTGCGCTGCGGTTGTAAGCGGGGCTGATGAGGTGGTCACTACTGTCTTCGCTGATTCCAATTCCTTTTTCACTTTTTCCATCTCATGGTTGATTCTCCCCTTGACCTGGCTGACCTTTTCCTCGACCTGGTAAACCATTGCCTCGACCTGGTCAAACTTTTCCTCGACGCCTTTGACAACAACAAACAGTTAAGACTACCGAGCTCCGCTTTTACTTCGGTTGATTGTTTCTCTAGCTTCTGTGTGATGTCTGCTTTGATTACGAGCGCTCGTTGGTCCACTGATTGTTCATTTAGCTTCGCTGATTGTTCATTTAGCTTTGCAGTTAAATTGAAAGACTGTTCATTTAGCTTCGCAGTTAAATTGGATGACTGTTGTCGCTGCTCTTACTGCATCAGCATCAACATTTGCATCAGCGCATTTTCTGGTTCCTTTGATTTTAGTGTATCTGCTTCTCCTCCTTCTGTACCTTTTTCTGCACCTGAGGGCTCACCCGAATCAAGATACGCGCCTTCCGATTAAACCGCGTCACGCAAGCGTGCAATCAGTGTGGCCTTTGTACCTTGCGTAGCCAGGTTTCGCTGTTCCAAGTCTTCCTAATTTTTAAGTTTAGGCTTGGTGGCATTTTCTTTATTATTTTGGTTCTTTTTTTCCAGTTTCCACGTTAAATTTCACTATCTAAAAGTTTTCACTCTCGAAATTTTCTATCCCACATCTCGACACCACTGTCGTGTGTTATGTTTCGCGGCCAATATGTAATTTTAATGTTCCGGGAAAGTGAAAACGCACCGTCTTTTAAATTAAGTTAAAAGAGTTTATTTACTAAAAATGATCAAGCATTAACTTAACTATTTTTACAAAGACCAATTTATATGTTATTTTAATTTGTCTACAAATTTATATTCTAACTGTCTTCACTATCGCCTTTAATTCACACTCCACACTTGTCGCAGTTTTACTATCGCGGTTTTACTATATCTCCCCATTCATTCAGCTGGGCTTTACATAGAGTATCTAGTCATTCGATCCATTCTCGTGTATCGGCGAATGTTCTGGCAATAACTGCCTGGAATATTCGAGCAATTCCGAATACCCCGCAGTGACGTCACTTTCACATATTGATCATGCTTGATGGGTTCTTGTGCTTTCAAGTACATTCGTTTATTGATCATGATGTTCTTAATAGTTGCGACAGTAGCTCGCAGAAATGTTTGAACATGTAACAATATAATAATTATGCAGCCTGCTCAATTCGAGTACTTGAGAACATTTCGACCAGTTGCATAAGCAGAGATAACGAAGAGGTTATCCCCACCTGGCAATAAAATTTTGATAACGGACACTGCAAGAAATTCAAAGTTGTAGAATTCGACTTTTTCAATACTTTTTAAACAATAGGGTCTTCTCACCAATATCCCGGTGCCACCTGCACCATCGCCGTTTACCCTGTCGTTTCTTACCAATGCAAAATCTTTGAATGCCATGAATTGAGATGAGTTTCAGTGAGAAGTTTGATGTCAGGTTGTTGCTTAACAATAAATTCAAGGAGATCGTCACGTCAATGTATAGTAACAATAGAGTTAACGTTGATCGAGATAATGCGAAGCGTACCCAAGGGAATGTGACTGGATGCCAAGTTATTTTGAGGCATTGGAAAGACCTAAACACTAAAAAACGAAGTTAATTTTTGAATCTTGTTTGTCGATTCTCTTTGATAAAGAAATAAGTTGCTGGTCAATTTTGAGAAGCAGCTCATTATTGCCACTTACATTATTTGCAGCATTTTCTGCTGGTCCTCTTGCGGCGAGTGCAAATGATACTCCGGGCTTAACGAAGTTGGAAGTTATGGCACTACGGTGTACCTGTGTTTGCTTTGGAGCAATTTTAACTTTTGGATCTTGGTATCGGGAGCATGATGCTGGCTGACCCAATACACCGCAGTTAACGCAGTATAATTTTTCTTTAGGCTCCATCTGAGGCAATTCGCACTCACCGGGAGTATGAACGTCTTTGCATTTCATACACCGATAATGCATGACGCAGCTGGCAGCCGAATGAAGAAATTTTTGAAACCGGTAACACTGGTTGACTTCTCTTTTTTGGAGGCATTCCCATCTCACCACCACCATAAGTACCTTGAACTGTTCTTGTTTCTAATTTGTACCAGGTAAAGGGGTTCTTCCTTTCTACGGTCGACCCTCTCGACTGAAATAAATGAAATTTCTAGTGCAGCTTCTTTGAGCACCTGAAGAAGATCGACCGTATCCTCTCGGCAGTCTAAACTCTTCATCAAAATGGTCTGATTTTTCTCACTTTTTGGGGTATAGGTGAAGTACGCCGCATTTTTCACTGACTTAAATTCAACCAGTGATTTTGTCCTGATATTTAATTTTTCGGCATTAACTCTTGTGATCTCGAAATCGGTTAATTTATTTTCGGCTGCCAATAGCCGAACCATATCTTTTCAACTTTGTCCAAACACGTTGAATGGTGGAACTTTTTCTGCTTTTTTGGAAGCTTTTTTAAGAGGAACCAGCAGAACTACGGGCTAGTCTCTTCTCTTTATTTTCATGTTTCAAATACTGAATAAAATTTAAATCGTTATGTTGATTAGAATTACCTTCGAGATTTCTTCAATTTCCATTTCTACGGTTAATGCCTCCAGCGCTGCAAAACGGTTTTGAATCTCGTTAGTGCCACCAGCACTTAGAATTTCTTCTGGATTTGCTTGCTTATCACTTTTCTTCCCTTCGTTACCTGTTGCACTTGATTTTGCGGCTGCGTCTTTTGAGGCTTCATCCCTTTCTTGAATAGATCTTTGAGGAACTGTATCTCTAGCCTTGGTTCATCATTTTCTTTTTGCAATCGGATTATTTGTTGATTGTCAGCTATTATTTGCAGGTTGCATCCTCCATCTGCGGAATTTTCTTCGTTATGTTTTCTCTTGGTGATTATCGCCAGTTTCGTATACGTCGTTCCCCCGGGTTGCCACAACGGTGGGAAGCCTCCATATCAGCGGTCCGGAAGTTTTCTTGGGTTCTTTGCTTTCTTTACTAATCGAAGTCAAATAATATTCGATAGAAATTTCCCAAGTCGATTACTTCGACAATATAAGCTTTTCCCGATTAAAACTAACTTCGGACTGACGTTTTTTTTTAAATTAAATTTAGTTTTTGAAAACTTTTGACAGAAGCAATTTCACACTTACGTGGACTGGCCTCATTAATATCGAGTCTTTGCAGAAAAGAATTACACAAATAACAAACTTCAGATCCTAATAAAAGCAAAATTATTTTTAAGAATTATATGGTGACTTCAATTTTATTGCAATGTCTTCATTAGATTATGTAATTAAATGTAGTGAAGGATATTCAATTTAATTTTTTTTTCAACAATGGTATAAGAATCTTTTTCTATGTTTTCAACGATAAATAGATCGTAATGCAAGTCCCTCCTTTTAATAAAAATTTTGCAAGCCACTACACTATAACAATTATTTATAAGCAAAAAAGTCAAAGTCAAAAGCGCTTTATTTAATACCAATCGTTATAAATTTTTAAAAGAACATAAAGCAAATTCCAAACAATAAAACTATATGAAACTTAATGGCCCGAATGGCTCTCTAAATTTATACGTTATCAGCTAAACACATTTAATGAAAGAATACACTTGCAAATTTAAATTAATTGAGATCATTAGATATTTTTTGATTCAATTGGAAAAAGGAGAAAAACCCAACCAGCATTATTCAAAAATTACTTATACTACTAACACAACAATGAACTTATATCCTATACCTAATATGTTACACCCTAATTCTAAATAAGTTCAATCAAAAAAAAAAAAAAAAACGTTACCTTATATTGAAACCTATGCCTAATTTATAATACAAATAAACAACAATACTCGATGTAGCAATAATGAGATGAATCTAAAAAACTAAGTAACGAGAAAAAGCACAAAAAAAGAAAATAAACACGAATAATTTAGACATTGTCATTCAGCCACCAATACCTAGATTGCTCCATCTCAGCTCGACCAGCCTCAACGAATCTAGCAAATGAGTATCTCCATTGGAATTGTTGGTCTCGTGAACTCAGATTCGGAAGATATTTTATCTTCTTATCGGTGGCGCGTCGGTATATGTGATATATTATTGGGACGCCGTCAGAATCAAAAACATATCGATTCATGTCCAAATACACGAATGCTTCTGAAGGAACGAAGCCAGTAGTGAGGCAAGTCACAATATACCCGTCTGTAGGGTGGAATGGCTGTGAAATCCAAGGTTTTTCACTCACAGTTACAGATCTTGCGATATGATTCCGAAGAAGTTTCAATATGAAGATATCGACTCTTGTCACTTGAGCGGTTTGATAAATTTTTCTATTCGATAGATAGTGCTTCCAATCCGTCTCAGGCTTTCTGTACAAACCAGTACATGCACGAAGACATTTCCTTTCGAAAACTCTTAATCTTTCCATAGTACTAGCACTCTGGTTGTACTAGATCTGGCATCCGTATGTCAAAACTGGCCTAACCAGGGTCTCGTAACAAATAACTTTGACCTTTTGATCAATGTATCTGGAATGAAAGAGTCGCCGAAGGGCCATGACTACTTTTAGTGCTTTACTGAGCATGATTTTCACATGTTCAGTATAGTACAGATACTGATCGAGATGAACACCGAGGTATCGAACACAGGATTTATGTGGAACCCGTTCTGAACTACCCTCACCAGCCATAATGTGGAAATCCTTCCAATTACGTTTCAGGTCTTGACTGGCCCCCTGCAGCGTTGTCCGAAACAAAATTGTTTCGCACTTCTGCGCATTGATTTTCATTCGCCAATTGTAGGTGTAGAGCTGCACATCATTAAACATTTTTTGAAGATTGCTCTGAACTATTGTAGCTCTTCGGTCTGCCGTATAGATGATCAGATCATCAGCAAACGCTACCAATGATCGCGTTGGCGAGACATTAAAATCAAAGCTGTTCAATAGCTTTCGAATGAATATTGAGAAAAGCAGGGGCGCAGTAACTGTTCCCTGCTGTAGACCATTCAAGACCTTGAATTCGCGCATTGTTGTCAGATTTCCATCAGTTACAACAAATGATTTCCCATATAACATATTACACATCATGGCGACAAGGTGTCTGTGGAACCTGTCCTCAAGAAGTTTGAAAACTAGTCCATCTAACCACACCGTATCGAAGGCTTTCTCCATATCAATGAGACATGCTCCAACACATTCTTTGTTGTTTAGTTTCCAACAGACGTCTGAGGTTACTTTCGTTATTGCATGTATGGTCGAGTGCCTGGCACGAAAACCAAATTGGCAATTCGGCATCAACTCATATTTCTCAATGTGGGCGTTTAATGCTCTGTTGAGTATCACTTCAAACACCTTGCTGATGTTAGGCAGCAAGCTGATTGAGCGATAGCTTTTAGGGCATGAAGATTCTTTTCCTTTCTTCAAGATCGGAAATACCTTAGCCTTTTTCCACTCATTTGGGAAATATGAATTGTTCAACATGTTGTTGAACAATATGCAATAATTCCTAATAGCAACCTCAGGCAAATGTCGCAGAACTATATTTGGAATACCGTCAGTACCACATGATTTTTTGTTGTTTATTCTGCGAAATCTGAAACACAAGTCTTCATAGCTGACAAAATAATCAATAAGATTCAAGCTCGGTATGAGGTCAGATGTTAATGTTTCATCGAAATGAAGAATTGATTGGCCGTTCAGGCTTGATTTGAAGTCGGAAACTTTTGCTTCAACGACCTCCGAAAATATTTCATTCCCTCTCTCTGGGTTTGGCAGATGAACCAATTCAAAATGTGTTCCAATCAGGGCAAGTTTCTGCAATCTATCACATATAATCCTGTTTCCATTTCTATCCGGAGTCGTCCTATCAATTTCGATACCAGCTCTATCGAGAAGATTTATCTCATCACTAGCGACTTCAAGATTCGATACCTTCACTCGAGACTTCCTGCGGAATAAGCTATTCACTTTCGCAAAAACGCCATCTGGGTCCTGTGGGCTTATGCCCCTCAGTTTTTCCGCCCATTGATTGCTGACCTCACTCCTAAAGTATGAACGGATTAAGTTCCGGACATTCTTCAGATGTAATTTCAACAAAGCCAACGAGGGATGGTTGTAGTCCAAAAATCGTCGATAAATATTGTTGACGCGGGTGAGAAGAAGGCTTTTCAATCTTTTCAACCTTGCGATGGTTGATGTTTCATATCCTTCCATATTGTTTCGATGTTTAATCTTGGGAACAACTTTCTCAATCGTTTCCAACGTCAGCTTCTCTAACTTCGACAAATAGACATCTATTTCATCGTCAGTTAAATTCCTGTTGTTAGGAACCATTGAGCAAGCGTTGCCATCATCAGAAGAGGGACATTGCTTCTGGTACTCTCGATTAAACTTCTTTTGAAACTTTCCCCAGTCTGTTTTTTTGAAATTCAACCGATGGTTTTCATGTTGAACTGGAATGAGGAAGAAATCATCCCTTTGATGATTGATTTCCATTACGATTGCGTTATGGTCGCTTTCATAAGGAAGCACCTGCAGTTTCCGTTGAGGACTATTAAAGCTGAATTCAAGTCTTACGTCAGCAATGCAGAGGTCCAAATATGAATTTGTCCTAGGGTATGTTGGAAACTCCGACCCATATAGGTTGCACCTGTATTCAATTTGGTTCTCTGTTATCCATGATTTCAGGAATACACCTCTTGGATTATTGGTGGCGTTTAGCCATGATGTATGCTTGGCATTTAGGTCACCGGAAAAAATATAATAATTATGCAGCCTGTTCAATTCGAGTATTTCAAACAAGGAATTGAGTTCCTCCTTGAACTTGAGAACATTTTGACCAGTTGCATAGGCAGAGATAACGAAGAGGTTATCCCCACCTGGCAGTGAAATTTTGATGACGGACACTTCAAGAAATTCAAAGTTTTTGAATTCGACTTTTTCAATATTTTGGAAACGATAGGGTCTTCTAACCAATATCCCGGTGCCACCTCCCCCATCACCTATTCCCCTATCGTTTCTTACGAATGCAAAATCTTTGAATTCCATGGAAAGCCATGAATTGAGGTGGGTTTCAGTGAGAAGTATGATGTCAGGCTTTTGCTTAACAACAAATTCAAGGAGATAATCGCGTCGATGTATAGCAACGATAGGGTTGACGTTGATCGATATGAGGCGAAGCCTATCCATGGGAATATGACTGAATGACAAGTTATTATTAGGCATTTGAAAGACTTAAACGCTGAAAAGCAAAGTTAATTTTTGAATCTTGTTTGTCGATTCTCTCCGAAAAAGAATTAAGTTGCTGGTAAATTTTGCGAAGCAGCTCATTATTGCCACTTACATTATTTCCAGCATTTTCTGCTGGTCCTCTAGCGGCGAGTGCAAATGATACTCCGGGCTTGACGAAGTTGGAAGGTATGATATTACGGTGTACTTGTGTTTGCTTTGGAGCAAATTTAACTTTTGCATCTTGATATCGGGAGCATCCTCGATATGATGCTGGGTGACCAAAAACACCGCAGTTAACGCAGTATAGTTTTTCTTTAGGCTCCGTCTGAGCCAATTTGCACTCACCGGGAGCATGAACGTCTTTGCATTTAACGCAACGATAGTGCATGGCACAATTGGCAGCCGAATGTCCAAATCTTTGACACCGGTAACACTGGTTGACTTCTCTTTTCTGGAGGCGTTCCCACCTCACCACTCTGAAATTTAAGTACCTTATTTGTTGAAGGGCACTTGGACTGCTCTTATTTGCATTTTGTACCAGGTAAAGTGGTAAATTCTTCCTTTCTATGGTCGACCTTCTTGTCGCAAAGGCTTTGACTGAAAAAAAATCAATATCTGGTGCAGCCTCCTTGAGCACCTGAAGAAGATCGACCGTATCCTCTCCGCTGTCCAAACCCTTCAACAAGAAGGTCTGATTTTTTCACTTTTTGGGGTATAAGTGAAGTGTGGAACCTCCCCAGAAATCAGCGCATCTTTGGCTGACTTGAAGTCAACCAGTGATTTCGTCCTTATAGTTAATTTTTTGGCATTAACTCTTTTTATTTCGAAATTGGCCAGTTTATTTTCGGCTGCCAATAGCCGAACCATATCTTTCCCGGTTTGTCCGAACACGTTGATTGGCGGAACTTTTTCTGTCTTGTTGGAAGCTTTTTCAGAGGAACCAGCAGAAGTGCGGGCTGGTTTTTTCTCCTTATTTTTGTTCTTTAAATATTGAATAAAATTAACGTCATTATCTTGATTTAAATTACCTCCGATGTTTTCTTCGATTTCCATATCTTCGGTTAATCCCTCCAGCGCTGCAAAATAATTTTGGCTCTCGTTGGTGCCACCAGCACTTAGAACTTCCTCTGGATTTACTTGCTTTGCGCTTTTCTTCGGCTTTGTTACCTGTTGACATTGATTTTGTGGCTGCGTCTTTTGAGGCTTCATCCCTTTCTTGAAAAGATCCTTGAGAGACTGTATCTCTTGCCTTAGTTCATCACTTTCTTTCTGCAATTTGGCCAATTGTTGATTGTCCGCTATTATTTGCAGCTTGCACCCTCCATCTGCGGAGTTTTCTTCGTTATGTTTTCTTTTGGTGATTGTCGCCAGTTTCGTATTCGTCGTTTCCCCAGGTTGCCCCAACGGTGGGAAGCCGTCGGGCTCCTCCATACCAGCGGCGAAATTTTCTTTGTGAATTTGTTTTTCGTTACCAATCGAAGTAGAAATATTCGATAGAAATTTCCTGAGTCGATTACTTCGACAATATAAGATTTTTTCCGATAAAAATTAACTTCGGACTAACGTTTTTAAAAAATTAATTTAATTTTTGAAAACTTTTGACAGGAGCGATTTAAAAGACCTAAAAGCAAAAAATGCACTACTAAAAAATATAATTGTCATTGGTTCTTATTACCACTATTGCATCATTTTTTTTAACAATGTATTACAAAAGGATTTTGCAAAGTCTTTTTGATAAAATAAAGGGTATCTTTCAAAATTGATTTTTTTTTTTCGATAAATTAAACCCGTGTTCAATTTATCGTCTCCCTCATTTTAGTTGTAATTTGCATACAATGTAGAAAAAAATTAAACTGAAGTCTTGTTCTCAAGCTTAAAAGAACATTTCTTCTAGATATGATATTTGTATATGATTTTAATTCTTTATATTTTCTCTCTAGGCGCATTGTCCAAAGCTTCTTCAAAGGTCCTTGTTATTTGGGATTTTGTACTAAAAGACAAAACCCTATTGCAATCACGGCCTGTGTCCGTCTTTGTGTCACAGCACTTTTTCTCCGAAACTATAAAAGCTAAAGCCATGAAAGCTCAAAGTTGAGGATTTATTGTTCAATTGTATAGGGTTATCCATTTTACACTTGGGAAAGTAAAGCTAAAGAAAACACATCAAGTATTCAGATGGAAACAACGTTTTTTATTTAATATAAAGATTGAACTTTGCCATTATACGTGAAATACAACATCATTCAAATGTTCCCCACGGGACCTCTTACAGGCCTCAAACCTTTTGAGGTAATTTTCAATGACTTTTCGGCACATTTCCGGCAATATCTCGGCCATTACTTCACGAATATTGGTTTTCAATTGCTCAAGATTTTGGGAATTGTTCGCGTAAACACAATCTTTCGCATAATCCCATAAAAAGAAATCAAAAGGTGTTAGGTCACAGGATCTTGCCGGCCAATTGACATCACTCAATCTCGAAATTCGTGTAGGACCCAAGGAACAGTGAGTGCGGGGCGGGTAATTCCTATTGGGGAAGCTCCGCTAGGCTAGTGGAAAGGGACTAATTTCAGAGGGCTGTTTCGGCGGACGCATTTTCGCTTGGCGGCTACTTAGGACCAAGGGACAAGCGAGTGGCGCTTCCTACGACCATCTCCGATAGGCAAACCGGGTCCAAAGTCCCAAGCCGAAGAATCCTCAACGTGGAGGGTAACAAGCTTATATACTAATGAAGTAGTGCACTTCAACAGCTTTTCATTGAAAAGAGATGAAATATTTTGCGAATTTCCCCATAGGACGCCAGAGTGCGAAAGAGACAAAAAATTCCAAATCATTGGAACACTGCGGGAAAAGATGATAGCGATAAATCGGGTCCTCAACTTGCATGTGTGTGCGTGAGAAACCTCTCCGTATTCATATGTGTGCATTAGAAACTTCTCCCCAATCATATGTGTGTAATGCGTACGAACACAAAATGGGAGCAGGTATTAATATTGCCATATGGACAATTTTTTTGCTTTGATCGAAATTATAAATCGGGTAATGTTTGCCGAATGGCACTTAAATAATTTGAGTTTATTAAGTCACATTAAGATTCAACTGCAAAATGAGAAGAAATAGGCAATTTATGTATAAAATATCAGTTTTTATATACTGAAGAATGGCCACTAGCTATTTTGAAGTGTTACGTGAAGAAAAACTATTCCTTTTTGTTGGTTGTGTGATTTCTATTGCAGAAACTAAACAAAGAATAATGTGGAAGTTCAAAAGATGGTGGCAGTAAGCCTACCATTAGATGACGTAACTAACTGGCATCAGTCATTTTGTTGACATGGTTGACATCTTTACCAAATATAAAGGGAACCGTCTTGATTGATTCAATACTGGAGCACGCGAAAAGTAATGCCCAACTAATCAAGGAAGTTGGTCCCACCTCGTAGCATGCAAGTGAGTACTTTTAAAAGTTATAAACGGTATCCAATTCATGTTCAATATTTGCTGTTTAGTCGAAAATGTTGTGGAAATACCAACCTGAACTCCATCAACAGCCACCAATCCGAGCATCCGTACGAAGGGAAACAAACAGGTGAACAACACGAATCGTGACAAAAACAAATTGCCACGTTAACGGATCGTTACCATAGAACGGAATCAAAGGCGCCCATCTGACGTCCACGAGGCTGTCTCCTTGACGCTGTGCACACCGTACGAAAGGACACCCTAGGAAAGTTCCTCAGATGATGATGAGGGATTGAATACGAAATTAAAGAAATCAAAAAGCACTTGCGACTACACTTTCCTGCAAAACACAATTCTACGACTAATGCAACTGGAACTACACAATACGAGTATGTACCTTCGTTTAGGAAAATTCAACGCTGTACGAGTAAGAGATTTGGATTTGGCTATCCGTACTATGGCCAAATTTCTCTTATGAGAAAATGCATCCCAGAACTGCCATCCTATGAGTCGTTACATCAGAATAGTATAAAACCCGAGATGAGTAGTATCACTGGATCAAATAGAATGAAAAAACATACAATTATTTTAATTAAATAGAATTAGATGTTGTTTTATTGATTAAATGTTTTTCAATTAATAATATACAAATTTAGACAGCTATTTATTGTTTGGAATTTGCTTAAATTCTTTGAAAATGCATGAGGACTAGTATTGGATAAAGCGCTTTTGACTTTGACTTTGGAAAAAAGTTTGTCAAATCAATGAAGTCGAACGCACTGCTGATAGGGCGTCCAATTTATGTGTTGTGGTAGGGTTCCATACACTGTACGCATTGGTCGGCCATTCCTTTTCTGAGGTTCTGTTGATTAATATAGAGTTATCAAAATTGAATCCTTTGCTAATGGTATAACTGACTCACCAAGGGTAATCCTCCTTACTTGCGCATGGTACTCCCATCATGGAAGTTCTGTGGAATAGTTAACGTTCACATTCAATGAATTTCATCGAATTAATTATTAATATAAAGCATAACAAGGTTTATTATGTTAAAACCCAACAATTTAGTAATTCACTTTCAGCTTTACCGTACCTTACCTTGTTTTTGTCAACTATTGATAGAACAAATTAGCATACTAGGCGAATTATTTGCGTAGTTTGTCGTTCTCCTCTGGACGCTTTGCTTCCTTTGCGAATTCACCATTACATTCTTCAATGATCTCTTCAAGACTTCTCCAGGTCTCTTTAAGACCTTCCATAGTGAAGCACGTGTAAGGATTGGGTCCAACATTGAAACCTTTTAATGTTTTGGTCAAGAGCAGCTAAAGACTTGGTCGGCTTCTGCAGATGACAAACTGCCTTAGAACTGGGCATGAGCTTCGTGCAATGCACGAATTGTTTCAATGTAGTTGTAACGAACTAGATCTGTTTAACCTTCTTCTGCACTCTCGAACCATGAGTCGAAGGCTGATGCCTTCGTGGCGAATGTTAAGCAAATTTCTTGGATGTCGAGAAGACGGGCTATGCGTGACTCAGAGCAGCATCAATTTTTTGCCAATGAGGAGTGACATATTCATGAAGCTTGAGAATTGCTGGTGACTGTGCATGGTTGACATTAATGAGCTGATCTTTTAATGCCGTTATATTCTGGATTCCTTCTTTCTTCAAAGCATTAAGACCTGTTGATTAGACACTGTTAGTATCTGAAAAAAAAACCAGAAACAGTACTTTCCGATAGTTTGGACTACTCGGCATGGCAACTTACCAGATCTTAGCACTGTTGATTTATGAGTCAAATTAAGGAAGCAGTGATTAGGGAATTTACTAATTGCCAAGCTTTAATGAAACGAGCATAAGGCGAGTGGGATTATATTTGTATTTTCAACATTTTGAAACGATGAGATCGTTTTTGACAGTGAATAATTGATTGCCATGAAAAAAAGGTTTTCAAACAAAATACTGGTCCGCATACAAAGTACTGGTCCGCAAAGCACTGGTTCGACGATATCACTTCAGAACAATCTGTAATAAGTATATTCCTTGCACTGATGCTGAGCCGGACCTGTTGAAGCGCTGGTCGCCTTGCGGAAGTCTTCACTATCGCTCGCGAAATAATAGCAAAATCCATTTTGGCAAGATTTATTCAACCGTTCGTTCCGCTTACTGTACAAATTTTGCATAATGAACTCTTCCTCGCAATAGCACCGACTGAGGGAGCAACCTGTTTCTTGCTACGAGGGCCCAATCGGCTCTAATGCACTCAGCGGAATGTGCCTCTTACCATGCTTGACACTCCGCAGGTGCACCATATATGACGACGCATAGGAAAATGATTGTATATCCACTGAAACAGTACCTACAATGAAATACATTAAACTCTAGTCGATCTCATGGAGCTGATAGGGGTCAAGAGGCACTTAATATATTTCTATTAAAGGCGCATGGCATATATGTAGCTGCCAATGTGGTCAAAGCGTCGCCCGTAACTTGGAGACATGAAATCTATGTGTCCCACGTTTTGAATTATTTGTATTGAATGGTCATCAAATTTCGTCACTTGGTAACACGGGACGGACACGATTTGGAGCAGTAGCGGCGTTATACGAAATATGGGCGTCGGCGACATTAGTTTTGCTAGGCCTCTCTAATTTTCCGGTCACAAAGAAACTGTAAATTTGAATGAAGTGTAGTCTGTATGTTGCAGCGGTAGTAGTTAACGCGTAAGCTGAAGGTCCCTGATTTAAGTCTTGTTGATGACAACGGTGCATTGTGAGTGCACATACTGGTTTGAAATCAGAACGTATCACAGCTTAGTGGACACTCGCCAAGTGTGGTACCGACAGAATCAAGATAACGATGAAGAAAAAACATCCCATATCTCTGAGCGAAGGCCTGCAAGGGCCAATAGTAAAAATAGAAATTAATTAATTATGTAATAATGATAAATTAAGTACTTACTTCATGAGCATGCTACAGTGGTAATATTTTTAATTAAACAATAACAAAAGTAAGATAAAGAAATACAAATTAAAATAGACGAACTTTTCGGCTTTTTGCCTCACTAAATTTTCTTAAGATGGTGTCATAATTAATACCAGCCGCGTTCTCAGCTTCAATTGATAGCACTGATAACGCAAAGTGTCGCCCTTTGCTCATCGTGCTTCTCAAGTAGGTTTCAATTAATTTTAACTTTGAAAAGCTTCTCTCAGCAGAAGTTGTGTTGACTGGAATTGTGAGCATTATTCAGATAGTTATATAAACATTTGGGTATACTTCCTCCAAATTATTTTCCAAAATATAGTGAATCAGTTGTCTTACGTCAATGATAGAATCCAGTGAGTTTAATTTTAATAGTTGGAGTTCCTCATAAAGCTCGAAAGGCTGTATATCGCTATTTTTGCCTTCCCGAAGTATTTTACCCAAATCAGTAAAGCACTGGAGAAGATCCTCCTTGGATACTTTGCTATTCTTTTTTTTTAAATTGAGACTGAATTTTGTAGCTACTTTAATCTACAAATAACCGAGCTTCTGCACGGCTTGTTTCGAATCCTGTTTTACGGAATGAACGTAAAGTATCGACAGCGACTTTCAAGTTCACCTGAACCGATTGCCATAATTTACTATTATTATTTACGCGCAGTAAAATCTCGTACCATACATGTATCGAAACTATAAAGTCAAATGTTAGCATTTCATTCAGCTCTGCTTCACAGTCGCTAAGGGTTTCAGAATTGTCAGTATTATTTTTCAATTCATTCACGAGTCGATGGCATCATCAAATTGCAAATATATTGCCTTTATTGCTCCAATTCTACTTTCCCATCTTGTTTCAGATAAAGGTTTTACTGTTAATTTTAATTTGGATTTAAGAAGATCCCAACGCCTGCTTGACTTCGAAAATAGCATGTAAATTTTGTTAATGAACCCGAAAAGTGTTTTGGCTAGTGTAGAAGAGCATCCACACGGCGTGAATAATGCTCGTGAGTTAAAATTCAGTATTCTTGTTCTAACACCCTCATTAATGCCGATCATATTGGCAGTTTGTTATGTCGATTAACCTCTCGAACAAATTAAACCAATCCTTTTGTGACTCCCTTATCTGTCTCTCGTTTTTCTGGTCTAGTGTTTTTCCATATTTAATTCTTTTATGGAACTCCATCCATTTGATCATGCACTCCATGTGACCTTGACTTTGCTCATTTCTTTGTAATATCTTACTCAAATCTTTCCAGTTACAACATCCTTCCATTAACATCTGTGTCTGCAAATGTGAAAAAAGTCGACATGGAAAGCAATAAACTTTATTTTGACATCTAGAGTAAATTGTTTGTGGTCTCGGTGTTTTTGCGCTTATTTAAAAATATGTTTAGAAAATGTTTTTCTCCTTAGACGCAAATAAAATATTTTGTTTTTTATACATATATATATATTTCGAGGGTAAGTTTTCCCTCTTCTTCAGTGTACTGATGGTCTAGTTACAATTTTCTTTGCTTAAATACCTAACATGTCTAGCTATACAGGAGTGAGTTTAATTGCTATTTAATTATACCTTTTTATTTTTCTTACTCTACTTTTTAAAACGTTTTGGTTTTATTGGTTTAGTCCTTTAATTACAAGCTTAACAAATGTTATTCAATGACAGTCAATGGAAAAGGTTATTACAAAAATTTTAAATTACTTTATTACCTCTAGTAGTTTTGAATATCCGTGCCCGACGTCATCATTCAGCCTCGATTGTTCCGGTTGTCTCAAAATCCACAGGCTTTCATACGCATCTAATTTCTTGCGGCTTTTGACCTGCTGTACTACCTCGACGTCTTCCCAATTGATCTTATGGTTGCTTGAAACGATGTGCTTTGCTACCGATGATTTTATCGCTTCAATGGGTCGTTGTTTCTCGATGCACTTTTCAGCTTCATTGATGTGCTCCGTAAACCTTGTTTTAAGCGGGCGTTTCGTTTGTCCTATGTAGCTTCTGTGGCATGTCTGGCACGTGATTTTGTAAACTCCACATTTTTCGTGTTTATGTTTCTTATCTTTGGGTGTTCCCAATATTGTGCTCAATTTCGATTTTTGGCTTGTTGGTACTGCTATTATGTTTACTTTTTTTAATCTCTTTTTGATTTTGTCGAGAGCTTTCGAATATGTTAATGCTGCTCGTTGGGTCTCTTTTGATCTTTCTTGTGAGTAGAGTGTAGTGAGTGACTCCAATTTTAGTTTTTTCTCCATTCTTCTTATGATCGCCTGTATTGATCTTTCGTCAAAACCATTCAAAACTGCTGTGCCAAGGATAAACTGCTTCTCTTGATTGTAGCGTTCGGCGTTCATAGGCGTTGTCAACATCCTGTAAATCCAACTATTGTAGCTGGCCATTTTCGTTGCGTGGGAGTGATTGGACGTCACTGGTATCGTTCGTTGAGTGCTCGTTGTCTTCCTGTGGATTCCAAACTCGATTTCGTTTTCACCTCTGATGATCTTCATGTCTAGAAAGGCTATTTCTTTTTTGTTCTCCACCTCCATTGTGAACTTTATATTCTTGTGGATACTGTTGATTTTCGTCATCGTGCTTTCCAGATTTTCTTTCTTGACTATCGCGAATACGTCGTCTACATATCGTAACCAAACTCTCGGCAATGCACGATGACGGAATTGCGGATGAAGGTGCATTGCCGAGAGTTTGGTTACGATATGTAGACGACGTATTCGCGATAGTCAAGAAAGAAAATCTGGAAAGCACAATGACGAAAATCAACAGTATCCACAAGAATATAAAGTTCACAATGGAGGTGGAGAACAAAAATGAAATAGCCTTTCTAGACGTGAAGATCATCAGAGGTGAAAACGAAATCGAGTTTGGAGTCCACAGGAAGACAACGAGCACTCAACGAACGATACCAGTGACGTCCAATCACTCCCACGCAACGAAAATGGCCAGCTACAATAGTTGGATTTACAGGATGTTGACAACGCCTATGAACGCCGAACGCTACAATCAAGAGAAGCAGTTTATCCTTGGCACAGCAGTTTTGAATGGTTTTGACGAAAGATCAATACAGGCGATCATAAGAAGAATGGAGAAAAAACTAAAATTGGAGTCACTCACTACACTCTACTCACAAGAAAGATCAAAAGAGACCCAACGAGCAGCATTAACATATTCGAAAGCTTTCGACAAAATCAAAAAGAGATTAAAAAAGTAAACATAATAGCAGTACCAACAAGCCAAAAATTGAAATTGAGCACAATATTGGGAACACCCAAAGATAAGAAACATAAACACGAAAAATGTGGAGTTTACAAAATCACGTGCCAGACATGCCACAAAAGCTACATAGGACAAACGAAACGCCCGCTTAAAACAAGGTTTACGGAGCACATCAATGAAGCTGAAAAGTGCATCGAGAAACAACGACCCATTGAAGCGATAAAATCATCGGTAGCAAAGCACATCGTTTCAAGCAACCATAAGATCAATTGGGAAGACGTCGAGGTAGTACAGCAGGTCAAAAGCCGCAAGAAATTAGATGCGTATGAAAGCCTGTGGATTTTGAGACAACCGGAACAATCGAGGCTGAATGATGACGTCGGGCACGGATATTCAAAACTACTAGAGGTAATAAAGTAATTTAAAATTTTTGTAATAACCTTTTCCATTGACTGTCATTAAATAACATTTGTTAAGCTTGTAGTTAAAGGACTAAACCAATAAAACCAAAACGTTTTAAAAAGTAGAGTAAGAAAAATAAAAAGGTATAATTAAATAGCAATTAAACTCACTCCTGTATAGCTAGACATGTTATGTATTTAAGCAAAGAAAATTGTAACTAGACCATCAGTACACTGAAGAAGAGGGAAAACTTACCCTCGAAATATATATATATGTATAAAAAACAAAATATTTTATTTGCGTCTAAGGAGAAAAACATTTTCTAAACATATCTAGAGTAAGCTAACCATCTGCGATGTTGCTTTTCTCCATTACTCAATTTTCTGGTGAAATGAAATTTAGAAAAATGTTTTTTGTTTGCATCTTTGGAATAACTTTCATCATGTTTTTCTAGGTTTTGTTGGGGGCCATTTTCAATTAAGTAATGACGCTGCGAATCTTTCACTGAAAATTCCCACTTTCCCGGATCTGATTCTATAAATGACTGTTTCACATGAACAGGTTGCTCTTGATTTTTGAGCCACAAACGTATTCACTTTCTGTGTGCTTCTTCGGTTCAAAATCATGCATCACAGCAGTTTCAACCAACTCGGATGTTACATCAGAATCGATGGCAGATTCATTTGACCCTAAAGCTGATCCTGTCTCAAAAATTAATGAAGCTTGAATAAGAGGTTCTGTAAACGCCTCTGGAGCAGCAGAACTTGAAGATTTCCTAAGAATTTTCAGCATCCTGGAACTCATAGCTTGATTGGATATAGCCGTCTCAGCGAGTTTTTTCCTCTTTGATGCACCGGACTTCCATTTCTTCCCAATATCTCTGTCTCTTGAGTATCCTCCAGGCATGATGATCTAAAAAAGTATTTTTTTGCTATGTAGGTAATAGGTACAGTATTTAAAATACTCAACATATAGTGTAGAGCGTGAAGCACAGCAAAAATCACTGCCCACAATGGATCCTTTCCGTTATATAATTTATCTACTCAAATTAATCATTCATTCAGCGAAAAACGATTAAAATTAATTCCTTTTTGAAAGTTCTGGAGTCATATGTTTCATACTCTCTTGATAAGAAAGGGGTTACCTTTGAGGTTCTACTTTCCATAAAAATAAATACTCGCTGTATTTTTTAGCCTTCCGTTAGGTAAAATATTCATTGTATGCAGTTGCATAGGTTTCTCATAGGTTAACCGAAGATAAATGCAAGAAGACGTTTAGGCTGCTACAGACAGTCCATGACCGTGCCGCATTTCAGGTATTTGCTGTTAAATTTCACCGTCTGTAGCGATGTTTTCGGATCAAACATCGCTACAGACGGTGGAATTTAACAGCAAATACCTGAAATGTGACACGGTCATAGACTGTTTGTAGCAGCCTTTATGCTACATGCGTTAATGGGCCCACAGAAGATTAACTTGGTCGCCTACTTTAGTCGTCAATACTCACATGATATGGATATTCATAACTAAGTTGAAAGCATCGTTTCTTAGATTATGGTAATTGAGTGAGCCAAGTTCGAACATAAATGTTTGCTTTATATGCAAAAAGACTGAAATGCTTTACGATATCAAGAGAAAATACTAACGAATGTGCGGTGCGAAACTATCAGATTCCAAAGGAGCATTTCTGAGCCTAGAGTCTGAAGCACACTGAATTAGACTACGAGTTAATGAAAGAAAAACTAAATTCATAACTCAAACAAAAAAAACGTTCCAGCTCAACAAAGCCTAAATGTAAATAACTCCAACTAGATTGTCACGTTGGAGCTCACCGGGATAGAAGAGGCAATGAAAAAGACGAGATCAGATGCCTCATAAATGCCGTAAATAAGGCCTACTACTCCATACTTCTCATCCTAAGGTCCAGAGATGTACACCGGAAAAATAAGCTTCGTATTTACAAACCAAGCCTGTACTATTATATGGAAGCGAAACATGGACCAAGATTGGCTCGGAACAGGCAGTACATGCATATTTTTCAACGTAGGGTGCTCTGAAAAATCTACGGCCCAGTGTGATAAGGAACAAATTGGAGACAACGTTACAATAAGTTGCATGAATTATTTGATGAACCGCCTATATCTACAAAAGAACGTAAAGCTATGCAAACTACAAAGGGCTGGCCATGTAGAAAGAATGACAGAAAACCTCCAAGAAAATTAAACGGTAGAGCACGAGGTAGACGTCTTGCAGGAAGATCGAGGGCTCGATGGGAAGACATAATAGAAGCGGACACCAGATCGTTGCTGGGAGTTATCAAATAGCGAACGAGGTCGCAGAACTGCGATGATTAGAGGTGTCTAACCCTGGAGGCCAAGGCTCTACTTGGGCTGTCCCGCCATTGATGATGATGATTGGCGTGAAATCTCACGAAATTGATTACAGTGATTATTTTCTGATATTCATATCATTACGCTCAACCCTTCAAGAACAGAATTCACTCTATAGCAAATAAAAATCATTCTGTTGCAAATCATACACTTTGAGATACATACTCGTATATGTGTACATATTTATGTGATAATATATTTATATTATTACATAAATATGTACACATATACCACACATATATACATATATATATATATATATATATATATATATATATATATATATATATATATATATATATATGTATATATATATATATATATATATATATATATATATATATATATATATATATATATATATATATATATTTATACATGTCTATATATATAAATATATATATATATATATATATATATATATATATATATATATATATATATACATATATATACACATATATATATATATATATATATATATATATATATATATATATATATATATATATATATATATATATATAAATATTGTCGCGTGTTTCGGTTCGCGGCCAATAATTTAAATGTTCCGGGAAAGTGAAAACTCAATGTCTTTTAATTTAAGTTAAAAGAGTTTATTTAATTTCAAAAATGCACAATCACTTCACTAACAATTTAACAACTTTAATTTTCACTATTAAAATTCTACCGTCCACTTGTCCATGAATTTCTATCGCAATTGTCTACTAAAATAACTTCACACTTCAAACAATCAATATCGCGGTTGTAATGAATGATTCCCCCATTCATTCAGCTCGCCTTTATATAGGGTCTCTAATCATTCAACTCAGTTCTCGTACATTGGTGAATTAGCGGGAACATTCCAGCAGTGAATGAATGGAGCAGTGACTCACTTTCAGATGTTGTTCATGCTTGTTGGGTTCTCGTGGTTTCGAGTAAATTCGTTGTGTTGATGTTCTTCATTGTTGTGAAAACAATTGCGACAGTAGCTCGCAGAATTATTTGTACATGTAACACTGCCCCCACCTCAGTTCTTTTCGCCCCGAAAAGATGTGTCGCCAGTTGTAGTCAATTCTCCCTGGATGTAATATGGGGCAAGACGGTCCAGATGCACGATTTTCATTTTGGCTCTCGGTTTACGGTGTTCCTGTATGCGATATACAACGTCGTTGATTCGCTTTGTAACTCGGTATGGTCCCTCCCAATTATGCTGCAACTTTGGAGACCTACCCTTCCGTCGCTGTGGGTTATATAGCCAGACCAAGTCATCTTGTTGGAAGCCAGTAGAATTTGCCTTTAGATCATAACTGGTCTTCATGCGGTCAGTAGCCGATTCGAGGTGTTTTCGCACTGTCCGATGTATCTGGTTCAACTGTTGTCTTAGCTCACTTGCGTACTCCGAGATTGTTTCGGGTTTCTCAGGGGGTGTCCCGAACTTTATATCGGCTGGCAAACGAATAGTCTTTCCAAAAATGACTTTGGCTGGGGCTTGGCCCGTCGATGCATGTTTGGCAGCTCTGTACGCCATCAAAAATAGTGGGATGTGTCGGTCCCAGTCCCTTTGGTTCTCGTCAACCATCTTGGCCAGGTGTTTATTGAGCGTGCCGGTGAAACGTTCGACCATTCCATCGGATTGGGGATGCAGCGATGTTGTCCTCGTTTTCCGTATTCCGAGCAGCTCACACATTTCGCCAAAAACTAGTGACTCAAAGTTTTGGCCTTGATCCGAATGTAGTTCACAAGGCACGCCGTACCTACTGAACCAATTTAACACTAGCTGTTCGGCTACAGAAGCTGCTTTCTGGTTGGGAATGGGGTAGACCTCGGGCCACTTGCTGAAATAATCGGCTACAACCAGCGTGTATCGATTTCCCATTCAGATTCAGGAAAGGGTCCAGTGATGTCAACAGCAATCCTTTCAAACGGTACCCCCACGTTATAGGTTTGCATTTGTCCTCTCAGTCGTCGTTTTGGACCTTTGACGGAAGCGCAAATTATGCATCTGCGACACCAGTCCTCTACGTCTTCTCGAGCGTGGAGCCAATAGAACCTTTCCCGCAATTTTGCTAAGGTCTTGTTAACACCAAGGTGGCCCCCGAGGATCCTTCATGCATTTCCTTAATCACATCGTGGATTCGGCTTTTGGGTAGTATAGTTTGCATCCTATAGGAGCTACCATCCGCCGTTTCCCGTTTCCGCTTGAGTACGCCACCCTCCACCTGAAGGGAGTTCCATTGTGTCCAATAGCTTTTCAGGGTTGCGCCATGCATTGAAACGTCCTTCCACTCCAGTTGCCCAATCGTCTCCTTCCATACGAGCAATGGTCCGATGTCTTCATCGGCTAACTGAGCATTTCGAATCTCCTCCGATGACCAACCTTCATCGAATTCGGCCGTTATCAATCGCAGATCAACGGGTGGTTCCTTTTCCTCAATCCGTCGGCAATGCTTGCAGTTAGCTGGACATGGACGGCGGGATAGGGCGTCAGCATTTCCATGAACTCCGCCCTTCCGATGAACAATTTCGTAGTCGTATGACTGCAATCTTTTGATCCATCTCGCAACCTGTCCCTCGGGGTTTCGGAAGTTGAGCAGCCATCTCAGTGATGCATGGTCCGTTCGAAGAACAAATTTCTGGCCATATAGGTACTTATGGAACTACTTGGTGGCCTCTATTATAGCCAATAGCTTCTTCCTGGTCACGCAGTAGTTCCTCTCACTTTTTGAAAGAACTCGACTGTAATACGAGAGGACCCTTTCTTCGCCATCGATCTGCTGGGAGAGTACAGCTCCAATGCCGCAGTTGCTCGCATCGGTGTCAACTACAAATATTTTTCCGGGTTTCCGATATGGCAGCACGGGTGATTCACACAGCTTCTCCTTCAAGGTCTCAAAGGCTACCTGGCATTGTTCATTCCAGACATACGGACGATTTTTCTCGGTTAACTGATGGAGACACTTAGCTATTTTGGCAAAGTCTTTGACGAATCTTCGATAGTAGGTTGCCAGACCCAGAAAACTTCGTAGTTTGCGCTTGTTGTATGGTGTGGGCCAGCTGTTCACGGCTTCAATTTTTTCAGGATCTGTTTTGACTCCTTCTGCTGATACAACGTGTCCCAGGTATTTTACTTCAGCTGCGAAAAGGGTACACTTGTCGGGACTTAGTTTCAAATTTGCCAGTCGCAATCGGGAGAAAACCTCTTCTAAGTTCCACACATGCTCTTCGAACGTTCTCCCGATGACAATGATTTCATCTAGGTACACCAAGCAAGTTTTTCAGGTGAGGCCACGTAGCACGTACTCCATCAGGCGTTCGAAAGTGGCTGGAGCATTGCAAAGCCCAAATGGCATGACCACAAATTGCCACAATCCAGTCCCAACTGAAAATGCGGTCTTCTCTCGGCCCTTTTTGTCGATTTCTACCTGCCAGTAGCCACTCTTGAGATCGAGTGTAGAAAACCATTTTGCGTCGGCTAAAGTGTCCATGATGTCATCGATGCGTGGGAGCGGGTAACTATCTTTCTTAGTGACGTCATTAAGCTGCCTATAGTCGACACAAAAACGAGTGCTACCATCCTTTTTCTTTACTAGAACTACAGGCGCGGCCCATGGACTGACAGAAGGTTCAATAACGCCTTGTTTTTCCATGTCCGAGATCAGCGCGCTCACTTCTCCTTGTTTGGCTATAGGGAGACGTCTCGGTGCTTGTTGAATCGGCTTGGCTCCCTGTGTATCTATGACGTGAGTTACCAGACTCGTTCGGCCTTGGTCATCCGGGCTTGTTGAAAAGATGTCACTGTACTTGGTGACCAGATCAGAGGCTCGTTTGAATAGCTGCACTGACAATTTGACCTGCTTCAATATTGCAGACGTTGACTCCCGGGCTTTGTCTGTGTCTTGGCTCCTTTTCCAATGATGGTCGTGAGTAGCTTCCAAAGAGGTGATGGTGGAAACAGGCTGGCAGCTGCCGGTGACTTCTCCCGCTTTGATGCTCGTGGTTGAGTCTGCGGTGTTAAGGACTCTAACCGGCACATATCCGTTCCTTAAAGATCTTACAAGGCTTCGTCCTACAATCAAACTGCGCAATGTGGACGTCTTCGTTGGCTCTATCAGATAAGATCGGTGGTCTCCAGAATCACCATCAAGCTTGGCCCATACAATGCTCTCGGAAGAACTCGGTACATCAGTGTCAGTACATACCACTACATTCATCTTGGGAATTTTGACGCTTGGATTCTCCATCAGTACTTCGACATTCTGCCATTTCAATACACGTTTGCCCAACTCCA
The DNA here is from genome assembly GCA_963969285.1 of Odontomyia ornata. Classification (NCBI taxonomy): domain Eukaryota; kingdom Metazoa; phylum Arthropoda; class Insecta; order Diptera; family Stratiomyidae; genus Odontomyia; species Odontomyia ornata. The sequence continues at coordinate 89,628,762 of OZ017740.1, forward strand.
ACGTGATTCCATGTGGTCGCAGAAAATCCATTCCGAGAATGCAGTCATCCATAATGTTCGCGACCAGAAAATTATGTCGGAACACAAGGTCTCCCAACTGTATCTGGAGGTTGACCTCTCCATGAACAGGTGCAGTTTCTCCCGTAGCTGTTCGTAGTGAGAAAATCCTGCCCTTGTGAAGTTGTTGCTGTCTAACTAGGTCTGGTCGGATAATCGATCGGGTTGCACCAGTGTCGTTTGTTATGGTGCAGTGTTCTCCGTCAACTTGCCCCGGAAGGCATAAGTCCGCTTCTCCACGATGTAGTCGTGACACGGTGATTGTGATGCTGGGGACGTCGATCCTCCTAGCCAACCTCTGCCCCACAAAGTTGGCTCTTACATGTTTCCCGACCCCTCTGTTTGAAGAGCTTCCATTCTGGGCTCCTGACACAGTCTGGATCTCCTCCTAGCTACACACCCTGGACAATAGCTCGGTTTTCTTCGCTTCTTGCAGTCTCTATGCAGGTGCCCCGTCTCTCCGCAATGCCAGCATCTAGGCGCACTATTTACATGCGGGTCTCGCTCAATTCCCACGCGCTCACACCTGCACTCGTCTGTCACTACCTCACGAGCCCGGGCAGTGGTACGAGTCACATTTTTCGCTGCCCCAAAGTTCAGACTGTAAGCCAATGCATCCTTAACCGTTTGCTTTTGAGCTAAACGCACGACTTGTTGCAATTCCGGGTCCTTTAGTGCGCTGATGAATGCTTCTGTCGCTGCATCATCTCGATGTTCTGGGTCGTAGGCTGGGTAAGCCAAAAGTGCCAGTCGCTCAATGTCTTGGGCTAGCTGCTGTAGGGTTTCACCAGACTTCTGCACCCGATGCCTTAGCTGTGACCGATAAGTCTGCTTTAGATGATCGTCTCCATAACGCATGTCGAGCGCATTCATTATAGCATTTGGGTTTGAGTGCAATCCAACGGGAATCGTCTGCAAAAGCTCGGCAGCTGGGCCTCTTAGAGCAAGAATCAGTGCAGTTGCTCGTTCCTGCTCATTCCAGTGATTTGCCCTTGCGGCAGCTTCAAACTGGGTCTTGTAAATGCTCCAGACCGTTTGCCTGTCAAATATTGGTGCTTTTACATTTCTGGATGAGCTTTGCACTGCGGTTGTAAGCGGGGCTGGTGAAGTGGTTACTACTGCCTTTGCTGCTTCCAATTCCTTTATCATGTTTACCATCTCGTTGTTGATTCTCTCCTCGACCTGGTATACCTTTCCCTCGACGCCTTTAATTTGCTTGTTCAGACTACCGAGCTCCGCTTTTATTTTCAGTTGACTTTTTCTCCAGCTTCTGTGTGATGTCTGCCTTGACGTCTGCCTTGATTTCGATCGCTTGTTGGTCCAGCTTCGCAGTCAGACTGGATGACTGTTCATTTAGCTTCGCTGATTGTTCATCTAACTTCGCAGTCAGACTGGATGACATCAGCTTTAACATTTGCATTAGCGCATTTTCTGGCTCCTTTGATTTTGGTGTTTCTACTTCTCCACCTTCTGCGCCTTTTTTCGCATCTGAGAGCTCCCCCGAATCCAGATTCACGCCTTCCGACTCGATCGCGTCACGCAAGCGTGCAATCAGTATGGCCTTTGTACCTTGCGTAGCCAGGTTTCGCTGTTCCAACTCTTCCTTAAGCTCCGACATGGTCAGTTCATTAATTTTTAAGTTTAGACTTCGTGGCATTCTTAATGTTTCTTTAAATTTTACTATTGTGCACTATACAAATGTTCAAATTTTCAATTTCAAAATTTTAATCCCACTTCTGACACCATTGTCGCGTGTTTTTGGTTCGCGGCCAATAATTTAAATGTTCCGGGAAAGTGAAAACTCAATGTCTTTTAATTTAAATTAAAAGAGTTTATTTAATTAGAAAAATGCACAATCACTTCACTAACAATTTAACAACTTTAATTTTCACTATTAAAATTCTACCTTCCACTTGTCCATAAATTTCTATCGCAATTGTCTACTAAAATCACTTCACACTTCAAACAATCAATATCGCCTGTACTTCGCGTATCGCAGTTTTCTATCGCGGTTGTAATGAATGATTCCCCCATTCATTCAGCTCGCCTTTATATAGGGTCTCTAATCATTCAACTCAGTTCTCGTACATTGGTGAATTAGCGGGAACATTCCAGCAGTGAATGAATGGAGCAGTGACTCACTTTCAGATGTTGTTCATGCTTGTTGGGTTCTCGTGGTTTCGAGTAAATTCGTTGTGTTGATGTTCTTCATTGTTGTGAAAACAATTGCGACAGTAGCTCCGCAGAATTATTTGTACATGTAACAATATATATATATATATATATATATATATATATATATATATATATATATATATATATATATATATATATATATAAAAGTATAGATATATATTCCAATAATTCTCGGCGAACGCAAGTGACGGGAGAGGCGCGGAAGTTTTGCCACTCGTTTGTGGGCCCATTACAGCCAAATAATACTAAGAAAGTATGAGAGAAATCACAACAGTATATCTTGAAAAATATTAATTTTGATGATAAATACCATATATTTATCTAATCACAACACTACTAGGCTATTAAAAATTCGGAGATAGCTGAGTAAATTAGCGCGAAATGGCCAAAATCTGCTAATAACTTTGTCAGGCAGCTCTGGATAAATATTTCTACACTCTTACGGAAATGAATAACATAGTACATCGGAGACTCGAATAACCGAACGTCAATTATAAGGTTTCACGATTATCTGTACTCACAATCGTACCAAATTCGTTGTGTAAATTAAAATATGACTTGAAATTATTTCATGTAGCACATCATTTTAAGTAAATACACAAATACTTACGAAACTGTATCTCAATTATTTTAATGAATATGAATTTGCGTTTAATTTTAGTAAGTTTTATTTTATACATTATCTATTAACCGCTAAATATAGTTATAAAACGAATGTAAACGATGTAAGGATCTCATTCTGCAATATATAAATATTTATGAAGAGCAAAAATTGAATCTCTTGATTTTTGGCTATCTAATGATATACGGTGAAAATTGGTCCGGTTGATCGAGTCCCCACTGTATGCTTATTTGGTAGCCACAAGCCACAATCAACCTAGCCTCAGAACAAAAATAGAGTGGTATATATAATGTAATCAATAGGTATACGAGTGTATTGCGTAATGTGAACCATAGAAGTACATTTAGGAGACGGCGAAAGATACAATTCATGAAGCCACGAGCTTTTGCCTTTGCTATTGTGATAACTCGCATAGGCTCGAAGTCAATTTCGAAATTGGGGTCAAAATTCTGTTCATCAGATGATGAGGTTTATCATATTCTTGGCGATAATCTTTATGAGAATGCAGCGTTTGCAAATTAATTGTTTACTACAGAAAGATATCCAAAAAATGATCATATGGGCTGATATGATTATTCTGGTGGAATTTTCTCGCAAATGCTTGAGAGGGCACAACTCTTGACCTACGTAGAAAACTTCATCACTCTAGCATGTGTGGTTTACGAGAAAACTTGCTGTGACACACGGACGGACGGACAGAAAGACGAAATGACAGATCGCGATTTTAATAGGGTATTGTAAAAATATTTCATAATCCCCTAAAATGGTCTGCTGCATAAATACTTACAAGTTAAGCCATTAAAAACGTTTCCATGAAAAATATTCATAACTTCAGTTGCTACTAAAATTTTGATTTTTGGGGGCCATCCTTTTGAATGCATGCATTTTTTTGGATTTTTAAAATATTTCTACCTCAGAGTCTCATCAGTCAATCTGCCAAATCTCAATCAAATCGTAGTTTCCCTCTAGACAGTGAAAAAGTATAAAATTTTTAGGGGAAATGGCAACCAAAAATATTAGGTTTTAAATTTTCGACGCCTTTATTTTTCATTTGATTTTGATAGTTTTTTGTTTAGTACAAGAACTTAGTACAATTATCCATAATTTTTAGTTTCATCAAAATCCATTGGAAAATGTGGCCACTATTGGGCCACAAAAATCTGAAAAATTCGCATATTTGAGTCGCCACTATTTTGACACTTGCGCATCTATGCGCACCACAATAGCAAAGCCTAAAGACCTAATTGTCCCTTATTTTGAAAATAAATATCATTTACATCGAATCAATATTGGGTCTTTGCGATGCTTTTGAAATTTCAAGCTTCAACTAGCAGCCATTTTGTTTTTGAAACCTGATCTCTATTTTTTTATATAGTTCTTTAGACACTTATAGTCTATACGAAAATAATGAATTTCATTAAAATTGGTTGAAAAGTTTGGTCACAACTACAACACCCAATGTATACACGTTTTTCGACGTTTGAGCGGCCGGATTTTCATTGTGAAATTCATGGCACACCTCAATAAACCTCTGTACTAAATTTCATACAAATAGGAGCTATGGTTTCGTCAGAACAGGAATCACTACTTTTCGTCTAAATTGGCCTCCATTTTGTTTTCCCTCGACGAATTAAGCTGGTTAAACAACTTGACTGAGATATTCACCCAATACGCCTTTCCTAAAAATTTTGTAAAAATTGGAGCGAAATTGTGATTTCTAGCATAGTCCCGATTTTCGTTAGATCCTTTATATTATATAATATATCCGAGATACATGTATATATAATACATATATGCATATATATATACATATATATATATATAAATATATATATATATATATATATATATATATATATATATATACATATATATATATATATATATATATATATATATATATATATATATATATATATATATATATATATACAAATATATTTAAACATATATGTATACATATACATATATTTATATATACACACATATATATACATATACATATATATACATATATATATATATATATATATATATATATATATATATATATATATATATATATATATATATATATATATATATATACATACATATATATATATATATATATATATATATATATATATATATATATAGACCTAAATACATATATATAAACATATATTTATACATATATTATGCATATATATATATATATATATATATATATATATATATATATATATATATATATATCGACCGGTGATGTTGAAAAATTTCCGCGATGACTTTCGCTGCAAACGCTTCAAATCAAAATGTTTACAAAAATAAATACACTCTGGACAAAACGCAAGCACGAAACCATAAAACGAATTGATTTAAAGTTAATTTGATTGAAACATCCACGAATTAAGTCTTTAATCAAAATATTTTCACCAATTTATTCGACATATGTATGTCAATGTTCAAGGTACGACTATGAAACGTATTTCACTCGCGTAAATCATCAAACTTATCGGCGCAAGTCCAAAATACATGCAAATTTCACTTTTCTGTAATAAAATACCGCGTGATTATGGACCAACGTAAAAAATCCATTTAAATTGATGGCCCTTCTCATGATTTTATGTTTGGTTACACTTTACTTACCTGAGCAAAGAAAAACAATGGACGTCAGTTCCTTTTTCCAGCAAATAATGAAAAACTACACACCTCACTTTGTAATTCACTTGCGTTACTTTCGTATAATAAGTTTTTCATTAAAAAATTTACAATTTTTGGATGCGAAATTCATATTTTACGCAGGATATGGCAACTGACAGCTCTACGCCAGCTGATACTTCCGCTTCGAAAACAGGGGTGTCCACAAAGTTTGCATGATTTTGTTGACATTTCTCGAAAAGGGTGGAGGTTTGCGAGTAGATAACGAGACCTTGTGTATGAAATAAGAAGTAATAACTTACGATGACATTTGAACGTGCTAATAAATGACTTGAATTTTCATTTCGCAATTAATTTCGACAATTGAAAAATTGTTCGCATCCCTTAGAATAGCATCAGCTGAAAATTGCAAAAACTTTCGAAAGTAGTGTGCAAGTACACGGAAGATTTGATTGTGTTAAGCGACTTCAAATCTTTCCATAGGAATTGAAAGCTCGCCCTCTCCTGTATATATCACTATGATGTAAACAAAAATCCTCGACCGGGTTCCGGGAAAATTCTGAAAATGGGAAGTATAGGGTAAAGTGTTGCTACTGTATATTTATTTATATACTGCCATAAATACGGGAACTAAATTTTTTTTTTCGGGGCCCCTTTTGCGAGGCCCCCCCCCCCCCCCCCCACAGTCGCCGACACCTAACGCTGCCACTGATTTGGAGGGAGACCTCTAAGCTAACAAAAAAATCAAGCCATGCAATGAAGCAAACACAAAACACATTAAAATAGCAATTAAAGTGCTCCATACATAAGAAGCATTTTTGCAAATCAAGCACAAAGCGAAGATTCACAATAAAGAAAATTGAAGCTCACAAATGCTAATAGCTGATATATCCGAGTTAAAATTATACTCGGCCAATATTAAATCCTGGGCTGCAATCAAACATAAGCGAACATAAGAAATGTCAACTATGTGACGAGCAACGTAGTTTGCCCACATAGGATTCGCAATTATGTTGTTTTGACTAATACGAAGAAGTGTCATTTTTAAAACAAATATTTACAATGAAATGTTTAGAGGAAATTTAATGATAATGGTTTTAATATTGTTATGATTGTATATTGAAGAAAGTATGGGACCGCGTAGAAGACGTTTGTCGGTTCGACCGAACAATCAAAGTCAAGATATTGACGGTTATTTCAAAACAGTATATTCGCGGATGAAAGAATGTGACCCTGAAGAATTTTCTAAACATACCAGATGGCCAGAAGCACTTACAATCTATTTTTGAAATTATAAAAAGAACAGTTAACTGAACTGCCGCTGAATGTAGGCTTGCATCAACTTTGTCGTAAATATATACAATGAAGAATTAATCCTCGAATGAAGATATAAGTTTTATGTTTGGTTTCAGATTCCTATAGTAGGGAGGACTTTTGCACCATTGCCGACGATTTGGAAAATCGGTGGGGTATGCCCCATAGTGTTGTTACCATAGATAAAGAGAGTACTGGATTCGCAACCGGACGTGAGAGCCGAAGCAATTAGCAACCTTCGCTAAAGTTGTGTGAAGCTGAGGTTTAAAGTGGTATGCTTTTGTTTTAGCACTCTATTCACGGCAAAACACGTTCACATTTAAAAAGCTTTTAATTTTGAAGATCGTGCGTACGAAATCTGAACTTTAATTCACTGTTTTAATTAAAAATTTACGAGATTTCCATCCGCTTTGACACATGAGTTTTCTCGGCGATTTCGCGCTCTTTTCGATTTTGTTTTGCTTTGACGTTCGAGTTTTCCTGAGAGTCGTTTGTTGTTTGTACTCAAACTGTTTTCTGAATGATAACGAAATCGCGATCGTGTGCACGCGAAATGAAATTTTGTTGGTGTGCGCGGGTGTCAGTGGGGGAAGCGATTCTTCTGAAGAGAGAAAAGAAAAACCTGTCTGGAAACAAAGGGGAAGGAGAAGCAGAGGGAATCATATAGTTTCGAGAGCGTAAGTTATTTATAACTTATTTATGTGGCAAATTTGCTTCTCACATGGACGAGAACACAGATTCTCGTTGCTCGTCCATTTGTTTATATGGCTTTGGTTGTTACCATTGATGGCAAACATATAAACATCCAAAACCCGCCGAATAGTGGCTCAGCTTATATAATTACAAATCGGCATTCAACATTGTCCTGCTGGTATGCTGTGATACATGATACATATTGAGATACGTTGACATATGTACGAGTAGGAGCTTATGGTAGTCAATGTGATGGTGGTGGTTGTATATAATGAAATTTTTTCATTAATTTTAATAACCTTTTCGTAGGAATTTTTGCAAATTCTTCAACTGTCGCTGCTTCCATCTGCAAGGCTACCGAAATCGCAATTTAGCTTCCCCTATTTTTTCGTCGCGGACAACGCCTTCTCTTTGAAGGAAAAATTTGATGCGCCCATATCCAAGAAAGCGACTGGACAGCAACAAACGTGTGCTCAACTATAGACGGTCATGTTTAAGTGTACTAGCAGAGAACACGTTTGGTATACTAATTAGCCAGTGGTGGGTATTGCAGAGGTCACTTACGTGCTTCCCAGAAAATATGGAAAAAATTGTATTAGCAACAATCGCACTTCACAAATTTATAAAGTTGAACGAGCGTGCATCAAGTGCCTACAGCCCTGCTACATTTGTTTATGGTGAATATGAAGACGGAAATGAAAATGTAATCCTGGGAGACAACATATTCAAACCAGCCTCGATGGGATCAAATAATGCGGCACAAATAGCATTCCAACTACGCGATTCTCTGAAACAATACTTTTTAAATGAAGGAGGGATCAATCATCAGCAAGGAATAACCATGTAGATATAATAGAATTTAAGAAAAATATACAGTTTTGGCGTTGAAATTCATGTTATTAAAATAAACCAAATAAATTGCACTTGAAAATAACATAAAAACGATTATCACACATTACAAAAAATGAACATAAGATACAAAAGCACTATATAATATATACATTTCTCATAAACACTAAATAAAATCAAAACTTATATAAATTCGCCGTTTCATTCTGCAAAATAAAGGCGTATATTTAGGAGATGTATTAAATTTACTTGAAAATTTTACTTTGGTATGCTGGTCCATGCAACTCTGATCCCTGGACTTCGGCCAGATTTGCCAAAATATCAGCTTTTGCCTGGACCTTTCATTGGGGCGTACTCCATTGATAATCGAACCTACAATATTGTCGAAGTTATTCTCCAGGATCAATCCGCCGCTGACTTTTCTTTAAAGTACTCAGTAAAAGTATCTATCGCCATTGTCATTTTCTCTTTTAGGACATTTGAGGTTGCCCTGCGTTTCTGACTCTCACCGAGCAATCCTTGGGAGAAGCTACCATCCACCTCTTCATCCATTATAGAGCCATCCAAAGAATATGATCAGCTTGGGCTCGGTGCCATGTTAGCTTTTGTTCTGCGAATAGTTAAATGAATAAAAATTTAAAAAATATATACTTACTTTCTCGGTTGGATATGTTCTTTTAAAAAAGACATATCCTCCCAAAACCCCCACTGTTGCTGAGCGTCGTCTTATGCACCTGACACAGAAGGCGCATATAGTTTTTTTTAAACTCCCGCGTATATCGCTCATGGAGATTTCGTCAGCCTCGCTCGCACACTTCAATCAAGTTATACATGCTAATTTTGTTTAAGTTACTTAATTGACCTGATGAAAATTCTCTTCAATAAATTGGCTTGGATAAACAAACCTTGAGAAACTACCGACACATGTCACTAGATGGTCTTTCTATTAAAAATGTTGCTATGAATGTTTCACAATAATACTTAAGGAGCGTCGTGCGGTCCCTCCCTATCAATTATCATCAAACCATAAGTGGAATTTTTGTCCGATAAACTTAAAACTTAAACTTATAAAAAAGTTATGTTTAACAATATTTTGTAGTTACCTGTTGATTCTAGCTGTTCTGCAACTTTGGCCTAGATGCGCACCTTGGTCATGCTATTTTATAGCATAGCACTTGAGCGAAATCGTTAAATTAAATTCGATTTTATATATCTTTCACTCTTATGGGGTGTCTGACCTTATTTCTCATGGGTTTTCTCCTAAAAACGGGCATACGCCAATATTAACTCGCGGCCGTAGACCTAATGCAAACTACCGTTAGATGAGCACTTTATTCTAAGTGTGCCAGCTTCTTAGTGGATAAGCTCTGCTCTTACTCTGAAACGAATCTAGAGGAATATTCTGCCCAGCGATTATTTATAATTGTTTTAACTGGCATGTTTTTAGGAGGATAGCGTTTTGGCCATCTAGAGAAACAATTGATAACCCTTTATAAGTAAAAATAACCGTGTGACAAAGGTAAAGGACCAACCATATGTAGATGAATATGCTGAAATCTCTTCGATGGAATAGATATCGATGTAATCTCGTGTTTGATATGTTTGTAGATTTTGTTCTTTTGGCACGTCTGGCAAGACTTTGCCCATAAATTAATATCTGTATTCATTTCGGCCCAAAAATGAAATTTTATTTTTAATCGACTCCCAAAGGAGAGAAGGTTATCAGTTTGACTCGTATATATTTTTGTTGTTTTTGTTATTACGTTCACGCATGACTTTTGAACGGGGATACATATAAGAGACTATTTTCAACTTTACTTTCCATTAGGTCCATTTGAAGGATATGAAAATCAAATAACAGTAAAGGACCTTACCGTTAAAACAAGAAAATTTCCGACTGTCGCCACGATTTTTCAGCATAACTGATCGACGCATATAAGAATTTTGACTGTAGAGGTTTGAAAAAATGAAATGTATCGGCTCAGAATTGTAATATTTTCAAGGGGTCTGTAGATATGAACAGTTAAATAGGGTACATTGAAATTGAGAAATTAGATTTAAATGCACTTTCATACGAAATCTACCCATTATTTGGCGACTCTTCAAAAATTGGATGAAGGATACCGAGTCTTTTGGTCATGAATGATGAAAAGGGTGAGTATTCTTAATTTTCTCAATAAACGGTAGATTGTTGTCAATCCTTTCTATTGGAAACAACCTATAAATTGTTTCTAAATGTAGCTTAAATTCTCATTTACAATTTTACAATTTTTCAACCACCATTAAACGCCCGTTTCAAACGCGTCAAAAACACAATCATACGGAGAAGAAGCCTAGTTTACGTTACTCCGTATTTCTTCATTCATCCAGTCAAAGAACAAAAATCGAATCTCCATTTCGCGTTCCCGAATTTTACCGACGCGGTACCGAAAAATATACTACGTTAAAGTAAATCCGAAAAAAACTACGCTAAAGAAAAACCAAAATCAACAAAGGTACCGCGTACCGCGCGAGTTACGGTAACACCTACACTCTAGAGCTTCGCTAGTACACGTGACATTTACCTGGATAGCACATCTTCATATTTCATGAATATTCAGATTTCAGTTATTTCGCTAAGTTAACGTCTTTTCCTAAAATTGCCAGAAGCAGCGATTGAAAATTTGTAACGCTGCTTCAGCACTTTTCATTTTCATACATTTTATATAAAACTGAAATAGAATGTAATTAGTCTCAGTTTTTATGTGAATAAAGAAGTTAAAATTTGCTCCGTGATCTTTTATTTTTGTTATCCGCCGGTTTAGCGGACATAACTGGCGCAGTCGGTAGGATTTATAGACCTAAATAAACATGGATCCGTACTCCCTTACATAAATATAGCCTCCCCTTTCGGCCGTCCTTCGAAATTTTTAATTGACACAGGAGCATCAGCCTCATTTCTCAACCCTGAATACACCCGTCCAGAGGACCTTCAGAAAATCAAACCAGTTTCCATTTCCACTATCTTCAATAAACACGAGTTGGATAAACAAATTACAATGCCCAACTTCATTGAATTTAACCAACCTGGAGAGATCACGTTTCTCATTTTCAAATTTCACGCATACTTTGATGGACTGCTAGGTCTTGATACCCTTTCAACTTTGGGAGCTACTGTTGACTTTGCGACGAAAACCCTTAAAACTAAAACTGCCTCTTTACCCCTTCATATTAAACCAAATTACATGTCTGAAAGATTCATAGTACCTGCAAAGTGCAAAATCGTTGCCAAACTACCAGTTGATGTGAAAAATGGCGACATTCACATCCAGACAACGGAAATCAAACCGCAAGTCTATATTCCAGAAGGACTCTACCAGTCAAAGGATTGGTATAGTTTTATTGAAGTCGTTAACACATCAAACGTTGACGAGCCCATTTTGTTGGAACAACCATTAAAAGCCAATTCATTTTTCAATAGCCATTTAGAAATAAATACTTTCAATCTCAACCTAAATGATGACAATTACGCTGCAGTTGATATAAATAAATCACTGCGGACTTCCCATATGAACAAAGAAGAGAAAGATCTCCTGTATAAAATCTGCCGAGGATACGATGACTTGTTCTTTCGCGAAGGCCAGCAACTGACTTTCACAAATCAAATAAAGCATCAAATTCAAACTACTGACGACATACCTATATACACTAAGTCATATAGGTATCCGTACATCCATAAACAAGAAGTGAAAAGACAGATCGATGACATGCTTTCGCAAGGAATAATAAGACCAAGTTATTCTCCATGGAGCTCTCCAGTCTGGATTGTTCCCAAAAAAACGGGATGCTAGCGGAAAGCAGAAATGGAGACTCGTCATCGACTACAGGAAGCTTAATGAAAAGACCGTTAGCGATCGCTACCCTCTCCCAAACATAACGGAAATCTTGGACAAATTAGGCAAGAGCATGAACTTCACAACATTGGATCTCGCCAGCGGATTTCATCAGATAGAGATGGACCCACGCGATATCAAGAAAACAGTATTCACCGTAGAAGGTATCCACTACGAGTATATCCGGATGCCTTTTGGCACATCTCTCCCGCGTTTCAACGAGTAACGGACAACATCCTCCAAGACCTCCAAGGCAAAATTTGTCTAGTTTACCTAGACGACATAATTGTATATTCCACCTCACTACAGGAACACGGAGAGAACTTAAGGAAGGTATTCCGCAAACTTCGTGAAGCCAACCTTAAAATTCAACCGGATAAATCCGAGTTTATGCGCAAAGAAATTGCATTCCTTGGACACATTGTAACAACAGAAGGTGTGAAGCCTAACCCGGATAAGATAAGTGCAATAAAGGAATTTCCTATCCCGACATCCCAAAAGGAAATAAAAGGATTCCTAGGTCTACTTGGCTATTATCGGAAGTTTATCAAAGATTTTTCACGAGTAACAAAACCATTCACTGAGTGTTTAAAAAAGGGCAGAAAAGTAATACACAACGAAAAATTCATATCGTCATTCAAGGAGTGTAAAAACCTATTAATGAATGACCCCATCCTTCAGTACCCCGATTTCGAGAAGCCTTTTATCCTAACCACCGATGCGAGTGACTTTGCACTTCGCGCAGTGTTATCTCAGGGCCCTATAGGTAAAGACCGCCCTATCTGCTACGCTAGTCGAACACTTAAAGACTCCGAAATAAACTACTCAACAGTGGAAAAGGAACTACTGGCCATTGTATGGGCAACTAAGTATTTCAGTCCCTACTTATTTGGGCATAAATTCACTATAATAACCGACCACAAGCCCCTTACGTGGTTGATGAACCTTAAGGACCCAAACTCTAAACTAATTCGATGGCGTCTCAAACTTGAGGAGCTTGACTATCAACTTCATTACAAAAAAAGGAAGTCTAAACACAAACGCTGACGCTCTTAGCAGAATAAAAATAAAAGACACACCACCTAATAGCAATGAGGAAGTTAACATAGCGGACTCCCAATTGGCCCATGCTTCCACTTCAGCCAATAACGATAACATTTCCACCGTACACTCAGCGGACGAAAACCTCAATGATGGCATACCAATTTCAGAACAGCCCATAAATAATTTCAATTTACAAGTAATCCTAACAAAAACAGACAGAAGACCCCCAATATCAACACAGATTATATTCAGAAACAAGCAACGTAGAACGTTCCGTCCTTCACAAAAGACAATCTCACCAACATTTTTAAGGAATATCTCGTCCCCAACAAACTAACGGCCATTCTTACAGACGATGAAACATTCAGATTAGTCCAATCTACTTACTCGAAACACTTTTCAAATTACAAATCATACGTTGCATGGAAATTATTACGGATGTGCTAGAGGACGATGAACAAGATAAAATCATCCAAGATTACCATAAAAAAAGTAACCATAGGGAAATAAACGAAACAGTTATGCACCTCAAACGGACCTTTTACTTTCCCCACCTTAAAAGTAAAATAACAAGAATTATCAACAACTGTGAAACTTGCCAGACCCTAAAATACGACCGGAATCCACCTAAAATTAAATTTCAGCAAACAGAGAGCCCCCTGAAACCTCTAGATTGCATTCACCTAGACCTCTACACTATCAACAACCATGCGGTCCTTACACTGATCGACCGTTTCTCAAAATTCGCCGCTGCTTATACACTTGAACCAAGAAGCAGCCTTAATATTATCAAAAGTTTGAGACATTTCTTCAGCCTTCATGGAACACCAAAGAAAATTGTCGCCGACCAAGGGGCAGAAATGATGTCTTTAATATTCAAAGACTTCTGCAACCAATATAACATTGAACTCCATATAACCTCCTTCCAACAATCAAGTAGTAATGCGTTCGTCGAGAGACTACACTCTACCCTAACAGAAGCTTATAGGATTATCTACTCCGAAAGGAAAAAATACCACCTCGATATTGATCACACTGACATATTAAATGATGCACTGATAACTTATAACAATGCTATACATTCTGCAACAAAGTTAAGTCCCTACGAACTATTTACTGGCAGAACACACACCTTCACTAAAGAACTGACCTATAACAACGAGCACGACTACCTTAAACGACTTAACGAATTTAGAGCCTTAATTTACCCACAAATTAAAGAAAAACTTGACAAATTAACGAACAAAAACCTAGAAAAGTTAAACTCAGATCGTGAAGACCCACAAGTACTCCAGGAAAACGAAATTACTTTGAGGAAAGAATGCAGACGAAATAAAATTACTCCTAGATTTAAAAAACAGAAAATCAAAACTAATAATTACGTAACCATTATAACTGATAAAAACAAGAAAACACACAAATCTAAACTCAAACGCAAACTTAAATTTTAGGGCAATTTTGGCAATGGGACAGAAACTCGAGATTCACGACTTACAAAACAACGTGGGACTTCTTTCACTGAAAATAGGGACCGCTAAATCAATCGAAGGACACATCAACCTGATACACATAATAAGACAGTGTATACGAACGGGCCTTTGACAAAATACAGGATTCACTGGACCACTTCAATCAGACAAACGAACTAAACAACTCCCTAACTACAACATCTTTAAAACTTCAAGAGGCCAGAGCAAAATTAAAGTCCCTCCTTCCCAGAAAGAGAAATAAGCGAGGATTGGTAAACGGACTTGGGAGTGTAATTAAATTCATTACCAGAAATATGGATGCGAACGACGCATCACTGTTAAACAAACAAATATAAACAATATTGTTAGCCCAATCAAAATTTCAAAATGAAGTGAACCAGCAAGCATTCATGAATCTGAAAATGATCCAAAGATTTGAAAACGTCACAGACCATATTAGTTCACAACAAGATGCAATAACAAATTATCTGAAAAACAATCGAGAAATCATTAATAACGGAACAAGACAACAGCACTTCCTTATCCAGCAAGTTCAAATTCTTAACCAAATCAACTACAATATTGATATTCTATACAATCACTTAGCGAACATAGCAGAAGCAATAATATTAGCCAAAATTAACCTTATCTCAAAACAAATACTAAATTCTGAGGAATTGACTGAAATTCACAGCATATTGGTCAGAGAAAATGTCACAATAGTTTCGGAAGAACACATTTACGAATTATTAGGTCTACAAGCTTATCTGAATGGCACTAATTACATCTTCAACATTAAAGTCCCCATCATCCAAAACAATACCTATGAATTTTTCCATGTAATACCTATCCTATTCCAAAACTCCAAGATGATCCATACCAAACCCTATACGGCCCTAAACCAAGAAGATATTCAACAATTCGATACCAGATGTCCAGAAATCGAAAATATATTTTACTGCAATAAGCCAATCAGTCAACTAAGCACACAAACTACATCCTGCATTGCAAAATTAATAACCAACGAGCCAGCTAATTGCGATTACAGCCTCACAGACCATATTTCGGAAATTTACGAACCTGAGCCAAACCTTCTTCTTTTCATTAACGCACCTGAAACAAATATTACCTCAGATTGTCCATTTAGCCCAAAAACTGTTACTGGAAACATGCTACTTCACTTCAAGGATTGCAGCATCCAAGTCAATGGCATCACGTACGAAGAACATTCGAGGACCTTCTGGGATGATATCACAATTCATCCAATTATATTCAATAAAATCAACCTCACCATAAAACAGGAAAACATCACTCTGAAGCAGTTGGAAAAATATCACTTCGAGCAAAGCGACGTCATTCAAACAATCCAAAGAAGCAACAGCAAAAGCACCGTTTTTCTCATCCTGTGGATATCCCAGGCAATCTTTTTGATCGTCATAATCATTTATGTTACCTACAAAATTAAATCCGCACCATCACCAGCTCCAGCATCAGAAATTCCATTTCTACTACCGTCGCTTTTTTCCAAGGGGGGACGAGTTACGGTAACACCTACACTCTAGAGCTTCGCACGTGACATTTACCTGGATAGCACATCTTCATATTTCATGAATATTCAGATTTCAGTTATTTCGCTAAGTTAACGTCTTTTCCTATGATTGCCAGAAGCAGCGATGGAAAATTTGTCACGCTGCTTCAGCACTTTTCATTTTCATACATTTTATATAAAACTGAAATAGAATGTTATCACTCTCAGTTTTTATGTGAATAAAGAAGTTAAAACTTGCTCCGTGATCTTTTATTTTTGTTGTCCGCCGGTTTAGCGCACATAACTCGCGCGACACGAAACCGACCTCAGCGGATTTTCTCCGACCCTACCCTCGTGACGGCATACTTACCATGCACTCTACTTCCCGCTGAAAGAAGGAACCACTGGAAAGGAAAGTCGTCGTTAATGTTTAGCAATTCATATTATTTCTTAATCTGACATGATTTAAAACATGTATTAAAATTTAAATTTCAATGCATGTTTTAAAACAAATTTCTTTTTATATTTCTTCTACATTTCTTCTCAAAAAAGTAAAGTGTTCGGTTTATTCTATTTCAAGCATTGAATAGAACTAACAAGTTGGGTAAACAGACCTACGCTCATGTCAGAAGGGTTTTGTATTCAATTTTCAAAATGCAGTCACCAGATTGAATAAAGTCAAGAAGCATGTCAATGACGATTTTATTGGAGAAAATATGAAATTCGAAGATCATACTATTATTAACAAAGTTGAACGAATTTAGACCTTTGAGGTTTTTGTTATTGTTATACTCAAAACTGACGATAGATACAAGCCATATGGCAGCAGCGCTTACTACCACACACATGACCATTAGTAGGCCGACTTTGCTGGCTAACTTACATGGCGTTATATGAAGAATTGTGGAGGTGCCAACAAAAATTCGAGGTTTTGTACCGTTTCGAGACGGATTTCTACAGTGAAATCCAGACGATCCGCGGAGAACACAAAAGCGCTCCTAGTGAAGTGAAAATTATTTCAGTTCTTATACCCGTTTAGTTTTTATCGCCTTCCAAAGTGAATTTATAGGAGCTTGTTTACATCTCAACGCTGAGCTATCAGTCGAAGGTGCAAAACGTGTGCTTCATTTGCTCGTCTTGGAAAGTTTAGGAGCACAATGGGCTATACAAGGTGAATTTATAGCATGCACGGAATGCTTTCGGCACGTTTTTTATTCGGAAAATAGTATATATGACGAAATATAAGCATTTGCCAATGCCGCAGTTGGGTGACAGCTACCGGAAGCTTGTCCATAGTAGGCCGACTAATACATATGCAAATTGCTACCATATGGCTTGTATCTATCGTCAGTTTTGGTTATACTCATAAATATCTCCCTTGATAATTATTTCAGATGTCCATTCGTGAGGGAGGAAACCACATTTTTCATGTATTTCCCCCCCTGTGCCCCACTGAAGCAGAAACTGACAGTTTAAGAACTGTTTTGAAAAGCTCCCATGAAAACTTTCATTTCATACTCATATCGGCTACGTTTGATGAATTTTTTTTTCAGGGGCCACTCTCTTGTACTGTTATCATCGATTCATGGCCATTTTTTCGAATCCTAGAGTTGTTACAAAGCCCTTTTAGTAGGAGCTCTCTCGCGCCTCCTTGACTTGTTTCACTTATGAGTATTAATTGTAGGTACTCATCTTCAGTCATTCATTAAATTGAATCAAGTGTTCAAAGCATGGACCTAGAACGTTGAAGTTGGGAAAAAATAACTCAAAATTATTCAATCTTCGCATTTAAAACAGCCACCATTTTGTTTTACGATTACTGATACCACTAGCTGAACCGATTCTCAAAGATATACATGACACCTATCATTCCTGAAATTTTCATGCAAAACCTAGCAAAACTGTAGTGGCTGAGTCGGTAAAAAGCGCATATTGTTCCATAGCCATATGTTGCCGTAGTAATACATGCAGCGCATATTGTTCCATAGTAATACAGGAAAATTCAAACCGCTATAACTTCGCTAAATATAATTCAATCCTTATGAAACTTGCAGGGTAAATGAATCTTATAAATAGTCATCTGTGTACTGAATTCATTGAATTTAAGGGTACCCTAAAGATTTTATTCAAGAAAACATAAAATCGATAAATCATACTATTCCTAACAAAGTTGAGTGAATTGCGACTTCTCACATATTTGTTGTTGTTGTACTCACCAAGGCCTACATTCCTGATTTTTTTCAGATTTTTCGGATCACAGGTGTCCAATCGCGAGGGGGGGACACAAATTTTTCGTGTATTTCCCCTCCCTGTGCGCCCCTTGAAGCAAACTTTGCCAAACTAAGACCTGTTTTGAAAAGTTCTCATCAAGACCTTTCATTTGATACCCATATCGGCTACCGTCAATGAAATTTTTTTTTTGGGGTCACTCCCCTATATGGGGAGACCCCCCTTAAATACTATAGAAAATTTTTTTGTAATTGAACTTTGAAGAGAGCACTAGTTTACACCTACATACAAAATTTGATGCTTCTAGCTTAAGTAGTTTCCGAGAAAAACTGCTGTGACACACGGACGGACGGACGGACGGACGGACGGACGGACAGACTGACGGACAGACGGACAGACAGGACGCGATTTTAGAAGGGTTTTGTAAAATTATTTTACAAAACCCTAAAAAATTCGACAATTTGCAAACAATTCGTTATACAGATTTTCTCTGGATGAGCATATCAAGGCAATATGGCTCAACAGTATTGGGCATATGATGCGGCCTTTGATGAAAACGTCTAGAATATGTAGTGCTCATTTCAGGCAGAAAAAACTGCATCCAGCCGCAGCAAAGTAAATTTAATTTTTTAAAAGTAATAAAAGAATACAACCCTACTCCTTTAGAATAAGCCTGAAAATATAAGCTTTGGTTGCGAAAATGACCTTGGATTTAGCAACGACATTATGACTGGAAACAATCACTTACATTAAAATTCAGAAAATAAATATTTTTAAATTTTATGTTTCGAGGAATCTCCTCCGGATGATGCTAGTTCTACTGATGTAACGCTCAGTGGTTACCAAGGCCAAAAACAAAGTTTTCCGCGAATACGCGTAAAATTTGACATAGATTATAGTGATAATTTTAAATTAATTAAAGTCAATTTCAGATTCTTTCAAACGAACTTGTGTCAATTGCAAACGTCGGGTCAGACGGGAATTTGAATATTGGTGCACGTCCAGTGCTGGTTGGTTCTGAGTTCTCACATAATGAAGTTATCAACTAAATTTTTCTAGCAGGCTACTTACAACTCAACGATGCTAAATACAAAATCAACATCTGAAACCATTGTGAGATGCTCTTTAAATTTTTTATCTAAATTCTTACTTATTTCAAATGTTCAAGGTTTATGACAGAAGCACACGTGCATTATATTCATCTCTAAATAAAACCGAGGACATCATGTCATCTGAAGTGATGGTTGGTATGTATTATTTTGAAATATGCAGAAAATACCCTTCACGTACTTTTTTAAATCTTTTGCAGGAAACGTCTGCTAATTTAAATGTTGAAGAAACTGTATTTTTCTCCGTAATTGCAGCTAATAATGAATATTATGAATTTCATAATATTTTTACTTGCAAATTGATGTTTATAGTGATGTTCAGGGGACCTCGTCGAAGAAAATGAAATGTGCTTTTGATCTAAGTAAATATTTTTATATAAAGTAGAACAGATTGTAAATAATTTTTATAGATGATTGTGATAATGTGTAAAGTTTGCCTGATTTCTCCTTGTCTTTTAGCAACATCAAGTTAATCAATATCTATGATGATTTTGCATTAGAATGCATTTTTGTCATTAAGAAAATATCTTTTCATAGGCAACTGAAAACAAAGCTAACAATTTTTGTACTGCAAATGTTCTTGCTCAACTTGCTGCATATGAGTGCTCAATCATAGAATATATGGTAACCACTAATGCGAATCTTCTCAAGGAAATATTACATTTTCCATATATTCTTTAGGATAACTCAGTGAAGCAATTTTCTACAGGTTCGGAGATAATTGATTCTGCTAGTGATTGTATTCCTGTAGGTAGTATCATTGTGGGTGATATATTTGTCTATTGGTATTTTTCTTTCAGTTCAATATACAAAATAACCAGGAGTCAATTCCCCAGGATATGGGTTTTTTTTTGTGGTAGGGATGTGAAGGCATTTACGCCCACCGAGTCTGGCAGTGTGGGACTCCCATGGAGGATACCCTTGGACTACCCACTAAACACCTCCCCTGTCAATCTGAGAACCTAGCCTGGAACCGTTTGACACATTACTTCGGGCCAGGTCTCGTTTTGTTACGCCGTGGGGCGCCTTCAAGCTGGGGAGTCCCTTTCCTAGCGGGCGGGGAGAGGGGAAGAGGAAATGCCAGAACAGCGATCCCCCAGCCCCAGCCCCTCCGGCTGCTGTGAGTCCCTTTTATCTTTTAGGACTGCCCGAGCATAATGTGCCACCTGATTCCATTTGTCAACCGATTCGAGCATCACCACAACTATATTATCCGGGGTGAGCTCTCCCGTCTCCCTGTAGAGTTCCCTTCGCAGCTTGGCCCATTTTATACACGCAAAAATGTGTGACAGGCATTGTTCTCCTCTCCTGGGCAAAACCGACAATCAGGAGACCGTGACTTACCAATCTTGTGCAGGAAAGACTGAAAACACCCGTGCCCGCTCAGAGCTGGGTCAGATAGAAGTCAGTCTCACCGTGCCTTCGATTTAGCCACGGTCTCACATCCGGGATGAGGCGCGCAGTCCACCTTCCCTTCGTGCAATTCACCCAAGACTGCTGCCAATCGTTGAGCGAGCGCTGTCTCTCCTCGCGGACAACCATCTCTCTCGCATCCTCGTTTCGGCGCAGGTAAATAGCGCGACGCTCTCTAGCAAGGAGGGCGACAGGTATCACGCCTGCAATCACTCTCACCGCCGAGTCGGAGACTGTTGGATACGAAGATGCAATTCTCTCGTTTTCGGTATACCTCCTTGCTGAGAGCGTCGCCCCATACCTCTGCTCCGTACAGTAGCACTGACCCTACAGCACTCATCAAGAGGCGTCTTCTTGATGGGCTGGGTCCCCCTACGTTGGCCATAAGTCGACTCAGGGCCGATATTCCCGAAGCAGCCTTCTCAGCCGTTGCCCTGATTTGCTCAGAGAAACTCATCTTCGAGTCGATCAGTAGCCCCAGGTACTTCCCCGCTGGCTTCGATTCGATTTGTATATCTCCAATACTGATCATCCTTCCTCTAGGGGTTCTCCTTTTTGTCAAGATGACCACTTTGGTTTTCTCCAGTATTAAACTGAGTCCGCGAGCAGTCATCCAGTCCCTCACTCGGCGCATTAGCATACCTAGCCTAAGTTGCGCTTGTTCAACGGTGCGTCCGGCGACCAGAGCCGCAACATCATCCGCATAGCCGACCAAGCGCGACTCATCTGGCATCTCAAGTCTCAGTAACCCGTCGTAAGACACGTTCCACAGGTCCGGACCAAGGATAGATCCCTGGGCAACACCCGATGTAATTTCCATCCTTCGTTGGCCTTGTATCGTGTCGTAGAGCAGGCTTCGTTCCTATAGGTAGTTCCGCATTAGATATTCTGGAACTTGAAAAGAGTTTTCCAGCGTGTCCAGAATATCCACCCATCTAGCGGAGTTGAAGGCATTCCTGACGTCGAGTGTCACCAACAGGACGATCCGTCGCTTGGTGCGACTATATGCCTCTGCCTTTTGGACCGCGTTCACCACCTCTGCAATCGCATCAATGGTAGAACGTCCTGCTCTAAAGCCGTACTGCCGAGGAGATAGGTCCCCAGCAGCACGAATCGCGTCAGTGAGTCTTCCCTTGATGAGTTTCTCTAGCGCTTTCCTAGCCGTGTCTAGCATGCATAACGGGCGGTATGCAGACGGTGATTCGGGATTTCCCTTCCCCTTGCTGACCAGCACGAGCCTCGCCACCTTCCATCGTACCGGGAAAACCCCGTCCCGTAGGCAAACGTTGAATGTGCAGAGCAGCAAGTCAGGACAATGGTGATAGACGAGCTGCAAAACCTCAGCTGGAACACCATCTGGACCTGGAGCCTTCCTCACTTTCAGGGAGAGGACTGCCTCCTCCAGTTCCAGCTGTGTGAAGAGTGGGCACTCGACTGCTGTTTCACTATGGACAGCGTCAACACGGACGGGATGAGCGGGGAAGAGTCCCCGCACTATCGCGTCCATCTTTTCCGCGTCATGTATACAAGGCTTCCGTAGGGCACCAAGTTTCTCCATGACCAGCTTGTAGCCAAGGCCCCACGGATCCCTATTTACATCGTCCACGAGGTCTTGCCAGCATCGGGCCTTGCTCTTGTTAATAAGCCTGCGAAGATATTTCCTGCCGGACCTGTAAGCTGCTAGCCTAGTATCTGCCTCCTCCCGTGTTCGCGCCCGCTGGGCCTCTCGCCGAAGTTTGTGACACTCGCTTCTTTGTTCGGCGATCTCGTTTGACCACCAGTATACTGGAGGCTTACCGTGTCGGGGTCTCCGACGGGGCATGGAAGACTCGCAAGCAGCTATGATGGTACTCATAGTTGAGTTCACCAAGTCCTTGGCTGTAGGCCCTCCACTCCCTGGCGGAGCTCCCAGCAACGGTGCGCATGCCGTAAGCGCGTCAACGAACCTCTCAACGTCCATCCTCCCAGTCTTCCGTCCGAGGATTGAAGTTTGGGCATATGCACGCAGTGTGGCACTGTCGTGAATCTCAACCGCTATATACTGGTGATCACTAGCCGAGTAGTCCTCTAGTACTCGCCAGTTTTGTACTCTAGGTACCAGGGACTCCGAAGCGAGTGTCACATCGGGTATGGTTCCTACGCAACCCCAGCGGCGGAAAGTAGGGGTGTTACCAGTATTTAGGACAAAAAGCGCAGTTCTGGCCGCCATGTCCAAGATTTGCTTTCCCCTTGGGTCGGATTGTGGCATACCCCATTCAATGGCTCTAGCGTTGAAGTCTCCCCCGACCAGCATGTGGCCCTCTGTGTTCGAAACAGCGTCCTCCAGGGCATCGAGTTTGGTTCGAAAAGATCGCATTGCCTCGTTAGGCGTCAGGTAAACACTGAAATATGTTATCCCTGAACACCGCACCCACACAAAACCATCCCCGCGTCCATGGCCATGCACCTGAAGGCGGGCGCTGTCTCGAACCCAGATGGCCGAGGTACTAGATCTGTCAGGGAAATGTGACCGCAGCAATGCCATAAAGGATATGGGTTGGTCGTCAGATGTATGTATATTATATTTAATTGAGAATTTTGTGTTTGTTGGTCTTGTTTTTAAATATAATCCCAGCAAAAATATTATATGTTAACGTTAATTTATATCTTAGTTTACTTATACCTAAGATAAGATTCATTGCTTAAATAAATCTTTTTGAGTCCTTAACATAAAGTCTTTTACTTAATTTCATCGACAGAAGGTGTACTGGCGTTCACTTTTTAATTTTAACCAATAGAAAAGCAAGAATAAGCTGAAGCTTTCTTCATGATACCTATACGTGTTATATTTTTTGCTGGGCTGTCTTTTTTGTAGCTGTGATCGTTTTTAGCTGCATTCTGTGTTTAGGGTGGTGTAGTAAATATGTTTCGAGATCTTCATTATAAAGATCAAGTGTCTTAAAACATAATTTATATAGGAAACAACTGAAGAATGCAGACGGCTCAAATGCAATAAGAAGTTTGCAAAAACAATTGGCTACAATAAAACAAAAACTTACAGCCAAAACAAACTAGCTGATAAACTGAGAAAGCGGTCATGCCGTGATAGAAAGAAAGCAGCAAATGTGAAGCAATTACTTGGGAGTCTAAAAGCTAAAAATTTGATCAGCAAAGGCGGCGAACAAAGTATGTAAGACATAAGTGCTCCCTATAATAACACGTTGGAATACCGTTTATTTCAACGTAAAAACGTGAAGACACCAAAGCAATTTGATCCCATTATCAGATCTTTTGCCCTGAACTTGCGTTTTAATTCTCCTAGAGCATATGAGTATGTACGGACTACATGTGGAAACACATTGCCTCATCAAATAACACTAAGGAGGTGGTACCAAGGTGTCGCTTGTACACCAGGCTTCACACAAGAAGCTTTCGAAGCCATTAAAAATGTTGTGCGGAGCGCACCGAATGATATAATTGTAGTCAATGTTGTGTTCGATGAAGTGAACATCAGACAACATATAGAATGGGATGGTCATCAGGCTTTTGGACATGTCGACGTTGGTGACGGTAGCAACATCGACAAAATAGCTACTCAAATGCTTGTTTTTATGGTCGTTTTTATAAATGAGCCTTGGAAAATACCTGTTGCATTTTTCCCAATGGCAAAAAGAAATGTTGAACAGAAAGCAAACCTTATATCAATGTGCAATGACCATTTTCTGGAGATAGGCGTTAAAATTATTGGTGTAACGTTCGACGGATTGGCTTCTAATTTATACATAACTAAGCTTTTGGGTTCAGATGTTCGCTGCATAAAATCAGAAGGATATTTCACATATAATGATTCCCCGGCAAAGTATATTTTACTTCCCTGGAGCTGTCACATGTTCAAACTGTGTCGTAAAACGCTGGCAGATTTGAAGGAAATTTTAGATAATGATGGAAATATCATCAAATGGAACTATACTTTATATTGGGTGTACAACTTAATAGCCTGAATTTGACGCTAGATGTCCGTACTAGCAAATTTCGTGAAAGCTCGAACTTTATATATATGTCATTTTGAATGTACATTTGACAGCTATCAAAATCAGTCAACAAAACAATTTTATCTTGTGTGCATCATTATTATTTTTCACGATGAATAACTTCGAAAATTGGAGAAAAAGACAGCATTTGCGGGAGGTTCTGTTGGGTCATTTTTTTGCAAAGAAAACTGCTGCGGAAAGTCATCGTTTGCTTGTAGAAGTTTATGGCGACGATGTTTTTGTGAAAACACAGTGTTTTGAATGGTTTTAACGCTTCAAAAGTGCCGAACGCCCAGGACAGCCAAAAAAGTTTGAAGATGAAGAATTGGAGACGCTACTCGATGAGGATTCGTGTCAAATGCAAGACGAACTTGCCAAATCGTTGAGAGTGACTCAGCAAGCCATTTCGAAACGTTTGAAAGCCGCCGGATACATTCAGAAGCAAGATAATTGGGTCCCCTATGAGTTGAAGCCGAGCGACGTTGAACGGCGCTTCTGTATGTCTGAAATGCTGCTTGAGCGCCGTAAAAAGAAATCATTTTTGCATCGGATCCTGACTGAGGATAATAATGGATCTATTATGACAATAACTTTGGTTATCGATTTATCGATAGTGCCCTCAGACCGGGGAACCAAACGCGTCCCCAGGGTTGCGGATAGGGGCAGACCTTTCTCGAAAGGTTCGCTGCGAATAACCAATAAGCAGCCGCGGACAATGGTCGGCAGTGAAGGGAGAGTCTCAGGAAAAATACCTGAGTGTCAATGATCTTCACTGTGACGAAATATATGGCGTCATCAATTATCCATATATCCTGGCAGTAGGTAAAATGCTATGGGAACGGAAACCCAGACAGAAAACCAAACCATGCAGGTCCACAAGGGGAACCAAATTACGGTGCAGGGGGCCGGATCCCCAGTACCGGCGGCAGAGGGTAGTGAGCGAACAGGCTCCCGGCCGTCGCCATCCGGCGACTGCAATGTTATAGAAGTGGTGAACTTGGCCCTTGTAACAGATATAACTACAAGCAAACAGGACGCTAGCACGGAGAACCCTTTCAGGCAAAAACCGCTGTTGGCAAGAACACCGATAAAACAAGTCACTGATTGCGGGGGGAGGCAGCAAACCCCAGAAACACTGTCAAAGTCAACATCACAGGTTAAATCATCGGAGACAGACCACAGACGGACTAACGAACGAAAGAAGGCAGAGTGCGTTGTGCAACCTGGCATCATTGCGGCCTTTGGGCGCAGTAGAAGGACTATGCGCACCCCGGAGCGTCCAGTGTAAGACGTACACAATCTGGATCAAGCTGCGACACCAACAGAGGCCAGTGTAAGACTGGGGGAGGGAGAAGTTTTGCCGTTGGCCGACGCCATTTCAAACGTCACCCAAGCGATAGAAGCAAAAGGGCTAGGAAACGGGGGCCTCTCCCAAGAAGTGGCGCCAAATAACACAATCGCCCTTGACCGCGCCGAAGAGGAGCGGCTTACTCGGAAAGCGGGGACTATCGTCAAACAACTGAGGGCTGCCTGCGAAGTGCAGAAGAACATAGGCAAGAGTGTCAGGAATGGCATTCTTGAACTAGAGGAGCGGAGGTGGCATTCTTGAACTAGAGGAGCGGAGGTGGCTTACAACCGAGAAGTACCAAAAAGACACGCTCTCCCTCGAGGCATCAGTGGGTCCTAGCAGCAGCAACAGAATGGCCGGTAGCCCAATAGAAGGCGACCGTGAGAAAAGGAGGAAGGACGAGACCATAAACGAAGTTGTCACTCCAAGCGAGGAGTTTCATGTGGTGCGAAGCAAGGCAGCGAAAAAAGCGGGCAAAAAGCTACTCCTAGAAAAAAACAGATAAAGAGCTCAATCACGAAAAGAAGAACATAGAACCCCCCGATAAACCGCAGAAAACAAAAAGCAAACCGCGGCGCAAACCCTTGCGAGAGGCACTGCTTATTAAACCCACTAAGGGCCGAACCTACGCAGATGTCCACCGTGAAATTAAAGGAGCGGTCAAGCCAGACGACACCAAAACTGCCATCAAAGCAGTTCGACGGACCCGGACCGGTGGCCTGCTAGTGGAATTCAGGCCAGAGGCCACAAACAAAGATGCATTCCGTGACGCGGTTCAAAAGGTTCTTGGAGATGCGGAAACCGTTGCCTCGCTCGAACCAATGGCCACCCTGGAAATCAGGGACCTCGACTGCGTCACGGACAAAGCTGAAGTAGAGGATGCTATAAGGAGGGAGCTCCCCAGCTTAAGTGAAGTCAAGGCAAGACTGACACGTGAAAACACAAGGGGGCAACGCATGGCTATTGTCGAACTAGCTGATAAAGACGCCCAGCAAATCCTGGCGAAGGGCAAAATTAAGATAGGCTGGGTGATCTGCAGAATACGGAGAAGAGCGATCCCTATTCGCTGATTCAGATGCCTCGAATACGGACACACCACGTATGGCTGTAGGGGACCCGACAGGATATCTCTGTGCTACAAATGTGGTGAAACGGGGCGCAAAAGGAAGGAGTGCACGAACGAGGCAAAATGCATTCTTTGCAAGGATACTAAGCTAGCACCCGGCGACCTCAAACATGAGCCGGGGACAGGGAGATGCTGGGTTTTCAAGGAGGCCCTAACTAAAGCCAAATCGATACTCAAATGATCCGTATCCTGCAGGTCAATTTGCACCGAAGCACAAACGCCCAGGACCTACTTGAGCAATTTGCGAGGGATAAGAAAGCTGACCTGCTGTTGCTGAGCGAGCAACATCATAACAAGGACTCGCAAGCGTGGTACCCTGACGAATCTAGTACCTCGGCCATCTGGATTCGAGACAGCGCCCGCCTTCAGGTGCAGGGCCATGAACGCGGGGATGGTTTTGTGTGGATGCGGCGTTTAGGGATAACATATTTCAGTGTTTATCTGACGCCTAACGAAGCAATGCCATCTTTTCGAACCAAACTCGATGCCCTGGAGGACGCTGTCTCCAGGGGGGGGGGGGGGAGACTTCAACGCTAGAGCCATTGAATGGGGTATGCCACAATCCGACTCAAGGGGAAAGCAAATCTTGGACATGGCAGCCAGAACAGCGCTTTTTGTCCCAAATACTGGTAACACCCCTACTTTCCACCGCTGGGGTTGCGTAGGAACCATACCCGATGTGACACTCGCTTCGGAGTCCCTGGTACCTAGAGTACACAACTGGCGAGTACTAGAGGACTACTCGGCTAGTGATCACCAGTATATAGCGGTTGAGATTCACGACGGTGCCACTCTGCGTGCATATGCCCAAACTTCAATCCTCGGATGGACGACTGGGAGGATGGACGACTGGGAGGATGGACGTTGAGAGGTTCGCTGACGTGCTTACGGCAGGCGCATCGTTGCTGGGAGCTCCGCCAGGGAGTGGAGGGCCTACAGCCAAGGACTTGGTAAACTCAACTATGAGTACCATCATAACTGCTTGCGAGTCTTCCATGCCCCGTCGGAGACCCCGACACGGTAAGCCTCCAGTATACTGGTGGTCAAACGAGATCGCCGAACAAAGAAGCGAGTGTCACAAACTTCGGCGAGAGGCCCAGCGAGCGCGAACACGGGAGGAGGCAGACACTAGGCTAGCAGCATACAGGTCCGGCAGGAAATATCTTCGCAGGCTTATTAACAAGAGCAAGGCCCGATACTGGCAAGACCTCGTGGACGATGTAAATAGGGATCCGTGGGGCCTAGGTTACAAGCTGGTCATGGGAAAACTTGGTGCCCTACGGAAGCCCTACTTACATGAAGCAGAGAAGATGGACGAGATCGTACGGGCACTATTCCCCACGCACCCTGTCCATGTCGATCCAGCTCATGCACAAACACCATTAGAATGCTCACCTTTCACAATGATGGAACTGGAGCGGGCAATTCTATCCATGAACGCAAGGAAGGCACCGGGACCAGATGGCGTTCCTGCTGAGGTTTTGCAGCTTGTCTACAAGCTTTGTCCTGACTTGTTGCTCAGTATGTTCAACGCTTGCCTTTACGAAGGTGTATTTCCGGAACGCTGGAAAGTGGCGAGGCTCGTACTGATCAGCAAGGGGAAGGGAAATTCCGAGTTGGCGTCTGCATACCGCCCGCTATGTATGCTAGACCCGGCTGGGAAAGTGCTCAAGAAACTCACCAAGGGAAGACTCACTGACGCGGTCCGTTCTGCCGGGGACCTACCTCCACGGCAGTATGGTTTAAGAGCAGGTCGCTCCACTATTGACGCGATAGCGGAAGTAGTGAGCGCGGTCCAAAGAGCGGAGGCTCACTGCCAGTCAAACAAAAGGGTTGTGTTGCTCGTGACGCTTGACGTCAGAAACGCCTTCAATTCCGCTAGATGGGCGGATATTCTGGAAGCACTGGAAAACTCTTTTCAAGTTCCAGAATATCTGATGCGGATTTTGAAGAACTACCTGACAGACCGGAGCCTGCTCTATGAGACGAAGGAGGGTGGGTGGAGGATGGAAGTTACATCGGGTGTCGCACAAGGCTCCATCCTTGGTCCAGACCTGTGGAACATCACGTACGACGGGCTACTGAGAATCGGGCTGCCGGATGAGTCGCGCATGATCGGCTATGCAGATGATGTCGCGGCGCTAGTTGCGAGACTGACTGTTGAACAAGCGCAACTCAGACTGGGTATGCTAATGCGCCGAATGAGGGACTGGATGACTGCTCGCGGGTTCAGCCTAGCTTTGGAGAAAACCAAAGTAGTCATCTTGACAAAAAAGAGAATCCCTAGAGTAAGGATGATCAACATTGGGGAAGCACTCGTTGAGACTAAACTAGCAGTGAAGTACCTGGGCATTTTGATCGACTCGAAGATGCGTTTCTCCGAGCAAATCTGGGCAATAGCTGACAAGGCTGCAGCGAGTGTTTTGGCTCTCAGCCGACTAATGGCCAACATAGGGGGTCCCACCTCATCAAGAAGGAGATTTCTGATGAGTGCAGTACAATCTGTGCTGTTGTACGGATCAGAAATATGGTGTGAGGCTCTCAACAAGGAGCTGTATCGAAGGCGCTTGGCACAGGTGCAGCGACGAGGAGCGCTTCGGATTGCATCTGCATATCGGACTGTCTCGGAGTCGGCAGTGCTGGTCATCGCAGGAGTGATACCCATTGCCCTCCTTGCCAAGGAGCGCCGCGGAATCTACCTGCGGAGGAACGAATGCGACAGAGATGCTGTCGCCCACGAAGAACGAGAACGCTCACTCAGTGATTGGCAACAGTTCTGGGTGAGCGATACAAAAGGTAGGTGGACCGCACGCCTTATTGGTGACCTGAGGCCGTGGCTCAATCGAAGGCATGGTGAGACTGACTTCTATCTAACCCAGCTACTGAGTGGACATGGATACTTTCAGTCTTACCTGTACAAGATTGGTAAGTCACGGTCTCCTGACTGCATATTCTGTGCTGGAGAGGTCGATGATGCCTACCACACATTTTTTGTATGCAAGAGGTGGGAAAGGCAGCGCCGTGACCTCATTGAAGAAATGGGAGATTTCTCTCCGGATGAACTCACTGGAGAGATGCTCACATCCGTTGACAAATGGAACTGTGTGGCACATTACGCTCGGGCAGTCGTTAAGATAAAAAGGAAAATATATAAGCGCCTGGAGGCGTCCAGGGTGGAGGGGTCTCTTTTTTAGAAATCCCTCTCCCTTCCCCTCCTCCCGCTGGAAAAGGGATCCCTGTAGCCCGGTGGCGCCTAAACGCGTAGAGAAACGAGGCTTAGCCCGAACTAATGTGTCAAACGGTTCCAGGCTAGGTTCTCAGATTAACAGGAGAGGTGTTTAGTGGGTTGTCCAAGGGTATCCTCCATGGGAGTTCCACACTGCATTATGACAATGCCGAGCGCAAAAAGTAACACGTGAAGCCCGGCCAACCAGCCAAATCAACGGCGAAGCCAAATATCCATGGCGCCAAGGTTATGCTGTGTATTTGGTGGGGTCAGAGGGGCCGTTATATTATGAGTTGTTGAAATCGGGCCACACAATCACAAGTGACCTGTACCGAACACAATTAATACGTTTGAAGCGTGCCATCATCGAAAAACGCCTGGAATATGCGACCAGACACGAGGCTATCATTTTTCATCATGACGACGCTCGGCCGCATGTTGCAAGAGCCGTGAAAAACTATTTGAAAAATAGTGGATTGGAAGTTTTGGCCCACCCACCTCATAGTCCGGACCTTGCTCCGTCTGACTTTCATTTATTTCGCTCGATGCAAAACGCCCTCGCCGGAATACGCTTCATTTCAGAGCAAGGCATCTGAAATTGGATAGATTCGTTCTTGGCCGCCAAGCCGGCGCAATTTTTTTGGGATGGAATTGCTTGAAAGATGGGGAAAGGTTATAGCTACCGTTGGACGATACTTTGAATAAAATATATTGTAAGATTATCCCACAATAAAGCATCAAATTTCGATAAAAAATAATCCGGTTATTAAGTTGTACACTTTCACTACAGGAATTACAAGGAAAAGAAGGCTTGCATTTAGGCACACCTATACTTCAGCAAGCAAAAAATGAAGGTACCATTGGCTGTACAAACTTTCAGCGATTCTGTAGCTGACGCCCTAGATTTTTGCAGGGAAAGCTTGCAATTGAAAAATTTTGCCCGAAGCCAACCTACAGCGAACTTCATTCGAATTTTCAATGAAGTTTTTGACATTCTCAATTCCGGAATTGATAACAGAATTTTCAAATACTGAATACTTCCTGTGCACGCCACATTCAGTGTATCAAAGGTCTAAGACTGCCTTCCGGTGTGCCAATAATAGAATCGAAATAATATGTTGGATTTGTTGGCCTAATCGCTGATATGCGAAATACATATGAAGCTTTTCTACGAACGATTCATTGCTAGTTGAAAACTGAAGTTCATTCCAATGTATAAGTTCAGCCAAGACCATCTCGAGCTATTTTATGGGTCAATAAGGGGTGGCTTAGGCAATAACGACAACCCAATTGTGAGACAGCTAATTTCGCGGTACAAAAAACTACATTTCCGAACACAAATCAAAGATGGCGGGATGGGGAATTGCGTGCCATTAAAGCATATTCCGTTGTTGAATGCAAAAAAAAGTTTCTCCACTAGAGGTCATTAATATTAGTGTCGACCGAGGATCCATGATAGAGGACTCAACTTTTGATGAAAAAGCTGCGAATGATAATTTTCTTCTGGACACGACGAGTCTTTCTCTTTATGCAGAGCATGTTGTAGAGTATATAGCTGATTTTGTTGTAATGTACTAAAGTGCAGTGAACGCATGACAGTTATTCAAGGTCAAGTCAACATCAAGTCTCTTATGTCCTATAAAAATAGAGGCGGCCTGTACGCACCATCAGAAAGTCCAATTACTATATGCCAAATTGCTGAAAAAGAAATCAGACGGAAGCAACAGATCAACAAAGGTGGAATTCTTAACAAAAAATCTTTTGATTCAATTCAAAATGTTGTTCAATCGCAGTGTATCGGTTCAAATCTGTTCCCAAATTATTCGACGCACATGCAGAAAACAATGCATTATAGCCCTTTAATAAAATTAATCAGCGAAAATATCTTTACACGAGATATTATTTCATGGCTAAAAACCTTTCACAAAAGGTATCTTGGAGGAAGCAATTCACAAAAATTGTACATTTTAAAGGAATGTAGAACAATAGCAACAAGTTTTTTTATCACCCACACATATATGCACACATCTTTTGTTTGAAAACCGGCGCCTTAATTCCGCCGAAGCCGGTCCCAAGCCCGAACAAAGGAAGAGGGAAGCATCGTTCAGCACATTTTGTGGTGGCCATGGCTGATATACTTGTACATATATTCTTATATTCATGCTAACTTAAATTAATCAAAATTCAAAAGATTTATTACGACAATGCAAATGACGGAATTTTCGCTCCTAATTTCAATCTACCTTTGGGCATTTTTTTTAAGTAGTGGTAAATTTATGTCAATATTAGTGAATTCAGGGGAAATTTGGACAGAAAAGTTGTTTATTGCCCACTCTAAAATCTCCTTCCTCTATATGTTGTTCACATATGAATTACATATTGTAAATTGATTTACCTTTGTCCGTCTTTATGGACGCGCACTTCCAGTTGAGGGTAATACGTGCTTCTCAAAACACTGCCTCCTATAAAATTTAATTGGTTTTAACGCCAATTTTTCTTGCGAACATAAACTTACTGCACCAATTCAATAGGAATTGATTTGACTGTCTGACCAGGCAGCAACGAGTATTGTTGTGGTTTAGGAGCGCCTTTGCTGTACGAGCTGGATAGAACGCGGCCGGATTCTTATCGAGAAGTTCTTAAAATGCTTCGACAGAAGGGTTCTCAGACTGCAAATAACTAAATTAGCATTGATTAACTAATTGAACATATATGTAAAGTACAATACTCACACTCTTAACGTTCCCAGCAACTCTTCTTCCTGTGTTGCATACTTTTGTGCTTTTCACCATTTCTGAGTGCAAATTTCAATTCAATTTGCAAATCGACTTGCTGTTTGACAGGAATCTTGACGTCTAATTGTTTGGAACTGCATTAACTGTCAGGAATTGTCATTGTAGGATGTCATATCACAAAAATTGCAGAGCAAGACGGCCAGGTTTAAGGAGGCAGTGATCCAAGCCTTGATTCCAAGCTGTATTACCTACTAGTTACTGCTGTACGATATCCAACCTTCTTTAGTAGACAATCTAAACCCCGAGTAGCGGAAATCCATTTTCGTGGTTGATCTTTTGCCACGGGAACGTCTTCCATCACTACGAGCGCCTACATACCGCATACCATCACTTGAAATTAGAAGGCATCGCAGCCCAAATAGTAATTCAAGAAGAGAAAAGCGCTGAGTATTAACGTTGATCCATCAGATAAACTATTAACTTGCAACGTAAACGCGATATGTCACCCGGACCTTTGAAGATATCAGCTGAGCCATCCACAATTGAAAAATCGTGAACACGTAAATTCACCACATTGATATGACTGCACGTGTGGGATTAGAAATGGTTCTTGCCCGTGGTGAAAAGCTGAAATTTACCCGATATATTTCCAGTGAACGTGCATTAACCTTTTAGTTATTTGACTTCAACTTTGAAGTGGACAAGCCGTTAAGTTGAGGAACTAAAAGGGACCAGGATGCAATGGTTGCCTTCTTATTTCCGAAAGTTGTTGAAGTTGAGAGAACGTTTTTGGCCAAAAGAGAAGCAAATTGGATCCTATATTTAGATTTTTCATCTAGGAAATTTGCAGCGGAATATAACTCGTATGCATCGAATGATTGCAGAACTGGCAGAGTCGGAGAAATTCGATCTGATCAAGAACGTAAAAATTGAAGGAAAAGCGGCAACGATATCGTCTGGCGGGTGGTAGTCCCCGAGTCATCGAAAGTAGTTAGGGCATTATAAGCTGGTTTTAATATATTTAAGATATCTAATATTGGCGAAATGTTTCTTCTTTGATGAATAAGTTTTATGTGAACCGTGTTTTTTTTTCAGTTTCAAACAGTAAAGAAAGTATAACAATTTAACGGTTTTTTTTCCTCAATATTTATTTGGTTTCTGAGTGGTTTGTTGGTGTATAGAAGAGTGGAGCCTTTCAATTAGAAATTTTTCTTCCGTTTTGCAGTTTAACTTGTGGTTAAACTGCAAAGGAGTTACAAGTTTTTCATTTCAATACATAAAATTCCTCAAATTTCGTAGCCTGGTTACCGCCAACTAGAACAAAAGAACAAAATTTTCATAACCGGCACTTTGCTAGCTAGATCACACGTTCAATAATTCATCGCGAATATGCAGAGGTACGTTTCCGTTGGCAGCAGAGATTTATGGTGATTTTGAAGATTTTCTTCCGTTTAATGCATTTACCTTTTAGAATGTTTCACTTTGTGAATCACGGGAAACGTTTTTTAAAAATAAAAATATAAGGAATAAACATAACGTTAAAAAAATATTTGAAAGAAAAGAGAATTATTTTTGAGACACAAGATGCAGAAAGTTTTTGTTCTATTTTTCTGAAAATTATTATAAAATGATAATAAAGTTTATATTATATATTGCAAAATATAAGGAAGAGAGACAAGAAGTAAACTTTAATTTTTGTAGAAAAAGGGAAATGCAAATAAGAGGAAGAAATAGAGCGACTAAAGCCAGATTACCAACAATTCTACAAAGGCAATGTGGAATCCGGGAGCGCTATCGGCTTTTCCATAGGCCGTTGTCGTATATGGAGAGAGGGAATTATAGAAATTCAAATAACTGAACACTGACTCCCTTGAAAATAAAGTAGACAGAGTAAATTTGCTTGTCCAGTCTTGTGGAATTGTTTCTGTTTGTTTCAATTAAATTAATTTAACAAAAACAGTTTACCTACTTCAGCTCGTTTCTACACCGTTTCAAAAACAATTTAGCGACAAACATTCCTATTTGATATACGTTCCTTATTTTTATTTGCAAAACTGAAATCAACTAAGTTAATTTATGCAATGTAGTCCGTGTAGAGCAGTGGGCTAGGGCACACTCCACTTGCGCAGCAGCTTTTCAAGTTCCAACGTCGGTGATGGCATCGATTTTGAGCTTCTGATGCTGCTGTCCGACTATCAGCCCGCTCAGCTGTGATGGTTATTAATTTAAAAATTAGGTAATAATCACATGGTTGAGCGTGATATTGACCATATCACCTCAAATTTCGTAACGGTCATGGAATGAGATACCCTACCAATAAATCTCAACGCCAAGGTTCGGATTTAAATTGTGGTGAGATGGATTATTATTATTGATTTATGCAATGGATATACTGATTTAGCTACGCATCAATTGACTGCATCTGAGTAGTTTACCACACCTCGCTTTGATTGAATATACATTTCTCCGTAGGTAGTATAAGCGAAGACTCTTTTACAACGTAAAATGTTCGGGAAATTAGGTCTTTTCAATACTATATGAAGTTTGTTCATCAAATATTCTTGCAGATACAGGCTAAAAGTTGATTAAAGTATTTGCCTATGCAAGCTAACTGAAAAAATATAGAAGATGACTCCTAGGTCTTATAACACAGGGTTTACTCGAAACCTTCGCTGTTAGTGAAATACCCTCAATTTATTTTGAAACCTCGTATTAGTTATAAATTGAAGCATGCTCTACTTACATTTGCTGAAAAGTATTTCTCCAAATAAAAACACACTGATTAAAAAAGTTAAGGCGTTGCTTTAAATATAATGACAATATTTTCATTTAAATTCTTATTATATAAAATATTAACTTGTTTTTAAAATATGAGCACATCAAAAAAACTTTAGACTGATCAAATTTGAAATAAATATACAAATATTCTAAGACGATTGCAAAATCAGAGGCTGTAATCATTCAATTGATTTTCTTCCTGATTATACGGAATAAAAGTCAAATACATGCTTCTTCTTCTTTGTAGCACTACAGCCCCTCTCTCGGGCCTTCGCTTAGAGATAGTTCGAGTATCTAATTTTCATGACCGTATTGATTTTTTCGGAAGCTGGTTTGGTCAGTACCATACTCCCGTGTGCTTGCTCAGCTATGATATGATCTGATTAAATCAGTACATATCACTACAAACTGAACACTCATAGTCTGTCTGAAAAATCCCCTGAACTAAATCACGTTGCTCGCAACGAGATTTGAACCTGGGACCTTCGGCGTATGCGTTCATGCTCTAACCACCAAATCACATAGACTACCCAAATACACGCTTATAGATTATAATTATAGCTTGCATATTTTTCATTTTTGAGATGAGTGCTTCATTTTAAATCATACAATTTCATAAATGAGTTTTTACTTGACTTCTCGTATTCAATATTTTTCCAGACTTTCATTTGTGAACATAAGTAACATCAATACAGATGGTTATATGTTAGTTACTGTGGAACTACCTCTATTCCATTCTATCCGTCCTCTGGTGTTCCTCAAGGTTCCATTTTAGGTCCCCTCTTATTCCTATTGTTTATAAATGATCTTCCTTCGGTTATCGCTTCCAATTGCCTACTGTATGCCGATGATTTTAAAGTCTTTCGAGCTATCAGGTCTGTACAAGATTGTCAATATCTTCAGATGGACCTGATTGCACTAAGTAACTGGTGTTCGTCTAATTACCTCTGTCTTAATGTTGCCAAATGCTATAAAATGACTTTTAATCTAAATCGTTCTCCACTGAATTTTACCTATATGTTGAACGAAGTCCCACTCGCTGCTGTGAGCTCTGCTAAGGACCTTGGCGTTACTTTTGATCCTAAGCTCAATTTTGATGCACACGTTCTAATCGCGACTACTAGGGCCTCGAAAATATTGGGACTTATTTTCAGGCACGCGCATAAATTTAACAATATATCTACTCCTGTCCGCTTGTTTATCTGTCTTGCCCGTCCTATCCTCGAATATTGCTCTGTAGTTTGGTCTCCCCGACACTCCTACCTCATTGACTCGTTAGAGAATGTCCAGCGTAAATTTACTCGTGTCTTGTTTTACAAATTCAAAATCCCATATCAACCCTATGACTGCCGTTTATCCTTCCTACGTTTGCCTACTCTGTCATCCCGTCGCATGTATCTAGATCAGTGTTTTCTGTATCAACTCTGCCACAATCAAATTTCATTAACATTGCTTGCAGACCTACGTCTTCGTCAAACATCGCGTTCTTCTCGGGCAAACAATTTTTTCGTGCCACCGTATGCCCGTACAAATGTATATTTTCACTCTCCTATTATACGAATGGTAAGGAATCATGTTAGGCTTGAGCTTGGTCCTTTTTCCGACTCATACCTAGTTTTTAAATTGAGGTTAAGAAGCCTGATTCTTAAAGCTCAACTGGAGTAAATATTAGACTTTATTTTCTTTCTTTTTTTTGTGTGCTTTAATTTAATTTTACACGCATATTTATTGTTGTTAGTACCATTGAATTTCTTTTTTATATTAACTTTAACACTTAATTCTAATTTTTCATTAATCTTCTTTTCTGTTTGTTTTGTTCCATTTTGTAATTGGATAATTTTGATCTGTTAAATGGAATTTAAATAAATAAATAAATAAATAAATAAATTACGAGTGCCATATCCTTTCCTTTTAACTTAACATTCTCAGGATAACAATTTTAAAGCCAATCCATTTTTTCTAACATCTTTAATTTTTCTTTATTTCAATTTATTAGTTATATTTTGCACACAAATTTTTAAAACTATACAAAATCAACTTTGGCGCTTTACTTAATTAGATTTTTGAGTTTTAGTGGCTTCAAATACATTTCAAGTTCATGTTCTTAGCAGTAAATACGTTTAAATCATTTTTCATAATTTGCCTGTTATTAAAACAATTTCTCCGTCACATTTTTAATTGTGTTATTCTAGCCTGAAAAAACTAAAATGTAAATTAAAACAGGGTTTACATTAAATGCTTCGACTTTTAATGAAAGTTTGTTGGTGGAAATACTAACCGTACGGCAACATACACTTTAACAGAGCTTTTTAATAAAAATTAAAGGTAACATCTTACAGCATGACAATAAATTTAAAACAAAGATGTAGGGAAGCCACATGTAATAGGGACAAACCAAATGACTGCAAAATGGTTGCAACCATAACATATAACCGACAATAACCAACCAAAATTTTCACAAGTAAAACAAAACAACGCGACAATTATGTTTTTGAAGTTAGTGTGAACATATTAAGCGTCAAAAATATTCTCGAGAACCGAAGCAAACAACCAGAGCAAAGGTAGTCCAAAAAAACCGAGATTTGCGGTCCTATGAAGCAAAAAATATGGGCACTTCACTTCAAGTAACAAGTCGAGTCAAGTCAAACAGAAACAATCTTAATACAAGAAAGACACTCTAACGTGAGAAGAAAAAAGAAATAAATATTGTATTCCTAAATCTCGCGGTAAACTAATCGTGAGTACAAAAACGTGTATATACAGTTAAGATTGATATATCTAACAGGAAGGAAGTGCGACTCGCTGCTATAACTTTTGCCTTTTTAAGGCATATCGCAACTTTAGAAGTTTTAGTTTCGCTCTTGTTAACTAATATTTTTGTTGTTTCTTAGGCACGAAATGGAGGATATGATTATGATAATGGTGTGTGAACCTTCAGAAAAATTGAATAAGTTTACTAGAATGTCACTAGCAGACTTTGAATTATTACTTAGCAAAGTTGAGCCTATTATTGCTAAACAAAATACCTCCTTTAGAGAGGCAGTACCAGCCAAATTTTGATTAGCGATGACACTGAGATATTCAGCGACGGGCGATTCCTATAAAAGCCTTCATTTTTATTCAAAATATCTGCTCCACTTATATCACAAATCATACTCGAAGTATGCTGGGCATTGAATGCAGTTTTAAAGGATGAGATAAGGGTAATTAAAACACTGATATGTTTTTTTCATAATATTTGTTAAATGTGATAAATAACTCAAAACAAATATTTATTGTGGTGACTGAGCATTGTCATCACAAAAGAATGCAGTTTCATAACCTTGTTGAGC
This sequence comes from Odontomyia ornata, assembly GCA_963969285.1. Lineage (NCBI taxonomy): Eukaryota > Metazoa > Arthropoda > Insecta > Diptera > Stratiomyidae > Odontomyia > Odontomyia ornata. The sequence continues at coordinate 89,668,355 of OZ017740.1, forward strand.
AATATTTCGAGAACGTGTTACGTTGAAAATGGGATGTTACGTCGCAACAAGCGATTCCGGTTGGGATCCTGAGAAGCCCGTGAAGACGGGATAGGTAAGCGCCACGGCGATGGGACAGAAACTCGAGATTCACGACTTATGAAATAACCTGGGACTTCTTCCACTGAAAATAGGGACCACTAAAATAATCGAAGGACACATAAACCTGATACACATAATAAGACAGTGTATACGAACGGGCCATTGACAAAATACAGGATTCACTGGACCACTTCAATCAGACAAACGAACTAAACAACTCCCTAACAACGTCATCTTTAAAACTTCAAGAGGCCAGAGCAAACTTAAATTCCCTCCTTCCCAGAAAGAGAAATAAGCGAGGATTGGTAAACAGACTTGGGAGTGTAATTAAATTCATTACCGAAAATATGGATGCAAACGACGCATCACTGTTAAACAAACAAATAGAAAAAATATTGTTAGCCCAATCAAAATTTTTAAAAATGAAGTGAACCAGCAAGCATTCATGAATCTTAAAATGTCCCATGATTTGAAAACGTCACAGGCCATATCAATTCACAACAAGATGCAATAACAAATTATCTGAAAAATAATCGAGAAATCATTTATAACAGAATAAGACAAGAGCACTGACTTATCCAGCAAATTCAAATTCTTAACCAAATCAACTACAATATCGATATTCTACACAATCACTTAACGAACAAAGCAGAAGCAATAAAATTAGCCAAAATTAACGTTATCTCAAAACAAATACTAAATTCTGAGGAATTGACTGAAATTCACAGCATATTGGTCAAAGAAAATTTCACAATAGCTTTGGAAGAACACATTTACGAATTATTAGGTCTACAAGCTTATCTGAATGGCACTAATTACATCTTCCACATTAAAGTTCCGATCATCCAAAACAATACCTATGAATTTTTCCATGTAATACCTTTCCTATTCCAAGACTCCAAGATGATTCATACCAAACCCTATACGGCCCTAAGCCAAGAAGATATTCAACAATTCGATACCAGATGTCCAGAAATCGAAAATATATTTTACTGCAATAAGCCAATCAGTCAACTAAGCACACAAACTACATCCTACATTGCAAAATTAATTACGAACGAGCCAGTTAATTGCAATTACAGCCTCACAGACCATATTTCAGAAATCTACGAACCTGAGCCAAACCTTCTTCTTTTCATTAACGCACCTGAAACAAATATTACCTCAGATTGCCCATTCAGCCCAAAAACTATTACCGGAAACATGCTACTTCACTTTGTGGCGGACCACCAACGCACCCAGCGTGCATACGTGTGCGCCCTTGGTTAAGCAACATCAATCGCGAAGTCCGTTGCGGTGCTGTCAACAAGCGCGACTATGTTGGGCTTGATTGAAATATCGCTGACTGGGAAATTCCGCGATCCCATGTCCACGGATGAATGGGTGCAACTATGTTGCGCCTGGATAGCGTTGCGCTGACGATATGCGACGATGGAACGGATGCTCGTCAGCAGATGTTGTAACCAACGCGATAACCAACCGTGGAGCTATCGGTGGCGATGCCGTATCAGCGATTTCAAGGAATATAAGCGAACAACACACAGCAATCTCCCTCAGTCTCAAATCGTCACATCAAGTCGAACCGATCAACGCAATCGAATCTATCTCCGCGACTCGCAAATAACTCGTTATTATTTTTATCGTTCTAGAGAATAAAGAATATTTATAGGAGGACCAAGTTTCATTCCAACACACCAGCCTGCATAACTTCAAGGATTGCAGCATCCCAGTCAATGCATCACATACGAAGAACATTCGAGGACCTTCTGGGATGATATCACAATTCATCCAATAATATTCAACGAAGTCAACGTTACCATAAAGCAGGAAAACATCATCCTGAAGCAGTTGGAAAGATATCACTTCGAGCAGAGCGACGTCATTCAAACCATTCAAAGTGAAACCAACAGCAAAAGTACAGTTATTTTCATCCTATGGATATCCCAGGCAATGTTTTTGATCGTCATAATCGTATACGTTGCCTACAAAATTAAATCCGCACTATCACCAGCTCCAGCATCAGAACTGCCACTGCTGTCACTTTTTTCCAAGGGGGGACGAATTACGGTAACACCTACACCCTAGAGCTTGGCTAGAACACGTGACATTTACCTGCATGGCACATATTCAGATTTCATGCATTATTCAGATTTCATGCCTTTCTGCTAAGTTAACGTCGTTTCCGAAAATTGCCAGAAACAGCGATGGAAAATTTATAACGCTACTTCAGCACTTTCATTTTGAAACCTTTAATACATAACTGAAAAATAGAATGTAATTAGTGAGTCTTGATTCGAATAAAGAAGTGGAACTTGCTTCGTGAATTTTATTTTTGTTGTCCGCCGGTTTAGCGGACATTACTCGCGCAGTCGAGAAAGTTCGCGACAAACGTTGCAGAGAGAACTAGAATGATGACCAACAACTGTTTGAAGCGAAGAACGAACCGAACTCTATTGTTTGCCAAAAGTCATTATAAAGGACGAAATGAAGAGAAAGGTTATGAGCTATTTATTATGATCAAGGATTTTGTTTGCAATATAGGGAGAATACCGGTTGTTGTAATATTCAAATTCATGTATAGATTTCAAACAATATTTCAATTACATAATGAAATAATCTTCCGATTCAATTTACTGCTGTGAATATACATAAATGTCAAAGCTAGAGCCTTTGTCAAGAATAAAGTGTCTATAGACTGTCTTTTATCAAAAATCTGTTTCTATTACATAAAAGCAATATTGTCCACATAAAAAGATAACACGCACATAAATTATAACAGTTATAGATAGAAGTTGAATTAATGAAAAGATAAGTAAATATTAGAAAAGAAGTAAGCTAAACTGAATGAATAATAAACAAAATAATTGCCTCAATGAATGATGACTAACAATTTTTGTTTTACACGAAACGAAAGAAATGATTCTGGTTTAATAAAATGAACAAAAGCTTTAGTCTTTTTCATAATAAGGATTTAGAATTTAAATTCATAAATAAAGGAATTTATTGCATCTGACAACTGTTAAAAAGTTTCGTCCATTCATTAACCTGATCGAAATGTCAAACGTCAAAAGGAATTTGAAATGTGAACATCAAGAAAAGAAGTAAATTAGTATTTTTCAATTATAACTTAATAGAATATTTTACCTTTTTGCATTTTCAACTCTTATAGAATCAATCAAAATGGCAGAAAGAAAAAAATGTATCGTTGCTGGGTGCGTAGCACCATCAAGGGAGTTTGCGGTTCTCCCAGCAGATGTTGGAAGGTGAAATATTTTACAATTTTAAATAATTTATTTTTTTATTTTCACTAGATATAAATACGCGTTCTGGCTTAGAAAAATCTGAGCTTTTAAAAAACTTGCTGTCTTTAGATAGTGCCCATGGAATGAGTATTCCATGCATGGCGCATTTACTGAATTTAATAGTGGATGGCGCAAGAAAAGACAATTCATTGGTTCTTCAAATTGCCAATCAAGTAAAAGCAATAGTAACATATGTTAAGCAATCCGTTAATGCAATGGCAGAGCTACGAGCAGAGCAAGAAGGGCAATAAAAAGAAGGACAAGTGTTAACCGTTATCCAATCAGTAAGCGCTTTTTATCCACCCAGACATTACAGGTTTGCTAGGATTTGCATGAAACTTTCAGGAATGATAGGTATCATGAATATCTTTGAGATTTTGTTCAACTAGTGACATCAATAATTGTGAGACAAAATGGCGGCTGTTTTAAATGAAAAGATTGAATAAATTTGTGTTATTTTTCCCCAACATCAACATGTGAGGTACATGGTTTCAACGCTTGATTGAATTTAGTAATGAATGGCTGAAGATGAGCACCTAAAATTCAGAGGTGGAACAAGTCGAGTTAGTAGGAAAGCGCTCCTACCAGAAGGATTTTTAACCATCCTAGGGTTCAAAACAAGTTTTTTGATGACAAGAGCCGATGACTAGAATTAGTCATCCAATACTTGAATAAGAAATCATTCAAATTTATCTAAAAGATACAGAATTTCTTTTATAAGTTCATTACAGGCACCATTGTGCTTCAGATTAAATTGTTTTACTGAATACTCAGCCAGAGTTAAACGTCTGAGAGACAACCACTCTGACCTTTTCACAAAGTTTGAGTTTTAATTCTTGTATAGTTTCTGAAGAAACTTCCTGTAACGCACGGATAGACGGGCAGACGGACAGATAGATAGACGAACGGACAGACAGGATACGAAACTAGTAAGTTTTTGTAAAATGTATTTCACAAAGCCCTAACAATCATGCTGGTGCATCCAATGGCAAATGACCCAGAGGTTGAAATTCCTTGAACTTTGCTTATAATAGTAGGATTTAGCATTTTCACCTGTTAAACTGTATTAGTATCATTAAATTGGATGAAATCAGCAATATTTTTTAAAAGATCTTTATAGTCCATAAAATTCAACCAAATTTACAGAAGCTATAGAAGTTGAAATTTCCTCCGATAAGAACACCCACATACGATATTTCTACTATATGAGCTTTCCATCGAACCAGACATTACACTTTTGCTTGGATCCTCTCCAAATTTTCAGGTAAGATGAATAACTACAATAAAACACATTAAAGATTCCGTTCACTGGAATGTTGGCTGGTTAAAATGGAGCTCTTTTAAAGCAAGAATATATTTTTTGTGCATGTCATGAAAGTTTTTCTTGAATTAAACCATTCTACATATCTGCATATAGTAGGTTAAGTGCAAAACCCTTCTGACATGAGCGTAGGTCTGTCTACTCAACGTGTTTTGTGGTTGGGAGGTGAATGTCATATACGCACAGAGTGTGGGGCTCACATGCTCGCAAGCGACTGGACTACTTACTAAACGCCTCTCCTGCCAACCAGAGAAACTACCCTGGAACATTACTTTGAGCCAGGTCGCGCTCTAATAAGACTGCCTAAGAAGGAATTCAAAATGATAGGGAATTATCCCTCACGGGAGTTGCACTTGGTCGAATCGTTCTCGAAGAAATGAATCTGAACTGAAAATTATGCACCTTAATAGGAACTGATGTGGGTGCCGTCATGTTATCGAATTATGGAGCTGTCAATGGAACAAGGAAAGAAGCAGAAATGTCGTAGGGAGCCTCCAGAAAAAGTTTGTACTCTGAAAACAAATGAAATTCAAAATCTTATCGATCGCGTGAAAGACATATTTGGGGGTGTTGGTGAAGGTGAATCTACACAACCTTATTTTGATCCCACTGCAGCAACCTTATGTATGTGTGATTTTGATTAACAGCCAGCCTGTCATTAGCATCTCAATGAAAATTATGTGAATTAATGAGTGTTCCAAAAAAAGTGGTAAATTTATTTTTGGTAGTCCAGTTGATGTGGACAATCAATAGAATCATTTTCAGTACAATAATTACAATAGGAGGTTTTCTGAAAACTGACAATGTCATGCATTGTTTGAGGCTCAGAAGTGAATTTTTTTTTGGTAATGCTACTGGAAGTAGCAGCAGAATTCAGGTATCGTTGCTTAACCAACCACTACGTTGGAAGCATTGAAGCAATGTGATGTTGACATATACCCGATAATTCTCACTTACCTTTGAACATTTTGCACTTATTTGTAGTAATCGAGCAGTTGCCGAGGCAAACTGCTTGAAAAACACCATTATACTTGATCCAATTTTAATTGTGGATTGAAAAATAAAAATATTTGAATTTACGATTAAAATTTTATCACGGCAACCCCTTTGCAACGCAATTTACCCACGTGAATTGCATTGTCCCGCAAGGCAACCAAGAGTTGACGGCATGAGAGGGCTCGCCAAGAAACCACCGTTGCGACACGGTTGTATACCCCGGGCAGAAGAGATGTGTGCCGCAATCGCTAGAATTAGATAGGAAGTTTTGGCGTGTCAACGAAAATGTACTGTAGATTTCATAGAGTCATGTGGGTGATGCGTGCTAATTTTCAGAGTTGGCAGTTCTTGGATTTTGAATGGCAGTGTGACATAGTTGTTTTGAAAAGCTTTGTGTTTAGTAGCGGACGTTTTTGTTTCCATGTTGAGAGTGAAGTATTCAATTAACGGAATAAAGTTCGTGCTTTAAATCTCGTACAATTTCATGATTACCTATTCGCTTATAGTTACTAGAACGCCGGTCTTTATCAAGGAAAGGGAAAATTAATTGCCAATGCATACCCAATTAATTACACTTTCTGTGGAAAAAGTGAGCGCTGAACGCTCTTTTTCGACTGTTCAGCGTATGAAGACATGGCTTTGTTACATACACATTGCGGTGTCTCTCTCCCTATTTCTACATTTAAATTCATTTCTATCCGTTTTTCTGTATTGATTCGAATAAGTCTTAAAAACACTTTGTTTTTTCCTACTTTACACATTGATAACTCCTACATCCATTTGCCTATTATTAATAAACCAACGGTAGATCAATCAGTATGTAAAAACTGTGATCCTTAAATTAGAAGTAAAAATTATTTAATCTCTGTTTTATTTTCCTCTCATGTTCATATTCACATGTTGTGTTTCCTTTTGAGTTATATGTGACCCACAATACTTTTGCGATTTTTCTTGTTTAGGGACATTCCTCACAGAGTCGATAAACTCGATAAATAAAAAAGTTTCCGGTTTTATATAGAGAAAAGCACGAGGAACGTGAATACGAGGAAGACTTCATATGAGGACATTTTATACGTGAAATATTGACGGTGAAGTATGTGAAAGGATCATACTAAACTAACAACAATATTTCGTAACTTCAGTCCTGAAGAGGTGATCGATAGATTTGCAAAATTAAGCAACCAACGTTGTGTTTTATAAATAACCCTAGAGTAAAGTACGAAGAAAATACTCAATCTTTGGTTTAGTGGTTACATAAAGTTTTAAAAATGGAAAGAACTCAGGTTGTTATGGACCCTACGCTCCATTCACTCTCCTACAAACCGCATTCCCATTGATCGTATTGACCCCACACTTACTTTCATTCCTAATGTCCAATGCTGCGTATCTTGATCAACAAACATCTTAATTTGGGAGTATCAAATTACCACATATCAGAAAAATTACTTTATTCTAAGAAACTAACATTCCTAATTGATTCTAAGAAACTAAAATTAAATAATCTTAGAGAAATCTAAACAATGCCGAATACCGGGAACAATCCATCCAAAAGTACAAACATCCCATACGAGAGATTGTACTTTTGCGATGCTTGCAAATCTAATCAACACAATACGCAAAATTGTGTTTACAATAAACCTCGCGACACATCATTTAATTCTGCGTGTAGATTAAATTCGTGACCGAAGATTTAACATTTCAAGATCAATCAAATCGAGATCGATTAGCCCAAATGAGTTTCGCGAAAATTGATATTTTTATAAACAATCCATGAAGTGGAATTTGCGTGTGGAATTGCAGAAGTGACGAAATAGAATTATACCTGTATAAACGATTGGTCCTATAAAAGGGCTATAGTAAAATCATTCAAGTCAGTTGACCAGATCACTTCAACAAATATTGTAAATCAAAATTCAATAGTAAAATATTGTAAATCAATAAATAAAAGTTGTGTATAAAAGTGCAAAGAAAGGGAATTGTATTATAATATGTACAAGGTGAATTAATAAAGAATTTTTATAGTTTGATTGTGTGTTTGTGGCTTTAAAAGAATCCGTAACAAGGTCTGTCAGCTGTGTGCTCAACACATAATCATTACATAAGTTGAATAAATAAACTATTGAAGTCTTAGGCAGCCAAATTTTCACTATAATTTTTGAATGTATCCTGACCTACTTTCTAAATAACATTATTTTCATATTTTGAGAAAATATACTATTCTTTTATTTCTATTGTGAACTAAATATTTGAAATAGGAAACGATAACAAAGAATTCATTGTGAATTGTCATTATGGCTGACATCCGACTTTTGCAAAGGGTACGCACGAGGATGGAAGGATTACCGAGAACCGAATATAAAATCGTAGCGCAGCGGAGACAACAAAACAATTAGATGACCACGAGCTACATCCTTGAAACTCGTGAATGGTAACAGGTTGGTGTTTGCTGCCTTGCATGAAAGGAGGTGCTTTTCCAATATTGTTTTTTTTTCTTCTGCGGACTCCCAAGACTTTTGATAAACTCTACCGTTGATCTGCTTAATACGACGATGGATGTTATGCAAAAACCTGTGAATGAAATGGCTAAAACAACTTCTGCATGTGCATGACCGCCTATGTAGAATTTTGTGTCTTCTACACAAGTAAAGTAAGGGAAAGAAGAGCGGTGAGACATCATCATTTATAACAGTTTGAATAGCTAGTTTATTTCCGTTAAGACCAACAACTGTATTGTAAGTTTTGTTCATTCTTTAGCGCTGGATTAGTAGGATGGCAAGGCAGCTGATTTTCTTCTCGTTCGCTGGTACTAGGATTGAAGCGAAATGAAACATAATAAGAAAAATAATAATAATATAATTACAATGTATTATTATATTGTAAATTATATTAACTATAAGTTGTGTATATATAAGGTAACACAGTAACCTGTAACAGAATTAGTGCAAAGGCTTACACACCTGATCCTCCAGTTATGAATAAATGTAGATTTTACTTAAGCCAGTTTTTATTTTTAACTGTACAATATACCACATGGCGATATAAATCATGTAGCAACCACGGAAGTCACCGCAGTTGCAGACATTAAGTAATTAGCAGAGAGGTGTGTAGCCCGGGGTGGCATACCGAGGCCGGCTAGCGCTCAGTCGTGTCGTGGGTCTTCCGGGACACCCTCTGCTCGTGCTGGGCCACCTTACATAAAAACTAGCACAAAGGGAAAAGGATGGGAAAGGGGGAGGTCATTTTGAGAAATGAAAATAAGGTTTTTTTAATATGACATGGCCGTTTATTTAATTCAAACAAAAACAAAAGAAAAAAATTCTAAAAGTAAAATTTACAAATTTCAACTCCCCGTTTTAAAATTTATGCAAGCATAATACAATTGATATACAATTTATTACCAAGAAAAAAAAGAAAATTATTAATTTGAGACAAAAACTAACAGTATATTTATACAAAAAAAAATTCAAATAGTTACTTACACTTTCCTTGTTGAACTCCGAGCGCTCGGCGAAGAACAAAAGAAAGAAATTCGGGGCACCTGAAACTCAAACTTCAATTTAAGAATTAATGTGAACAAAGTCCAGAAATTAAAGCACTGAACGGCCACTTTTCGCAAGACGCTGATTCCACTTTCTTCACCAATTCACTACCCTTCATCCAATAGGATACTTTTGAATTCAACAAATTGTATGTTTTGTGCTTCACGGAAACTTTACTCTTCGTTTTTTTCGTTTTTCTTCTCGTTTTTTTCATTAAATCAAATTAGGACACTTTTATACTTTACTTTTAAATTTCCAAACTCTCTCTTATTTTTTTTTGGATTTTATTTTCTACACAATTTCGGATTTGAGTCGTTTTGGACCATTTTTATTCCCGATTCACTCTACAAACTAAGTTTTTATTTCCTCTGAAATTCACACTTAGCTCCACTCGCATACGCCACAAGCAAAATTTATTAGTTTTTAGCTTGAATTTCCCACGTTTATAATTGAATTCAAATTCAAAATCACACGTCGCCAAACACAATTCCTTTTATCTCCTAGTCAAAGACTAACTCCTTTTTTCCACACTTTTAACACCTCCAAAAATCAACTTTACCGCGCACCGGAAACACCCTTCTCTTCTCCAGATCAAAATCTGACTCCCCAATTCCAACCACTTAATTTTCACCTTACACGTTCATCCCATTCGATCCCGCAATCCCTTTTTCCAATTACCGCTGCCGCATCTGGGTAACGTAATCGAAGTTCATTACACTTCGATTCCGCTACCCACACATTTTTTTGTTCCCGTATCGACAATCACAATAGTATCCATTGACTTGCATATATGGCAATTTACATCCCCAAGAATCGCTTGATTGAATGTAAAGTGTCACATATACATTACGAAAACTATTGATTTTGCCGATACCCCAAAAAGAATACTTCCGTGCGCCCGAGAGAACTTGAACTCAGGGTTCCAGCAGACCCAAGATCGAGGACTCCCGACGCAGCTAATGGTGCCATAGATTGTCGATCTCCCATTCATCTCATAAGCAACTTCAACGATGCATTTGGGCATGAGATTGAATTTTGTTAGTGAATCAGTGAATTCATTTTTGTTAGTATAAAAAAAATAAAATTTGTTAGTGGGAATGGAATTAGTTAATATTAAGGAAGGAATTAGGTTTTGTTAGGGAAAATGAATAGAATGAAATTTTGTTAGTGGGAATTAATAAATGGAACGTTGTTAGTGGGAAAATTGAAATTATTAGTATGTATTATTTTTTCGTAGTTGTTAATAAGGAAAAAGGGTAGTATTGTGATGATGGGGGAGTAAAAATTAAAGGGAAAATGGAAAAATGTAAAAAAAAAAATATATTTATAGAGGAAAAGGTAGAAGTGCCCAAAGGGAGGTGGAAATATTACGGCGGCAGTTGAAGTTGCGAATGGGAGATAGTCGGTACGCCGGTATTCGCAACAATCATTGGCATCGGTTTGAATATCACAGAATGAATGCGTTGAATGTTTAAGAAAAAGTTTTCACACGGATAGGTTAAAACGCTACAATATGCCACAGTTGACAATACGCCCCACTGCGCCTACATACACATGAATACAGACATCAAACAAGTAGTGACATGCACAGTGCCGCGGAAGTTGCTTGTCAACATTGCTGCTATTAAGGTGTGTATTCTTTGTGACTTAGTTCGAATAAAACATTAAAATCTTTACAAAGTGCTTCGGAACAAATCGCGGTGAGTACTGTACAATTCATTTACTTTGGACAGTGATTTTTTCAAGCAGATTTTGCATTCAAACAAGTGTTTAGCTTTAAATTACCTATCGTTTGACGTACTGTCTGCATTGAATAACTTTCAATGGCGTCCATCACATGACTGGGGTGTTTTGTAATCATAAGTTTTACAAAACGCCCCTTTCATTATAGTACGCCCTACGATGCAGGCAACGTACAAAATCAAGTTTTTACTTTTACAGATGCCGCGTAATTATCAAAGGAAGACTACGGGCTTCTTGGTGCGAGAAGGATTTAAATGAGGCTATGCAAAAAGTGCACAACAAGGCGATGGGAGTCAATGCGGATACTGGGATTTACAATATCCCATCAAGAACGCTTAGACGACATTTGTTAACAGGAGAGCTCAAAGTACCACTCGGGAGGCCGCCTGTTTTTCCAGAAGAGCATGAGGAAAAGTTGGTAGTTCATATAAAAAAACTTGAAAAAGTTGGCTTTGCACCTGATCGCAAGGGTGTTAAAGAAATGGCATACAAGTTAGCTCAAAAGCCTGATATTAAAAATCCGTTTTCAAATAAATCTCAGCAAGCAGGTAATATTTGGGTTAATTGGTTCTTAAAACGAAATCTTGAGTTAAATCAGCGAAAGGGTGAAGGTTTGTCACTTGCTAGAGCTAATGGTGTTAATCGGGAGGATGTTCATGATTTTTTTACACTGCTAGCTGATACATATGAAGAAAATGACTTAGGCCAACATCCAGACCAAATATTTAACATGGATGAAACTGGCATCCAAATAAATAATAAACCTGGAAAAGTGATTGCCAGCAAAGGAGCTAAAGACGTTTATACTTTGACTAGTTGCGAAAAGGGGGAGAATGTGACAGTCATAGCTTGCTGCAATGCTCAAGGTAACTTTATGCCACCAGTTTTGATTTATAAAGGTACCTGCAACCATTGGCGTAGCAAAGGGGGGGGGGGGGGGGCAGGTGGGCCTGGCCCACCTTAGAATCTTCCTGGCCCACCCTAGAATATTAGCTGTTAATGCACAATGAGAAAATTAGTTTACGATAATTTACATCAACATAGGAAGTTGATAAAATTTTTCAAAAAGTCGCGTCGATCAGTTTTGCTATGAACAGTACTCACATTATTCTACCGCCCAATGGAATGCAACACACATACTATCATTGACTAGGTGGATGGATTGTGCAGCCGTGGCGCTGGCCGCGCATCGGAATCAGTCATTCCAAAGCAAACACAAAACGCAACGGTGTATATTTTTTGTGCATTGCATAAGGTAATCAGTTGAATTTTGTATCGTGTTGTGAGTTTATGTGGTACAGTGTTGACAATCTGATCTGAGGTGCTGTTGTTTATCGGAAAAGTAGTTTGATAAGGTATATCTAGTTTATTAAGATTTAATAATAATAAACAAATGAAATGTGAATGGTTTTTCTTTCTTCGCTATATGTAGTTATAATAAATCAATATAATGAAGTAACTCAAGGACATACGATGTTTTTTCAAAAATAATACAATTCAGCCGCAATCAGATGACAGCGGCGAGGGTCAGGAAATCGCTTCTGGTATTAGTTCTAAGGAAGAAAATCGTTGTTCCAATGAACCTTCTACATCTACAGCATGTACTAAAAGTACTGAAAATGACCTTGGATGGCGAGAAACTGAACCATCAAGGCCAGTCATAGATTTCCCTAGAAGAAAAATCGGTGACCGATTCAGATGTTTTTCGTCGAGATATTATGATGAATATCCCTGGATTGAGTACAGCATTAAAGAAGATAAAGTTTACTGTTTTGTCTGCAGAAACTTTCGTACAAAGATTTTACGCACTCAACACGAAAAATTTATTTCTAGTGGTTTTGATAATTGAAAAAGGTAGGGGAAGCGGTGCTAAAACATTGCGATTCATTTGTTCATAAACAATCGACTGAATTTCATATCGCTTTTAAACAATCACTTATTTCGGGAAGCGTACAAGATAAAATAAATACACAACATAATGCTGAAATAGCTCAAAGAAGGGAATATTTGACTAAAATAATTGAGATAATTATGTATTTGTCTCGTCAAGGACTTGCACTAAGGGGACATAGGGAAGATGTGCTTTCCTATAATAGAGGAAATTTTTTGGAACTGTGTGACATCTTTGCCAAAAATGATGCCACATTTAGAAAACACTTCGAAAAAAATACGAATTACTGTTCCCCTCAAGTTCAAAATGAGATTATTACTACTGTTGCCCAAATTACGCTGCGTAAGATAGCAACGGAAGTAAGAAGTTGTGGATTTTTTTCTTTGATGGCTGATGAAGCACGATCGTTCAAAAAGGAGCAGTTGTTGATTGCAATTAGATACGCAAATAATCTAGATGTTAAGGACCGTTTTCTAACTTTTATCGATTGCTCTACGGCACGAAATGCGCAGGGTTTGGCAACGTTTATTTTAGAAGCATTAAAAAAATGTGATTTAAATGATTTACCCGTGGTAGCGCAATCATATGACGGTGCAAGCGTTATTTCTGGTCACAACCGTGGCGTACAAGCAATTATTAAAGAAACGTACCCAGAGGCGATATACATTCATTGCTTAGCGCATAAGTAAGTATAATTTTAGATTTCCTATGATCATGATTAATTAAAATTACGTTAGAACAGTAATATTTCATGCGCGAAAAAATTATCACAATTTTTTTCGGCTGTTTCCATTTGGTTTGTAAAAAATAAGTAAGCATGCATATTATATTCTATTGTTCTTCGAAAAAATAAGATATGTTTGGAACTCATCGTCCATTGTCTTTTACAGACTTAACTTAGTAGTAGTAGATTCTTGCAACAATATTTCAACAGTCAATGGATTCTTTAATGTCATTGAAGCACTACATGCTCATTTTGCGCACCCACGTCTAAATGCACAACTGAAGAATATTCAGGAATCTCTTGGTATTAGTACGAAATCAAGTCGAGAAATACATAGCCTAAGTGAAACGCGCTGGGCTTGCCAGTTCGAAAATTGCAAAGCTGTTTTAACAAACTACGATGCCATCAAAACTGCTTCAGAAGAGGAAGTGAATAACCCTCAAAACAAAAATTCAGTAGAAGCGATAGGCCTTTTAAATTGTATTTCAAAAGCCGATTTTGTAGTTCCTTTGTTTATATGTAAATATGTTTTATCAATCATAAACATTTTGAGCAAATATTTCCAAAACAATGACGCTACATTAGGCCAAGCAGTTGATATTATAAGAACCATTACTGCAGCAGTCTTGGGTGAATTGCACGAAGGGAAGGTGGACTGCGCGCTTCATCCCGGATGTGAGACCGTGGCAAAATCGAAGGCATGGTGAGACTTACTTCTATCTGACCCAGCTTTTGAGCGGGCACGGGTGTTTTCAGTCTTACCTACACAAGATCGGCAAGTCACGGTCTCCCGATTGTCGGTTTTGCCCAGGAGAGGAGGACAATGCCTGTCACACATTTTTTGCGCATACCAAATGGGCCAGGCTGCGAAGAGAACTCTACAGGGAGACGGGAGAGCTCACCCCGGATAATATAGTTGTGGTGATGCTCGAATCGGTTGACAAATGGAACCAGGTGGCACATTATGCTCGGGCAGTCCTAAAATATAAAAGGGACTCACAGCAGCCGGAGGCACTGGGGCTGGGGGATCGCTCTTCTGGCAATTCCTCTTCCCCTCTCCCCTCCCGCTAGGAAAGGGACTCCCCAGCTTGAAGGCGCCCCACGGCGTAACAAAACGAGACCTGGCCCGAAGTAATGTGTCAAACGGTTTCAGGCTAGGTTCTCAGATTGACAGGGGAGGTGTTTAGTGGGTAGTCCAAAGGTATCCTCCATGGGAGTCCAACACTGCCAGACTCGGCGGGCATAAATGCCTTCACCTCCCTACCACAAAAAAAAAATTACTGCATTGGAGGAGGACAGAAATAATTTGGAACATTTCCAAGATATCTGGAATGAGATTCAAAAATTTTCGAAGGATAACGAAATTTCTTTGGAGCCTATCAGAATCTCAAAAAAAAGAAGGCAACCAAAAAGTTTAGAAGATTTTATCGTTGACACCAGTTTGGGAAAGAGACACAACATAGACAATCTTCAATCATCAGAATCAGATGTACATGCATCTGAGAATTGGAGAACAAGCGTTTATCTACAAGTTTTAGATAATGTTGTTCGTCAATTCAAATGTAGATTTGAGAACTTACCATTTGCAGTCACTAAATTTTTTCATAAAGCTTGATTTCAAAAAGTCTGAAAGTTTCAGTAATGCTTATAAAGACAGAATAAAAATTGATACGGATACATTGCAAGCAGAAATGAGAATTATTGCGAGTATACTTAGGAATAAAAACTTGGACTTCATTTTGAAAAATTTGAAACAACAAATTAACAAAGATTATTGTCCTAATTACTACAAATTACTCCAGGTAAGCTACCTAATTAGAACATTGGTAATTATTAATGAGCCATTTTTCCTTTCATTTCAGGTTGCTATAACAATACCTGTTAGCTCAGCTGAGTGTGAGCGCAGTTTTTCAGCCATGCGTAGAATAAAAAACTGGCTTAGATCATCAATGGATCATCAGCGATTTTCAAATTTGGCCATAATAAACATAGAAAATTATGTAGTGAAAAATATTAGTGCAGTTGATGTGATGAATGAATTTACAAAAAAAAATCGAAGAATTGCTCTTGATTAAAATTAATGTGCGTTATGAGACGTTAATTTTGATATTTTGATTTTTTTTTTTATTGAGGCGATAAAATATCATTTTCTCACATCATTGATATAACTCCTGATTGAAAATACCAAACAAGTGATCTGTGGTAAAGTCTTGAAAGCGTCGGACGTGTTCCCTTTCGCTCTTGCTTCATTGTGATTTTTACCTTTTCTTTTTCCTCCTGCCTTGTGCAAAGTGACATATTTACACTCTGTTTGAATCGGGAATCTCTACAGTGCGTGTGTTTTCTTTCCCGTCGCGCCTGTATCATTATATCTGCATATTCTTTCTTGGTTCCTTTAGATTTTATGATTTTTTGTTTACTTAATTCTGTCAGTGCTAATACAGTGCCATCTTCTGGAGGGTTACTAAATAGTGCAACAGTATTCATAGTCCACTATCCGAGTCGACAACCCAATTGTGCAATTGTGATTGGATTCGTTAAATTATAGTTCAAGTTTTAAAACTTAATTAATTCAGTGTTAAGTTCCACCTGTGTTTTGAGTTGCAACAGCACATACACAATAGTGTTTACGGTCCGCTTTTTGAGGCGATAACCTTATCTAGCAATAACATCCATATTCGCCTGTCATATTGTTATTGGCTTCCATTTAAAGTGATTACTTTTTCTATAGAAGTGTGTTTATTATTTAAGCCCTATCTGCCGTTCAATTGATATTATTCGCAATAGTGAGCACGGTCCTCTATTCGAGACTGGAACCTGATTTAACAACTTAACCCTTTACCGCACATACTCTGACTCCGAAAGTTTTTTGATTTGAATTGCTTTTATTGGAATTGTTATTTGAATTATAATGTCGTGCAGTGCGAACAAATGCGTAGACTCAGGTGATAAAACGCCACTTACGAGTATATTATGTTTTGGCCTTTGTGAGCGTTCTTTCCATTCGGCGTGCGTAAACATCAAAGGTTCGGTTGCTGATGTTATCCTCAAATCAGAAAATGGGATACACTGGTATTGTGTATCTTGCAGGCGGTACTCTCTATCGGCCTACATCTCTCGGCTACGTGTCGCTGGGCAGACAGTTAAAGTGCTGTCTGAGGAGCTTAATGTCCTGCAGGAAAAATGCCTTTCAGCCTGTAAGGAAATGGATTCGCTATTTCATTTTGGAGGACTGAATGATTTAACTACCACGGAATTTAATACAGCATATCCTCGTGTGTTGACCCCTCATCACCAGTTCCTTCAACATCTTTTGACAATATCACATCGATTAACCTGGATCCATCACCGGCTTAGAAGACGTCTACGATTGTGACTAGAAGCAAGTCTCAACCCAAGCACTCGCCACTCAATAGTCCAAATCTAACCACTTCCTCTGTAATGGTGGCGATTCCTCCGCCTTTGCCAGGAACTCAACCTATCATTCCTGGTGCTGTGACTAACAATTCTATTCACGATCCACATCACCAAGTGCTAGCTTGCTCTCTGCTGAAATCCAGCGTCAGGATCTATCAGGTAACACCTTGGTTGCTAATTTCAATGTGCCTAGACTTCAACATCCTCAGCCTCTACAAGTTGTGACACCACCACTGCGTGTCTTTGTTTCGCGGTTCGCTTCAAAAACATCGTGTGAGCAAATTCACGATTTCATCATACGCAAATTCGGAAAAACACCTCCGTTTCTGTTATGCAGAAAGCTCACAGATGAAAAGCGTTACCTCGCTTCATTCAAAATTGACATAGATGCTGACTTCCAACAAATTATTCACCAGGACTTCTGGCCCTCGGGCGCGCTTGTTAAGGAATTTGTTTCGGCGGGAAGAAGAAATTTTCGGAAACCAAAGCAGCCCTCAGTCATTACGTAACTTTGGATAATGTCAACGCTGTTTATAGATCTAACTTTCAATCCCGTAAGCAAGCTAGTCAACTTATTTTGGATAATGTCAACGCTCTTCATAGTTCCAACTTTCACCCCCATAAGCTAAATAATCAAGTTTCCATCTTTTATCAAAATGTTAGAGGTTTAAGGACTAAGCTTGAAGATCTTCTTATTTCTTATCACCTCAGGAACGATAGCATCATATGTTTTTCTGAGACGTGGCTGAAACCTTTTATTCTCGATTCAGAATTGTTCTCTGATCACATTATTTATAGGTGTGACCGTGATCTTAATGCCACAAATAAGTCTGATGGTGGCGGAGTCTTGATTGCCGTCAGTAATTCTCTGTCTAGTTCCCTTTGTACTGATTTTAACTTTTCCCATGCCTTAGAATGTGTAATGGTCAAAATAGCCTTACATAATAACGCGCATTTACTGATTTCTTCTGTATGTATTCCTTGTAATTCCTCCTTGCAATTATATGAGTCTTTCTTTGAAGATCTCGCTTCTTACTTCATACTACGCCATCCTCAATCCAGAATCCTTGTTTGTGGTGATTTCAATCTACCTGCCGTTGATTGGGCTGGCACAACTGTTTCCTCCATTTCATCTTCTAATGCGTCTTCCCTTGCCATTTCTTCCTTTCTTTCTATATGTGCTCTGTCCCAGTTTAACCAAGTCCTTTCCTAGTTCTTTCGAATGTTTCTGCTCATCATCTGTCTGTATCTCCTGCCTTATATCCCTATGTTTCTCCTGATCAACACCATCCTCCTCTTTCTATTAACCTCACTATAGTTCCTCTTATCATAAAAAATCCTGTCACTTCTCCTAAATTCAATTTTTTCAGGTCTAATTATGAAGCAATCAATGCAACACTCTCGTCTGTGAATTGGCTTCAGTTCTTTCAAAACCTTGACTGCGATTCTGCTCTTACTAAATTTTATGGGCTTCTCCATTACCTTAACTGTAGATTTACACCTCTTCAGTCGGCCCGTAAAAATAGATTTAAACCTTGGTTGACAAGACGCGTTCTTACTGCCTTAAACGCCAAGGATAGGGCGCGTCGTGAATTTAAACGCTCAGGTGCAGCAAAGGATAAATCCAACTTTTGCAAGTTGCGTTCTGATGCCAAAAATGAATTAAAAATTGCTATGAAGAATTACTTTTCCAGCCTGGAAGCTTCCCTCAATTTTAGCAATGTTAAGCCCTTTTGGTCTTATATCAAGTCTTTAAAGACTACATCTCATCTTCCTTCATCAGTCCGCTGGGATAATGTGGAATGTTCTTCTCATCAGCCAATTTCCGATTTATTCGCTCAATATTTTTCCTCTACCTTCGTTCCCCTCCATGAATTCACTCCCTCCATCTCTGCGGGTAACTTTGGTTTTTCGTTCGCAACTCTAAGCACTGACCCTTTTGAAGTTGAATCCTTAATCAATTCCCTTGTTCCTAACGTCAGCCCTGGTCCAGACGGACTACCAAATATTTTTGTCAAGTCCTTAGCTTCGTCGCTTTCCTCTCCCTTGTCATTTCTCTTCAACCTAAGCTTATGCAGTGGAACCTTTCCTTCTCAATGGAAAAATGCCCGTATCGTACCTATCCTCAAAAGTGGTGATCCTTCGTGTGTATGTAATTATCGACCTATATCCTTGATATCTTGTTTTTCGAAGTTGCTTGAGCGTTTAGTTCACAACCGACTCTCTGAACCGTTGAGCTCTGTTTTGGCTGGTGAGCAGCATGGCTTTCGCAAGGGTCATTCCACGTCCACTAACTTAATTCAGTTCACTGATTTTGTTGCAAGGGGTTTGGACAACAAATATCAAGTCGATGTAATATACACAGATTTCACGAAAGCCTTTGATACAGTCAATCATCGTCTTCTTTGCAGTTAACTCGAAGCTTTTGGAATCTCTAATTCACTGTTGTCATGGTTTTCGTCTTATTTATCGACCCGATCATGTCATGTTAGTTTTGGTGGAACGACGGCTATTCCATTCTGTCCTACATCTGGTGTTCCTCAGGGTTCAATCCTTGGGCCCCTCTTGTTCCTCGTGTTTATCAATGACCTCCCCTCTATAGTCTCTTCCCCCTCTCTACTGTTTGCGGATGATTTCAAGGTTTTTCGGACTATTAAGTCGCCCCTTGATTGCCAGTATCTTCAGGAGGACTTGAATGTGCTCAATAATTGGTTTTTGTCCAATTTTCTCTACCTCAATGTTAATAAATGCCACAAGATGTCCTTTTGTCTTAAGCAACATCCTATTGCCTTCACCTATATACTAAACGAGGCCGCATTGACCGAAGTTACTACGTACAAAGACCTTGGAGTTAGTTTTGACTCCAAACTTAAATTTGACACGCATATTTCCTATGTGATTGCTAAGGCCTCTAAAGTTTCGGGTTTTGTACTGAGACATATGCACAAGTTCTGTAATATCTCCACTATGATCCGCTTGTTCCTTTGTCTTGTCCGTCCATTGCTCGAGTATTGTACTGTGGTCTGGGCTCCCCATTATTCCTATCTTGTGTCCTCATTGGAGTCGGTACAGAGGAAATTTACCCGCTTCTTATTCTTTAAGCTAAACTTGCTATATCTTCCATATGAGGATCGTTTATCATTCCTTGGTCTCTCGTACGCGTAGATCTTATTTGGATCAGTGCTTTTTGTACCGACTCTGCCACTATCAGACTCCGTATTGTATTTTTGCAGAGTTACACTTTAGACACTCCTTACGTCCTACTCGTGTTTCTTCTGTTTTTGTTATTCCATATGCTCGTTCAGAGCTATATTTTCACTCACCTATTCTTCGTCTCCTAAGGAATCACAATAATCTGCAGCTTGGTCCTTTTCCCTCAACCTTTACTGCATTCAAAAGAATTTTGCAGGAGCTAATTTTAAATTCATAATTTAGTTTTATAAGCAATTAACTGTTCTGTGCTTTATTTTGTTTTATATGTATATGTCATTTTTATCTATTGTATCTAATCATTTTTCTTATTATTTTTTTTTTATTGTTATTACTATTTTTGCTATTCCGTTTTGTTATTGGATTTGTTGATCTGTAAAATGGAATTTTGAAATAAAAAAAAAAGTCGGGTAGACAGATCTACGCTCGTGTCAGAAGGGTTTTGTATGCAAACTATGATATGTATTGCAATGATGAACATCCTGAAGATATACTTCGATGACTTCCACATGAATACTTGTTTAGAAAAAAACCAACGTTACTTAATTTTAAGCGGCCGCCATTTTGTTTTGGCACTACTAACTGATTGATGAAATCTCAAAGATATTTATAGTATTCATATAATCTGAAGTTTTCGAGAAGATCCAATCAAAACTGTAGTTTCTGGTTCGATGGAAAGCCCATATAGTAGAAAAATCATGTACAGTAGTTGTTGTAATTGGAGAAATTTAAAGTGGCTATAACTTCTGCAAATATCAATCGAAATTTGTTGAATTTAAGGGTACCCTTGCGATTTTATGGAGGAAATCGAAAAACTCATAAAACATGCTATTTTTACAAAAGTTGAATCGATTTTGACTTCAATGGTATTTGTCGTTGTTGTACATATAAAGGTTCACCTCCACAATTTTTTTCAGATTTTTCGGATCAAAGGTATCCAATCGCGAGGGGGGCCAAATTCGTCGTATATTTGCCCTTCTCCTGCACCCCACAAAGTTGGTAAGACTGTTTTGGAAAGCTCTCATCAAGACCTTTCTTTTGACACCCCACATGCCTACCTTTGGTAAAAAAAAATTTAAGGGTCCCCTTTCACATTGGGGGACGCCCCCTTAAGAACCCTTTCAATTTATTTTGATACCTGAACTTTTGAGGAACCGTAACTTCTGATATGCCTACTAAGTTTCGTGTTTGTAGCCGCTATAGTTTCTGAGAAAAACTGCTGTGACGCACGGACGGACAGACGGACAGACGGACAGTACCGATTTTAAAAGGTTTTGTAAAAAAATTTTTTTAACGAAACCCAAAAAGATATTTTCCAACACGTGAAATTTTTCAAATATTATATATATATATATATATATATATATATATATATATATATATATATATATATATATATATATATATATATATGTGTGTGTGTATGTATGCATTTTATAATATATTATATATTTTATCTATATATATATATATATATATATATATATATATATATATATATATATATATATATATATATATATATTGTATACATATATTTTACTTAGAATCTTAAATAACTATCAACAAAAGCATAGTGAACTAGTGCGATCATGTTCTTTTAGTTATCGGAAAGCTTTCCTTTACACTATGTATAAGTCGCAGCTAGTAATTTTAGGCGAAGTTGAAAATGTGGCCCACCTTAGGAAAAAATCGTTGGTACGCCTATGGCAAATACCCAAAAACATAAAACATTTGCGCTAGTTTTTAGGGCTAAGCGGATATGATAGGGAATTCATCCGAAACTATGCCAAAATAGCAGAGCCGTTTACCAATGCGTTGTGGAAAGACCAAGAGGTAGACTACTTAAATCCGAGATTTATACAGTCCTTTAACAAACTAAGGAGTATATTGACTAAGGACATAGTTCTCAAGACACCCGACTACAACATTAAAGACTATGCAATAGGGGGAGTTCTGGAGCAGGAAGGGCGACCCATAGGCTACGTATCAAGAACGTTAAACAAAGCTAAAAGAAACTACTCGACGATTGAGAAGGAGCTGCTTGCGATAATATGGACATTAAAACAGTTTCGTCATTATATTTACGGACGTCAAATTATCATCAAAACCGACCACAAGCCCCTGCAATGGCTGGAAAACCATAAAGACTAACACTCTAAATTATTTCGTTGGAAGCAACAGCTAACAGACTTTGATTATGAAATTACGAGTAAATACCTCAAAGGTAAAACGAACGTTGTGGCAAATTACCTATCCAGGCCACCCAGATCAGAAATCAATACAATGGAAATCTATAACATACAAAAACCAAATAATATGGGGACGCGTACTAACCAAAACCAAACAATTTAACAATAATGTGTACACAATTAATGATGAACTCATAAACGACGAAAATAAACTTACAGAATGGGTGAAAGAGAACGTCAATCCGAACCAAAAGCACGGAATATACATAGAACAGGATAATCAATCTTGTAAATTACAAAACATTATTGTAAACCTATGCCCAAACCAAGTTAACAATTTTACAAGAACTAATAGCCTGAAACAAATAATAGCAAACAGAACCGAGTTTGATGAAATCATCACCGAAAACCATATTAAGGGATACCATAGAGGATGTTGGGAAAATCTACAACATTTCTACAAAAACTACCATTTCCCGAACGCCAGGAAACATATACAGAAGATGATCAACAATTGCATCTTTTCGCCAGAAAAATAAGTACGAAAGGAATAGACCTAAATACGATACATCCCATTAACCATCCCAGAACAACCGAAACAAGAAATCATCATGGACAGATTCTCAAAATTCCTATTATCACACTACATAGAGGACAAGAACATGACGACGCAAATTGCAGTATTGCAAAAAATATTCGACACATGGGCAAAACCCGTACATGTATGTATGGAAAACGACTATGACAGTCATATCTTCATCAAATTCTTGCAACAACAGCAAATAACTTATCATATTACGTCTCCAAATAACCACAATGGAACGGCGGATATCAACGCTGCCCATAGAACCTTAAGCGAAATAATAAGAATAATTAGAGCCGAAGGCACACACTTATCTGCAGAAGAAATAATGCGCATAGCAACGGATGCCTACAACAGAGCGTATCATGTATCACATACATAAGTGTACACCAGCGGAAGTCAAACTCCACACAGTCAATTGGACCACGGTAAAGGAAACATTAAATTAATATAAACAACAGTGTGCAAGGAAATATAATAAAAACAGAGTGCAACTACCAAATCTAAGTCGAAATCAATTAGTGTTAAATAAACTGGACCAAGTGCGCAGAAATAAGAGATAACCTAATAGATATATAGTGAATAAAATAAAAAATAGCTTTAATATAACTAAACAAGTAAAAGTGCATCCTAAGCTTATTAAGCGTTATAAGGGTACCAAGACACTAAAAATAGACATTCCGTACCATTACTTGAAAGGCATACACCCATCCGCGAAAAAATTGATACAAAACATAATAAGCAAACTTGAAAGTGAAAAGGAAAGGGAAATCGCGAAAAACTTCGTAAACGAAGAAATATAAACAATTAAAAACCCAAGTGACCAACTAATCAGAGCAAAGGAGCTTGAGGAACAGTTATTCTCATAATGATAATATTTCAACATTTAATATATCTTTTTAGTATAGTTACAGTTAAACCACAACTTATTGAAGTACAGCCAATAGACAACTCGAAAGGATATGCGATCATCAAATGGAGAGAAGTGCAGATAATCAAAGGATACAAAATGGTATACCAAATAATCGAGCCCCACGCCATCGAAAAAACATTCAACAGCATCGTTGACACAATGAGCAAGTGCTCAAAAGCAGCCTTCATGAGCCAGCTAGCAGCCAAATTAAATCAAATTGAACGGGAAATCGACACCATCCAACACTTGAACAACGGAAACCACAAACCATCTAAGCGCAGCGTATGGGACATGGGATTATTTCTAGTAATTGGCAAGCTATCCAAATATTTGTTCGGTACCATGGAGTACGAGGACAAAATTCAAATTGAGGCACATATCCAGACAATTGAGGAGAACCAACAAAAATTCCTACAACAAATGGAGCAACAAATACAAGTCAATGAGGACGTACAGAAAATTCTATTCGAATTAGGGAATCAAATTGTGGCCCTCAACAGAATTCTTTCAGCCAACATGTCAGCAATAGCAACATCAGTAGGCAAACTCAGCTTTACTTTATAACTCAACACACTCCAGAATGATATCGAGAAAATCATGGACAACATTCAATCTGCACGAGTAGGCTTAAAGGCGAGAAGCATGCTAACAACAGCAGAACTTTTAAACTTGCAACCAACGTAAAGCCAATAACGACCAATCGAAACGTACTGTTAGATACACCTGAGGGAATTGCAATAAAAAAAAATGGACTAATAATCGTAAAAAGATTTTCTGGAACATTAAATCATACTTGCAACGAAAGAAAATACACTTACGAAAATCAAACAATATTAACATGCTTCTCAAATTGTTTTATATCGTAGAAAATGCCTTGTACAGTAATTCGATTGCAGAATTCATAAGCTCAATCAATCTATACCCAAACACTAAAGTAAATCATTCATTTTCGATTCTACATAATTTAACAATAAAAGATATGGAAAATATAAAACACGTTGAATTAGTAGACTGGGATTAGTACTTAAAAAATTATTCAGGAATTGCATCATTGTTAACAACCATATCAATTGTAATAGTAGTCGTAATAATTTACTGTTGCTACTGTGAGCCAAGGGGATATCAAATTAAAATCCCAAAAATTAATCAATATTTTCAAAAACAAGAAAGAAGAGAAACAATAATAGACCTAGAAATACAAAACGAACAAGAAACAGAAGAATCGGAAATTGGCAAATCGCCCAAAAAGAAAATTCATACACCATTTGGATAACTTTTTCAGGAGTAAAAGTAATAACTAGGAAGGGCGAGTTATTGATAATAACATTTTACTATCTTTTTCTATCTTTTTGTACACATCAGCATTTCCTTACAATGTATGTATAACAGTGGCGAGGCGTCCATATAAGCCGATTCCCACCGGCTTCCCTTCTATTAAATGAAAGAAGTATCGGATTACTTTCATTCATCACTTTAATATGCGTTCCTCATAAACATACGTGAATATTTTCATCACTTTTCATTTGATCCCGTGCTTCTTTGTTCCAGAAGAAATTGTACCAAAAAGCACAAATTTGGTACAATTTCTTCTTATAATCCATGGATCAACAGCACTATTTTTCGTTCTTCCTTTGATCTCACTTTCGCTTGCTGATTTCACCTACATGCGCCCACAAGATATCCAAGCATAGCACTTGCTTATAAGCCGACACTTCGATCGGCTTGTCTTCTTTAACATAAACTTTGCATTTTCTCTGTCAGCAGCACAGGAGTTTGGATATGTAGCTAGCGGCGATTTTCTTGTCTAGCATCGCTAATGGAAAGCACTGTGGAAGCCGGGAGCACGATCTGCTTTTCTATATGCTCTTCAATTTATTGGGGAAACCGTCGTGGGTATTGAATATAGGAAGAGGCATTAGGAAATTAAAAGTACACTTATTTCGTGAAATAAGCGTACATCGACTCTCTTGAAAATGAGGCCGATAGAGTAGATTTTCTCATTTTGCTTAAGCGAATTTCATAATAACATATGAAAGTGAATTTAGTCTAAGACTGTTTAAAAGTGGAGAGACTTTTTTCGGGGTGATTTCGTAGTTTTTTGAATTGTGCAATTTAGAGTGAAAGTGAAACAAAGGGATTTTTATTTGTCAAAATTTAAGTATCAAAATTTTTTTCTCTACTTTTTATAAATTTTTAAATACTTTTCAGTATTTGTATTTGATAATTGTAGCTTGTCTGATAAGTGATTTTGAGAAACCACTTCCTTCTTCACTTAGGATACAGCTTAAATTTTTTTAGTTTCTGTTTTTGCTGGTTTATTTTTGATATTTATTTATCATTAATATGTCTGTGAACATAGATTGTTGTCTCATAGACTTTTTATTGACTGAGGAGACTATGTTTTCGAATCTTTCTTTCCAACAAAAATTAAGCGTTATTCATATGGGACGAGCGAAACCTCATTTGGATATCTGTTATAAGCGGAAAGATGGATTTTCAAAACATTTTCATACCTCTTTATATGAAAAGTATTCTTGGCTGACCGGAAGCTGTAAAACTAACAAAATGCTCTGTTTTCCATGCCTTCTTTTCTCTCAAGCTGACAGCGCTTGGAGCAAAACTGGATTTACAGACATTAATAATATTGTCAATTCTTCAAAGAAGCACACTCAAACAGAGACGCATATCAGGAGTTGTTGAGCTTTGAATGACTTTGGCAAATCTAAGATTGACAACTCTTTGGGGAATAGTTATGAAGTACATAATCGGAAGGTTGAAAAGAACCGAAACCTTATGAAACGCTTTATTGATACCGTCGTTTTTTTAGGAAAACAAGAACTTTCTTTTCGAGGCCATTTTGAAAATGAGGGTACTGATAATAGGGGAATTTATATTGAGACTCTTTTGTTACTTAGCAATTATGACCCTGTTATGGAATCTCATTAGACCAATGCTCTTCATCTCGAAATCCCGTGTTTTCTGGGTTGTCGAGTGACATTCAGAATGATTTAATTAGTTGTGTGGCAAGTGTCTTAAAGCGAGAAATTAAATCAGAAATAACGAAAGCGAGATTCATTTCAATTATGATTGATGAAACACCAGACATCAGCCACAGAGAGCAGTTAAGCGTAGTATTTCGATACGTATCTGAAACAGGAATTGAGGAACGATTCCTAGGTTTTTTCGATGTGACTTTATCTCGTTCAGCAAATACTTTGGCTGATTCTGTTCGAGATATAGTAAAGCAGTTTTCTTGTCAGGAAAAGATGGTAGGACAATCTTATGATGGTGCAGCTGTGATGTCTGGGGAATATGGAGGAGTCCAAGCGAAAATTCGCGAATCGCATCCAAAAGCAATTTTGGTTCCATGTTACGCACATGTCTTCAATCTTGTTTTAAGCAGATCTTTGGGAAATATTTCAGAATTAAAAATATTTTTCGCTCAAATTAACAGCTTAGCTCGATTCTTTAATAAATCCACAAAACGGACAAATCTCCTTAAAGAAGTGACTAATCGACGTATGCCAGGTGTTTCAGAGACACGCTGCCACTATCATTCTAGAATTATCAATGTTATATATAACCATAGAATAGATGTGATTAAAATGTTTGAGATTATTTTAGGAAATCCCAAAGAATGGGATAGTGAATCACTTGCAATGTCCAAGAGTTTTTTGAGTAAAATGAAAGATATGCATTTCTCCTTTTTACTTTTCACAGTTTCAGAAATTTTCACACAAACGGATGTCCTCTTCAATGCATTGCAAAATAAAAATATTTGTATCGAAGTGGCTTTGAGGGAAATACAGCTATTCGAAGAGTGGATTTCCAATAAATTTGACAAAGAATTTGATAGTATTTTTAGTCAAATAACTGATCTTTGTGAGCTGCCGCAAAAGCGACCTCGATTAGATTTCAGCCTAGATCTCAAAACATCTTATAAAAGACTATTCATTGAAATCATAGATCATCTCAAAATTCAAATAAAGAATCGATATGCATCTTTTGATAAGCTGTTATTTTTAGATCTTCTCAATAGAGCAAAATTTGAATCCTATTCAAAATCTTTTCCGGAAAATCAACTTACTGAGCTTCAAAGGAATTTTCCGGGAATCTTCAACCACACAGCATTAAAAAATGAATTTAAAGTTTTGTACACGACTCCTTCGTTCAACCAATTTGAAATCAAGGAACTATATTTTCAACTTAGCAGTTCGATTTTGAATGATACTTTCCCACAAATAACTATTCTGTGTAACCTTATATTGACCCTACCAATATCAGTTTCATCCGCAGAAAGATCTTTTTCCGCATTAAAAAGAATTCAGACGTATTTGAGGAATCAGCAAAATGAAGAGCGGCTTTCTGATTTAGCCATGTTTTCTGTTGAGAAGAGACTTTTGATGAAAATAAAAGCAAGACCATCTTTTTATGATGACGTTCTTAGTAAATTTGGAGAGAAAAATCGTAGAATTGATTTGAACTTCAAATAAAGTTTACTAGGTGCAGTGTTCGATGTATGAAGAATTTCACGCTCAGTTGTTATTTTAAGTGTTTGATTTATTTCATAGGGTACGTTACATAAACAATTTTTATTCGAATCAAAAACTTTCGTTGAGCAAATTTAAAATATTAAGAATTAGAGACTACCAAGGTTTTGCCTGCAACACTGCTGGAACCTTCATCAAAGATTTTGATTTGATCTTTGATAACCGTTAACGCAGTGTTTGCGGGCAAATTAGCTTGGCTCTCGTCATTATTTTGCTTTACTTATTAAAAAGTTTTGTCCACCATATAATACATTCAAGTCTCTCATGATTTAGAAAAACGGTTAGTTGGCCATTACTTGACGTTAAATTTTATGATGCTGGCCAGAATAATGAATTTGAAATGAGATGCCAATATACTGTCTAACAATAATTTATCCTCAAATTAAATTTACCTAGTATCCCTCTTTTTTTTATTTATTTTTTATTTTCAAACCACCAAACAGTGATAAATCCCATACCAGTACATAAATTTGTTAACAAACATTTATATTTGAAATTTTCCCTGAATTTAATTTGAGAATCTGGAATAAACTATGTAGTTTGATTTATTTAGTATTTATGTGTATGAATAGAATATACTAGTATGGTTAAACATCAATAGATTGCTCGATGTTTTGATCGGCTTACCCCGAGCAGCTTTTCACCCCTCGCCACTGATGTATAATGAATGGAATATGCATGGTGTTTAATTACATACCTTTCGTCTGTGCACAATACTTGTGCACAAACGAAATTTGCTTAGATAAGCATGCGATGCATCGTATTGTTGCGAGTGAACACATAAAACATGCTCGGATATAACTGCAATAGTAGCGAGCAAACAACACCTATATACTCGCACTTCGGCAATGAAAATTAGCCATAGAAACACATGCGCAAGTCAATAAGTGGGCAGTTAAGTAAACGAGAAAGTTCAACCCGCAATGATATTTACATCATGAACGAACGGGGTGCTTCGAAGAGAGATAAGCGGAAAGGAAAACCGAAAGTTCCGGCATAAACACTCTTTCGCTCAATGTCCCCAGTTATGCGATTTCACCTCAAAAGATCGTGGGAAAGCCGAAAGCTTAAGCTGAAAGCACTCTTTCGAAGTCGAAAGCTTAAGCGAAAAACATTCTTTCGCTCAATTTCCCCAGTTTCGCATATTCACCAGCCGAGCAAGTGAGACGAAACGGGGAGGAAAAATTTTCGTGGAACGAGAGCGCACGTGTTCGGCTACTCAGCACCTTTAAAGAGAATTTAGGTTGAAAGCCCACGAAAGAACAGTATTTAAAGATCTTGGGCAAAGCATTCGAGGCAGTCGGTTTTTCAAGTCCAAAAGGGAGCGCGCTGCTACCCACTCTTCAAGTAGCACAGATAATTACGCGAGCAAAATATTCAGAAAGAGGTATAGCGAAAGTGTTCAACGAAATGGTAAGGGGTGAGGTGTTGGCTTGCGCCGCGATCCTCAATCGGCACTTTGGCGTTCCACGCCGTGTGGCCACCCCGGACCATTAGCTCGTCTAGCTTATCCCCTGTACAAGCTAGCGCTCACGTGTGAAGCGCGACCAGCCAAATGAAAAGCGCTTCACTCAATATTAATATAGGTTTTCCATAACTTAATACGTGTAATTTATAAATGTTTCGAGAAAAGTGAACCGAGAAATAAAGTTAAACCCTTTGAAATAAACGCTCATATTTTGTTGATATAGTTCAAATGGATAGAGTAGCAGGTAAGTGGTATTAACAGCGAGTTCTTTCCCCGGGAGCCTTGATGATGTATATAGGATACGCATCAAATGAGCTCCTAGTTCATAACAGTATACATAGGATATACTGGTTATGTAACAAAATTGGCACAGCCGGTAGGATATCGGTTTTGCAGAGACCACAATGTAGCGCATTGTGTAGCAAATTTAAATGGGCTCAATTTGCCCAGCCGGTATCCCAAACCTTTCATTTCCTGTATGACACCATTGCTACTCATACTGTCCGTCAAACTAGATCAGCTTTCCTAAAAAAAAATCAAATAATAATTTTGATCATTTAAAAAACAAAAACATAATATCAATATCTACACATCATAATGATGCTACTCATACAGTGCATAAAACTAAATCAATCTTCTTAAAACAAAAGAAAAACCAAATAATTATTTCAATCATTTAAAAAACAAAAAGAAAGTATAAATATCCAAACATAATATTATTGATCAAACTAAACCAGTTTCCTTAAAAAAATAATCATGTTATCCGTTTAAATAACAAAAATATAATATCAGTTTAACGCTGCCCATACTAGTAATCTACCCAGATCAGCCTTTAATCGAAACAAATTATTATATTGATCATTTTAATAACTAAAACATAATATCAACATTCAAATATAATATTATTTCTACTCATAATATCCATTAAATAAGACCAGTCCCAAAATCAAAAAGTCATCTTGAACATTTAATTTGTCACCCCTGACCACTAGGGTGCTCCAGCAACGGGGGCCCTGCGGTCCCGGCTTTGCTCGCCGTAGACGGGCGTGGGCGCCAACTCACTGTTTTGGCCTAGGCCCCACACTTGACCGTCCAGTGAGTAAGGCGGTTTGCCGAAGCTCGTTAGGTGAACGCACCTTGCACCAAAACGAATAGCACCACTCGGAGGGTCCCTATCTCCCCCAGCCAACTCCACACCACTCAAACACAACAAAAGATAAAAAAAAGAACCACTTCTTTGACGGACTCCCGCGCGCGATATCACCCCGAACCAACCTTTACACTTCCTGTGAAAAAAAAAAAAAACAGTATCTGATGTTTTCCCTGTGAGTATAGTATAAGGAAAAGAAAACAAAGAAAATTCCACTTACTTTGACATTTAATTAAGAAATTAATTAAGCAAAAAAAAAAATAATATTCCTTTACTTTCTTTTTACAATAAAAAAACAACTCTTACTCTTCCTCTTAACCAGCCTATCCCTTGGACAAGACGCTTTGTGTTCCTTTTTTCCTTCTTTTCAGGTATCCAGATGCCCTGGTGAATATAATCTTCGACATTCAGCGGTGTTGTTAGATCCGTTGTAGTTTAGCGGATGCTGCATCTTTTGGGGCTGGAAATCTTGGGCATCGCTTATTTTGCCCATCAGAAGTTTTATTAGCTGATGTAAATGCTAACCGCTGGTAGGAGCGAGAATTAAAGGTTTAGTTATTGTGGCATCAAAGAACTGAACTGGGACTGTTGCTGGTAGTGATGGTAATTTGATGTTATTTCATGTTTGAACAGCCAATTTGCAAGTCCTTTGTAGGCTGAATCATTATATTCTTGTATTACAATCATCACAGTCTCGGGCGAGTTGCCACCCATAGCGTCCTTTCGATGTTTCATACATCCCAAGCACTCTGGATCATAGTCAACTGAATAATCTTGTGGTAGCGTCTCAAAAAAAACAAGATGTCGATTGTACAGCAATACATCGGTTGCAATTACAAATCCATTGATATTCTGTTTGAGATTTCAATTCTAGTATTTGCCCAATTAACGTGACACAGTTGTGAGCTTTGATCACGCGGGCAGATATCACTTACAACGTAGAATGGCGATAAGGTTACTGTATTGTCATCGAAAACTGGAAGATTGTCTGAGAAGGCACCATTCATGTACCGAACTCGACGGAATGGTGGTGGTTAAAATGCCAGTGTATCCGGAAATAAAGCAGGCACATAAGAGAGCTTGGAGGACGTCTTCACCGCTTGTGAATTGTGAGACTATGACTTTTTTTCCATCGGAAATACATGCTAATGAAATGTGAAGGCACCCGTTGACGTATTTATGCGCATCTGGTGGTATAAGTTTTTGTTGTAATTGCTGCGATAAATTTTCTCATCTTGTCGGTTCCTACGGTGATTGCTTCTCAGGCATCTTTTTGATTCGCTCTTTCTGCAGTTGTTGATCGCAGATGATGTCGTTGTGGAGCAACTGTGAACCTACGGGAGTGGTATCGGGAACTTCGTCGAGCCTAACTAAACTTATTTGAGCTGTATTAATCTAACTTAAGGAAATTTAAAATCTACTCTATTGTAAACATTAACATTAGAATTGATTATTTTCCTAACCTTACTAAAACTATGTACAATACATAAGTTCCCTATCCCAG
Source organism: Odontomyia ornata (assembly GCA_963969285.1). NCBI lineage: Eukaryota > Metazoa > Arthropoda > Insecta > Diptera > Stratiomyidae > Odontomyia > Odontomyia ornata. Next base: position 89,700,939 of record OZ017740.1, read on the forward strand.
TTTGGCTCGAGGGTGCATCCTTCGGAACACGTTTCCCGGTGGTGGTGTTTAACTGGTAGTTCGGTTGGCTACCGTCTCCAGTACGCCGTAACAAATTCTACATTCATCTACTTCCTCATTCATATATCTCAAATCTCAGCTTTCGTATCTGAAGGTCATCCAAACTAACTCCTAACTCATTCAAACCCAACGAACAATTTATAGAAGGTATAAAGTCTCAATAAACTTACATGCAAAACACAAAACATTACAAGTTAATACTAAACACAAATAAGCAAAACGAAAACTCAATAGCGAGCAAACAAACGCGTGCCTATTGTTATCGAAATATGATACCATTTATCACTCCAACCACTTAAACAATAATAATAGCAATAACGCGTACCTAACATACATGCATATTAAAGTTGTATCTTTTGAATTGAATAAGCATTCGGATTGCCTGAAACGTAATTAGAAGAGCAAAGAAAAGCAAACATTTAATTAAATAATTGAATACATAGACATCTGGGCAATAATTTTTAAATGCAATAACATTATAGGGCAAACGGTATAAATAAACTGCGCTAAGCAAGTATAAAAAATAATTCACATGAGAACGGCAATTTTCCAACGCAAATAAACATGAAACTAATTTAATTTCCAGTTACACTGAAGCAATTTAAGTATGGAAACTTTGAACCAACAGAATTTTAGTTATAAGGACAATACAACAATGCAAACGATTTTACCCCAAAACCAATTATCTCTTTCAAGTTCCACATTCACTCTCAAACCAAATTTACATCCAGCACTAAATGTGCTATTTCATAATGTTAAGGAATCGGGAAAAGTGGCAGTCAAGTCTGTAAATTCCCGGCAAAACTATCAGCAGACACGCTTTGTCGATGTCTAAATTGCACGATCACAGGAATGAAAACCAGTTGATTGCACAGCAGCCTCTGAGCCGTCGACGTAAACTGTCGGCGGACACGCTATTTTTAGTTATAAGTCCTCAAAGAAACAAATAATAGCCTCTGAACTGCCCGACTTCAACTTCCGGCAGACACGCTACATTTAGTATTAAGTCATATGCAAAAGAGACATCAATTTACCATCCAGTCATAGCCTCTGAGCTGTTGATCGAAAATGGTTTACAAATACGCTATTAACATAGTATCCTTTAAACAAGCCACTACGTTTCCTTGCACTGTAAATACATTATAACAGCCAACTACTGAAAAAGTTCCAATAAAACTCCTGTGGAGAGCGCAAGAGAATTCAAAAACCCCATCCATTTCCCACCCTTTTACTTTACATATCAAATTGCGTCTTAGAATACTTTAATATATACTTTAAGATCCTCGTTTTCTCAAGATCGATATCAAAAATTTTAATAAACGGCCAATGAAGTGACCTCGCACGGCACTGTACTGTCTTCTAGCAAGGCCCAGGACAGCATTATGCCAAACTAAGCAGACAAACACTAGGGAAAAATTAGACGGAACACATATAGGGTCTTGAATGAATGCCGAAACTATATGTTCTCATTTTCAACGCAGTATATCTGTTTAACAGTTCACTAAAATCAATGAAAGTATATACCAGAACTTTTAAGTTTACAATTTCTCCTCTTAATTTCAATTTAATGAAACAGATCATCACCATTCAAAACTCATTAAATATTTCCATACTTAACATAAAAGCTTCGTAATAAATAGTAGATTCCGAATTATAAATAATCCACAACTATTTACACATACTGCTGAATACATTTCTAATAACCCTCCCTTTTTTACCACCACAAACGGATAAAAAAGTATGTAATAGACAACTTTAGCCAATTTAATGACAATTAAACGCATATACCTTAAAAGCTCTTCCTTCTACACAATCTCATAGCATAGATGAATTAAAAGCTCTGCCCACTACGAGACGCATTAAGCCGACATAATTAAAAACAAAGCTCTTCAAGGTAATTACCAGCCAACCACGAATTAGTACATACATATCATATACTTCACATACTTCCTAGCATTCAGCGCATGTAAAATCTACAATACATCGCCCCATTCAATTTCCTCATGCATCATTGCAGAAACAATGCTAATCATATCTTCAATGCTCGTTAGCAGCGAGCAAAAACAATCACATAAACCTTCACTCCATGATTCCACTCCCATAAACAATAGTAACCATACATATTAAGGGGAAAGTTTATTTATCACATTCATTACCTCGCACCCTATAAAGCCAAGATAGCTTATACTTAAGTCTTGGAAATACAACAACAACAACTCCCAAGCTACATAAATGGAGAGATAATATCTCGGCAAATCTTCTTCCGAAGCTAAGCAATTCCCGAACGTAACGATCGTGTGAAATATTCATGCCCCGTTTACATATTGTTACATGTACAAATAATTCTGCGAGTTACTATCGCAATTGTTTTCACAACCATTAAGAACATCAACAAAATGAATTTACTCGAAACTACGAGAACCCACCAAGCATGATCAACATTTGGAAGTTAGTCACTGCTCCATTCATCTGCTCGAATATACCAGATACCTCTCGGCAGAACATTCGCCAATGTACGAGAATTGCATTGAAGGGATGGAGACCCTATATAAAGACAAACTGAATGAATCATCATTCATTCAACCACGATAGTAAAAATGGCGAAAGTGTGTGGAAAGCCATATTGATCGAGTGATAGTGAAGTGATTTTAGAAGACAATTGCGATAAGAAATTTATGGACAAGTGTTAGACTTTTAATAGTGAAAATTAAAATTGTGAAATAGTTAAATAAGTGATTGTCCATTTTTCAGAAATTAACTAAACTCTTTTAACTTAAATTAAAAGACATTGCGTTTTCACTTTCCCGGAACATTAAAATTATTGGCCGCGAACCATAACACGCGACAATATTAACTCATTCCCAATAGATAACCGCTAAAACTTTAACAATATTTCCTATTGAAACTTCCCTACTATTGTATTCGCACAATAATTTAAGTAAATGCTAGCAGAAGCTTACATAAAGAGCTTTTGTTATAGCATTAAAACAAGTAATTTAATAGAATATTAATAAACCATGAATGGAAAAAAAAACGAATTTCTCTGCACATTTAAACTATTTTGAAAGCCGGCCACATTAAATCCTCACTAACGCTAACTGTTTATAATTTACTTAAACCTGCACTAATCGGACAGTAACGCACTAATAATAACCACTAACCAAACAAAATGTAAAATTCTATCTTTGGCAATTACAGTTAATAATTACAATTACAGTTTTCAAAAGGAAATTAAAAAAAGACAAATGCAGAATAAGTAACAATTAAATATTATATTCTTCAACATTATATATTAGTAAAACGAAACAATTTATAATCCTGTAGTTTACGGCAGAAATGAAATATTAACATCTTAATTTATAATTGTATCAAATGAAACAAAGATTATTTACTGTGCAGAATCAAACCGAACACGAGCTTGTTGACTTAAAATTTTATCAAACAAAAACAATAGTGATTAATTATACTGATTAATGATTGAAGCAAACAAAATATTAATCCACGATTATATAGAACCAAACTAGATCTTAGTTCATTGTATCCAAAGAAATACTAGAGTATCATTACAGTAGCTTATGATTGAATCAAACAAAACATTGTATGAAATCAAACTTCAAATTATTAATTTATAATTGTAGTAGTTTATGAAAGCAACATGGATATGTAATACATATTAATTAACATTAACTCAAGGTACCAAACAAAATAGGAAAAAATGATACATAATTGTATAAAATCAAATCTTAACTTAGTAATTTTTGATTATAGTAATTTGCAAATACAACACTGACATGTCATACTATTAATTAGCATCACCTTATGGTACCAAACGAAGTATTATTATATTAATTTATGATTGAATCAAACAAAACATTGTATAGTATCAAACCAAACATTAACTCATTAATTCATAAATGTGGAAATTTACAATTCTAACGTTGACTTGTAACAACATATTAACCTCTTCGTTCCTGGTATCCATTTTAATGGACATAAGTTTATAACAGGATTATTATGAGTATGTATTATCAAATTTGAATTATTAACGGCTTACCATATTTTGGACATTCCTACAATCATATTCTGTAAAAAAATAGTTTAGACGTAAAATGGGGATGCGTCAGAATGACTAGTCAAGTGCTGACATTCGTCATGGAACGTCACCAAGAAAGTAAGGGCAGTTTGTTTTTAATTTCTTTTAGCTTAGCGTGTACACGTGCAAAAAATATTTTTTATATCATTAAACAGTTGTTCAGTTTTGCATAAGTTTGATTTATAATTCATATAAGATAAAATTTGAACGAATATTTCTAGTTTATGTATGTGTCCATTTCAATGGACATTAGGTCTTCATAGTTGACATGAGAACGTTGGCGGAAAATAAGATAACATTGGTAATAAGCCATACATAATGTAAAATATCCTGTTTTTGCCGTTTTAGGATTTAATTTATCGAAACCCCATGATGTTGAAAATATGCTCAAGATCCTGCAAAATGGATTCATATCTGAAATAGATGAAGAAAGTGATGAGGAGATCACACAGGCTTTATCAGTTCCAAGACCTCGAGTGGGTAGTGAAATTGTACACCCTTATGAATCTTTCGTGGCTGATAATCACGTTCAAGTTGACTCTCCAGAGGAACCAAGGTCTCAGACAAGCAAAGCGCATCATAAGCGGAAATCGGACATTATTTGGCGGAGAGATTTTGAATTCGAACCCCCACAATTTATTTGGTCTGCTCCATTGTCTTCGCAAAAAGTAGCTCCGCTTGCGCCAATTGAGTATTTCTCGGAATACATACCAGCCTCTCTTATAGATGAATTTATCTTCAATACGCATTTATACGCTATATCAAAAGAAGTACGTTATTTCAAGCCATGCAATGCAGCTGAAGTAAAAGTATTGTTTGCTTTGCATATAATTATGGGAAATCTAAAGTTTCCACGAATTCGTTTAAACTGGGATACAGACTTAGATATGAAAGTCTTTTTAGAGAATATGGCTAGAGATCGTTTCTTACAGTTGAGGAACAATTTATACGTTATTGACAATTCTTCTATTCCTCATAATAATACAGATCGTCTCATCAAAGTTCGACCGTTATACGATTCTATCAGAAAACGATGTCTGGAGCTCAACTTGGAGCAAATTCTACGCGTTGATGAGCAAATCGTTCCTTTTCGTGGCAAACTCGAAATCAAACAATATGTGAAAGGAAAGCCAGCGCCCTGGGGGATAAAAATATTTATGATTTGTGGTAACAGTGGACTCGTTTACGATTTCATAATTTATCAAGGTGCTTCTACAAATTTAGATAAAGATGATGTTTTGAAATATGGTGCATCAGCTGCATATGTGAATTTACTTTCAAAAAGAATAAATGTGCCAGGCCGTTACCTTTTTTATGACAATTACTTTTCCAACTACATTTAATTGAAAGATCTTAGAAAGAGAGAAATCTATGCCGGAGGGACAATAAGAATAGAAAGATGTAGAAAACCACCGCTCATAACGGATGAGGATGGAGCAAAAAAGGCCAGAGGATATTCTGATCAGGTAACCAACAGCACCAAAGACGTACTGGTTGTCAAGTGGATGGATAACAAAGGCGTCGTCTTAGCTTCCAATTTCGCTGGAATCGGTGATCAAGATAACGCCCGAAGATGGAATAAACTATCTAAGGAATACATATCAATTCCTCGAGCTGAGATTGTACGACTTTACAATAATGGTATGGGTGGAGTTGATAAGACCGATCATCTAATAAGTTTGTACCGTATCTTCATTACATAAAAAAAAAATGGACACTAAGAATGATATTTCACGCCATTGATTTGTCGTTGACTAAAAGTTGGTTGGAATACCAGGTAGACTGTGAAGCTTGAAAAATACCCAAAAAATATGTATAGGATTTACTTTATTTTCGGCAACGCGTAGCAGATCCTCTCATATAAATAGAACAGCCACTTAGCATCAAAAAAAGAGGACGTCCATCTTCCGGCAGCTACATTCCCACAAATTCACAAATGAGTACACCAAAACAAAGTCGCTGTCTTACTTAAATAAGGCCCTCAGCTGAAATACAGTATGACACTGTAGACCACTTACCTGAATATGATAAAAAGAAGGAAGGAACAAGATGTAAAAATCCAGCCTGCAAAGGGAAAACATATGTCATTTGCCTAAAATGTGAAATACACCTTTGCTTCACTAACACCAGGAATTGTTTTCGAAGTTTCCACCAAAAAACTTAATAATGTAAATAATTCTTATTTTTTAAGTAAAAATAACTTTTTGAAATAAATCTTTATAGAAAAAGAGGTACTATTTTCTTTAAAACATTTATCTTATAGCATGAATAATAACTTTCCATCCTGTACACTATATAATAAACACCAACACTTAGAACCCACTGTCCATTTCAGTGGACAATCCAATTTTTGATAAAATACAAAATGAAAATTTGAATTTTTATCAAAAATGTCCTGCTTTCACCCTTATAATGTGAAGATGATCACAAAATATTTTTTTCCCTCGGTACCATTAATTCAGGTCCGAAGGGGTTTAGTAACGTCAATTGGATAGAATTATAACATTGGCGCGTTAGCATCTAGTAAATCACGCATAAACCAGCAGCAAAACAACGGTTAATAATAAGTTGCGAGAAGTACAGTGGACAACACCAATGGCGGTAACAGCGCGAGATATAAGTACGAATGATTTGCACAAAAGGGAATGTAGCGAGAATCAACCAACGACAAAAATTGCGAAAAAACCAAGAGTGACCGTAATCTATTGGGGTACATTAAGTAATCTAGATCACCGGAGTAGAGCAACGATTTATTGTACTCTCCAAGTACACTAAATCCTTTTTTCAACTGCCGGACAAATGTTGCGAGTGAACACATAAAACATGCTCGGATATATTCTCGCTTCATAACTGCAATAGTAGCGAGCAAACAACACCTATGTACTCGCACTTCGCCAATGAAAATTAGCCATAGAAACACATGCGCAAGTAAATGATATTTACATCATGAACGAACGGGGTGCTTCGAAGAGAGATAAGCGGAAAGGAAAACCGAAAGTTCCGGCATAAACACTCTTTCGCTCAATGTCCCCAGTTTCACGATTTCACCTCGAGAGATCGTGGGAAAGCCGAAAGCTTAAGCTGAAAGCACTCTTTCGAAGTCGAAAGCTTAAGCGAAAAACACTCTTTTGCTCAATTTCCCCAGTTTCGCATATTCACCAGCCGAGCAAGTGAGACGAAACGGGGAGGAAAAACTTTCGTCGAACGAGAGCGCACGTGTTCTGCTACTCAGCACCTTTAAAGAGAATTTAGGTTGAAAGCCCACGAAAGAACAGTATTTAAAGATCTTGGGCAAAACATTCGAGGTAGTCTGTTTTCCGAGTCCAAAAGGGAGCGCGCTGCTACCCACTCTTCAAGTACCACAGGTAATAACGCGAGCAAAATATTTAGAAGGAGGTATAGCGAAAGTGTTCAACGAAATGGTAAGGGGTGAGGTGGTGGCTTGCGCCGCGATCCGCAATCGGCACTTTGGCGTTCCACGCCGTGTGGCCACCCCGGACCATTAGCTCGTCTAGCTGATCCCCTGTACAGGCTAGCGCTCACGTGTGAAGTGCGACCAGCCAAATGAAAAGCGCTTCACTCAATATTAATATAGGTTTTCAATAATTTAATGCGTGTAATTTATAAATGTATCGAAAAAAGAGAACCGGGAAATAAAGTTAAACCCAACAAAATAAACGCTCATATTTTGTTGATTTAGTTTAAGTGGACAGAGTAGCAGGTAAGTGGTGTTACAGCGAGTTCTTTCACCAGGAGCCTTGATGATGTATATAGGATACACATCAAATGAGCTCCCAGTTCATACCAGTATACAAAAGGTATACTGGTTATGTAACAGTATGTTGTTTGGTAGATGCATTGATTATAAGTAGAATTAAGGATTTTAAGTCACTTGAATTCCAACCGCCATGGAATAAAGTCTGTACAATAAAAGAAAAACGTCTTTTATCAACTCCTGCCAAAAGTTTAGGAATAATATTACACGCGAGCCATACATAAGTCATGGAATTCCCAACATACCCTTAAATAAAATTGCTATGGATATTTGTGAGAAAGGTAAAGAATACTTTTTGATTCTTGTTGACTATTTCTCCAATTTCAATCATCATCAATAAATATATTTGCCACCCATGGCTTGCTTAAAATTATCATAGCCAACAATAACCCGTTTGGTTTATTTGAGTTTTGTAAATTTTGCGGAAACTATGATATACAATTAATAACTTCTAACTTCTTAACTAATCTAAAGGCTTCGCTCCACAGAACGTGGCCTACCGCCGCGGGAGGGTGGCCTGTTTGCGTTGTGTGAAATTATATTATCATCGTCACACAGAGGACAGCCTGCTACAGCGATCTACCGCAGACCGCAGCGGGCAGCAATCTGATAGTACAAAATACAGATTGACTGTGCGGTCTTGCGATCAGTTTGACGGAATCACTGAGTGTTATGTACGTACTAAAACTTTCATTATAAAAGTGTTGTTTACGTTTTGTCAATTTTAAAATATAAATATTTTATGCATGTGTATATAAAAATATTTTATTTTTAATGAACAGTTTTCATGTTTTGTTTCAGTGGACATAAAAATCAAGTAGGAATTAAATACGAATTGACTGTGCGTGGATAAATTTGAAAGAAACTTTATTAGAAAAATGTTGTGTATGTATTTTTTGTTCTAAATATTTTATTTTATTGCAATGTTTTCAAGTTTGTTTCAGAATAAGCTAGGAAACAGAGCAGCTGATTGAAAAAGTGTGGGAATAAACATTTTTGGATGACACGTCGCAACAGCTCTACAAAACTGTTTTTAAAAAATGTGAAGCTTGGAGTCAAAAAAGCAAGGAACTAGAAGCATTAATTGAGCAGCAGCGCATCTTTATATTTACTAAAGAATTACAAAGAAAAATTACATTTAGTTATGTAAAAGTAGTTGTAAGTTAATATTGCGTGTGGAAGGTATTGTATTCTGACGAAATAGTCGGCAAACTATTCACGAGCGTCATCAACCTTCGATTGGTTAGCATAGCTGGCACGAATGCACGTACAGACTTACTTACTTCTTCAGTTTCACCAGTTGTGTATTCTACGGCACTTTTGCTGGACATGATATAATTGTGGGAGTAGCATGTTCCTTCCACGAAATATTCAGCACATTGAGCATCTGCTTCTATAGATCTCAAGAATACACGCCATCGCATTGTCAGTACCCCAAAAGCATTTTCAACTGTTCGACGCGATCGGCTGAGTTGTGCATTAAAATGTTTCTTCCTTATTTTATTTGTAATTTCAGCTCTGGGATATGGTTCCATCAAATACGAGGCACGTCCAGAAAGTAAGTGTACTGGTACACTCACAGTTGTAGGGAATACTTTTTCGACATGTTGGCAACACTGCCGCGTAGCCTGACCCCTCCCCTTCAAAATGAGACCAATCCGAGGTTAGTGTGATGAAAACTCTTGACGCAGTTGCATCTCTCGCGAAAAACGTCGATCGCATCTCCCGCCAAGAGCAAAATTCGCGCGGTCATTCGCTACCTCGTTGCGAAGGGAAAAGCTCCAGTTGAAATTTATAATGAGGTGAAAACTGTTTACGGTAATAAAGCTGTTGCACAATACCAGTACACCCTATGTGTACTGGCGTGCGCTGGGAGCTTGATATGATGTGTATGATGTGTTACATATTATAATATTAATGCAAATGAAGATATAATCCATTTTTTGATGAACTAATTTAACAATTATATACAGTTTCGCTTATATGTCCTTTTACAATATATTTTCATATTACAAGAAAGGCTTTCTGTTAAAACTTTTGTATGTTTTTTTTAATGCTTATTTTTCTGTTAACTTCTATGTGTTTTTTAAATTACACAACTTCCTTTTAGCTTCGTTTCGTTCTATTCCTTTTATTGTTACATTCATTTGCTTTTATCTTTATTCGAATTTCTTTCAATATTTCAACTGTATTATGTATAAAGTTCGTTAGCTTCGTTACATCAATTTTTGTTTGTTTTTTGTTTTCAGACTTTAGTTTTATTGATGGTTGGTAGCAAAAATAATGTTATCAAAACATAAATAAAAAAGAGTTTTTGTTTTTGTTTTACTTTAGTCTACAAAATTTTTTCTTTCGCATTTGTTAAGGCTTTTTATGATTTTCAATTTGAAAGAAAAAATCCTTCATTTGCTTCTTTTTCTTGCTTATTAAATTTTCATAGACTATAACGAAAAGCTTGCTAAATAAGCTTTTGGTTATGTACTTTGCAAATAATATATTATGTTAATAGGTTAGTAGGGAAATTTGTTAGTATATGAAGCTCTAGATGCTCGTTTGTTTTGGGAACAACCCAGTTAAATTGTCCATGGGGAACGTAAGATCGATACGATCGTTTTTGTTCGGGAATTATAAGCTTTGCAAGGGAATAGCTTGCGAGTTGTTGTTGTTGCTTCATTGCTAAAGCTTTAATTGGTTTTATGTAGTGTGGGACCTAAGTTTTTCTCTAATGTGGATCGTTAATGTTGTTACTGGGAAATAAAGATTGATAATTTACATGAAGGTGCTTAGTGAGGTTTGAAGATAAGATGATAAGGGGAATAGCTTTGTCTCTGCAATTAGGATTGCTCATTCTGTTTTGTTTTTTCTTTTCATAGCTTTCACATGCGCCAATTGCTCGGAATTCTATGCTATGTACATTATGCATGCTAATTTGTGGTTCGCGGGTAATTGTAATGAAGATGATTTGTTTCTATTAGGTTAGCTTTATGTAGTTTGTAGTGGGTAGGGCTTGCTGTGGGACTATTTAGCTTTTAAGGTATATGCCTTTAATCGTTATTTGATTGGTTCATTGTCTATTGCAACCCCTGTATTTATATGAGATAGTACAAAGGGAAATTTATTTTAATTATTACGCTCTGTCTTTTAATTAAGTGTAAATACCCGCAGATTATTGATAAATCGAAAACTACGTATTATTTAGAAGTTTTTTTTTAATTAAATATAGAAACGTTGGGTATGTTATAATAAATGTTATTGAGGAAGTAAAATTAGAAGGAAAGATCTTAAGCTTGAAAGTTATGATATAAACTTTGAATGATTTCAGCAAACTTTTAAGTTAAAAATATCTTGCGAGAAGGAGTAAAAACAAAACTATCACTATATATTGGGTATAGGAGCATATAGTTTCGGCCTTCATTTAAGACCCTATATGTTCCATTGAATTTCTCCCGAGCGAGTATATGTTCGGTTTAGCGTAACGCTGTCCCCGACTTTGCTGGAGGACAGTACAGTGCCGTACGAGGTCACTTCATTAGCCGTTGATTAAAATTGTAGTTCTCGATCTGGAGGATACGTGCGAAGTGGAAGGGTGGGTTGTTAAGCAGAAATATTACATTGAAAATATCTTGCGAGAAAGAGTCGAAACAAAACTATCACTATGTGTTGGGCAAAGGAGCATATAGTTTCGGCCTTCATTTAAGACCCTATATGTTCCGTAGAATTTCTCCCTAGTCAATCTGAGAACCTAGCCTGGAACCGTTTGACACATTACTTCGGGCCAGGTCTCGTTTTGTTACGCCGTGGGGCGCTTTCAAGCTGGGGAGTCCCTTTCCTAGCGGGAGGGGAGAGGGGAAGAGAAAATGCCAGAAGAGCGATCCCCCAGCCACAGCACCTCCGGCTGCTGTGAGTCCCTTTTATCTTTTAGGACTGCCCGAGCATAATGTGCCACCTGGTTCCATTTGTCAACCGATTCGAGCATCACCGCAACTATATTATCCGGGGTGAGCTCTCCCGTCTCCCTGTAGAGTTCCCTTCGCAGCCTGACCTCAGAGCTGGGTCAGATAGAAGTCAGTCTCACCATGCCTTCGATTTAGCCACGGTCTCACATCCGGGATGAGGCGCGCAGTCCACCTTCCCTTCGTGCAACTCCCCAAAGACTGCTGCCAATCGTTGAGCGAGCGTTGTCTCTCCTCGCGGACAAGCATCTCCCTCGCATCCTTGTTTCCGCGCAGGTAAATAGTGCGGCGCTCTCTAGCTAGGAGGGCGACAGGTATCACGCCTGCAATCACTCTCACCGCCGAGTCGGAGACTGTTGGATACGAAGATGCAATTCTCAGTGCTTCTCTTCTCTGTACCTGTGCCAATCGTTTTCGGTATACCTCCTTGCTGAGAGCGTCACCCCATACTTCTGCTCCGTACAGTAGCACTGACCCTACAGCACTCATCAAGAGGCGTCTTCTTGATGGGCTGGGTCCCCCTACGTTGGCCATAAGTCGACTCAGGGCCGATATTCCCGAAGCAGCCTTCTCAGCCGTTGCCCTGATTTGCTCAGAGAAACTCATCTTCGAGTCGATCAGTAGCCCCAGGTACTTCACCGCTGGCTTCGATTCGATTTGTATATCTCCAATACTGATCATCCTTACTCTAGGGATTCTCTTTTTTGTCAAGATGACCACTTCGGTTTTCTCCAGTGCTAAACTGAGCCGACGAGCAGTCATCCAGTCCCTCACTCGGCGCATTAGTATACCTAGCTTAAGTTGCGCTTGTCCAACGGTGCGTCCGGCGACCAGAGCCGCAACATCATCCGCATAGCCGACCAAGCGCGACTCATCTGGCATCTCAAGTCTCAGTAGCCCGTCGTAAGACACGTTCCACAGGTCCGGACCAAGGATAGATCCCTGGGCAACACCCGATGTAACTTCCATCCTTCGTTGGCCCTGTGTCGTGTCGTAGAGCAGGCTTCGGTCCTTTAGGTAGTTCCTCAAAAGCTGCATTAGATATTCTGGAACTTTAAAAGAGTTTTCCAGCGTGTCCAGAATATCCACCCATCTAGCGGAGTTGAAGGCATTCCTGACGTCGAGTGTCACCAACAGGACGATCCGTCGCTTGGTGCGACTATATGCCTCTGCCTTTTGGACCGCGTTCACCACCTCTGCAATCGCATCAATGGTAGAACGTCCTGCTCTAAAGCCGTACTGCCGAGGAGATAGGTCCCCAGCAGCACGAATCGCGTCAGTGAGTCTTCCCTTGATGAGTTTCTCTAGCACTTTCCCAGCCGTGTCTAGCATGCATAACGGGCGGTATGCAGACGGCGATTCGGGATTTCCCTTCCCCTTGCTGATCAGCACGAGCCTCGCCACCTTCCATCGTACCGGGAAAACCCCGTCCCGTAGGCAAGCGTTGAATGTGCTGAGCAGCAAGTCAGGACAATTTTGATAGACGAGCCGCAACACTTCAGCTGGAACACCATCTGGACCTGGAGCCTTCCTCGCTTTCAGGGAGAGGACTGCCTCCTCCAGTTCCAGCTGTGTGAAGAGTGGGCACTCGACTGCTGTTTCACCATGAACAGCGTCAACACGGACGGGATGGGCGGGGAAGAGTCCCCGCACTATCGCGTCCATCTTTTCCGCGTCATGTATACAAGGCTTCCGTAGGGCACCAAGTTTCTCCATGACCAGCTTGTAGCCAAGGCCCCACGGATCCTTGTTCACATTGTCTACTAGGTCTTGCTAGCAGCGAGCCTTGCTACTGTTGATCAGTTTGCGAAGGCATTTCCTGGCCGACTTATATGCTGCCACCTGGTTGCATGCCTCGTCACGGTTCCGCGCCCGTTGAGCCTCACGCCGAAACTTGTGACACTCCCTCCGCTTTTCAGCGATTTCAGTAGACCACCAGTATACTGGGGGCTTGTCGTGCCGGGGTCTTCGACGGGGCATAGAAGCGCAGCAAGCAGTCGTGATTATGCTCATAGTAGAGTTCACCACGTCTTGAGCTGCCAGTTCTTCCGTCCCCTCCGGAGCTCCCTGCAGCGGCTCACCTGCTGTGAGAACCTTGACGAACCTCTCGACGTCCATTCTTCCAATGTTCCATCCAGTTGTAGAAGGCCGAGAGCACGGACGTCGGGAGATAGCATCACTTATCTCAAGCAAAATGCACTGGTGATCACTGGCTGAGTAGTCCTCTAATACTTTCCAGTTGTGTATCCTCCGTACTAAGGACTCCGAGGCTAATGTCACGTCCGGTATGGTTCCCTCACAGCCAATACGGCGGAAAGTCGGCGTATTTCCGGAGTTGAGTACGACGAGGGCCGTCCTGGCCGCCATTTCCAGGATTCGTTTTCCCCGCGGATCCGTCTGAGGCATGCCCCATTCGATTGCTTTAGCATTGAAGTCGCCCCCAACGAGCACTTTACCCTCTGCGTTCGGGACAGCGCCCTCCAAAGCATTAAGCTTGGCTTTGAAAGATGATATCGACTCGTTAGGCGTTAGGTACACACTAAAGAAGGTGATCCCTGAGCACCGAACCCACACGAAACCATCCCCCCGTCCACAGCTCTCCGCTTGAAAGTCACTGTTCCGAACCCAGATAGCGGCAGTACCAGTTTCATCAGAGTACCATAATGCAGGACTTTTATTATGGTGTTGCTCACTCAGCAGCAAGAAGTCGGCTTTCCTGTCCCTCGCAAACTGCTCAAGCAGATTTTGGGCGGTTGAACTGCGGTGCAGGTTTAGCTGCAGGATGCGGGTCATCGAAGCTCTGATTTTGCCTTGGCTAGGGCTTCCTGGAACACCCGGCATTTTCCTGATCCCAAGACGTGTCCAAAATCAGGTTTTGGATCAGCATCCTTGCAAAGGATACAGTGTGCCTCCTTCGTACACTCTTTTCTTTTATGACCCGTTTCACCGCATTTGTAACATAGGGAACTCCTATCGGGTCCTTTGCATACTTGTGTGGTGTGACCATAACCAAGGCATTTGAAACATTGAAGAGGCGTTGCTCTTCGCCGTATCCTACAGACATCCCACCCAATTCGTACTTTGCCCTTGTTCAGGAATTGTTCGGCGTCCTTTTCGGTAAAGTCAACTATGGCCATGCGTTGTCCCCTGTTGTTTTCTGATGTCAGTCTCGCTTTGATCCTTCCCACGCTAGGGAACTCCTTTTTGATGGCCTCTTCTACCTCGGCCAGATCCGTCACGCAGTCTATGTCTCGTATTTCGATCGTTGCCGTCGGCTCGAGCGGGGCTATAGTTGCACTTTTGCCGAGGACTTTTTTTACTACGTCACATAATGCATCTTTATTGCCGGCCTCTGCTCCGAATTCGACAAGTATGTGGCCCGACCGCGTTGGTCGTACTACTTTAATGGTAGTATTGGTGTCTTCGGGCGTTACGTTTCCCGCGTAGGATCGGCCATCGGCTTTACAAGCAGTGCCTGCTGCCGGGGTCTTCGTCGGGGCTTCTACCTCTCCTGTTTTGCATCAGGTCCTTTCTCTAATTGGGCGTCCGTACGAACTTTACTTTCTGGCTTTTTTTGAAGGAGTTTCTTTGCGGCTTTCTTCGCTCCTTTTGGAAGGACTGTCTGGAACCCCTGATCTAGTGCTCCACGCTCTTCAAGTGCCTCTTCCTTCCTTCTTTTATCCCGATCTCCTTCGATGGGGCTAGACACCATTCTTTTATTGACTTTTAATGATGGAGCTATCTGCATGTCGCCTTTAGATTTTGCCCCAAGCGCCTCTTTAGCCTTCTGTTCATCTTCGGCCCTTAACCAGCTCCTCCGATAGTGCCCTATGCGATCTAGGAGCTCCTCTAGTTCAAGGAGCCCTTCCTTTGCTACTTTGCTAATTTTTGGGGAGTCGCATTCAGCTTGTATTCTCCCGCTTTCCGAAGTAGTCTTTCTCCTTCGTATCGCTGGGCCACAATTGTACCTTGCAACCGTCCTTGGGAGAGCTTTTCGCGTTCCGTTTCCGAGTGCAGTACTTCCGCCACATTAAAGATAAGACTTGAATATTCATGTGGAGGCGCGTTATTGTTATTTTTATTGTTTCAGTTGTTTGAGCGATAAAAGATGTTATGTTGATATAACGATGGACACGAGTTTGTTTACTCGTTATTTATGTTTTCATTATGCTTGCTTGTGTTTGATGGTTACTTGTACCGTTGATTGTTTTGCATGTAAGTCAACTGAAACATTATCTCTTCGATAAGTTGTACGTTAAATTAAGTTTGAATCGTTTGGAAGTTTATTTGATTGATTTTAAAATAGACTAGATTAGATTTTGGAATTCTCTGCATAAAATATTGGATATGAAAACTAAATGCTTGTTATTTAGATGATCAATGAGATTGATTTTTTTTTAAATTTGAGAAAACTGATCTAGTTTCATTGATAATGTAAGTAGCAATTATATCAAACAGGAATTGAGTGGTTTTGGATATCGGCTGGGAGAAAAGACTATCACGGAAACGATTTGCACCTTGTTGTTTTTTTTCTTTTCTCAGCGGTTGTTGAAATACCACCCGAGCCAAGGTTAATATTAAAAATAAAAATGTTAAAATAATAAAATAAAAATGTCAAAAGATTAAAATAAAAATGTAAAGTAAAAAAAATAGGCAAAAAAAACGAAATTTGAAAAGATTAAAGTAAAAATATAACGTAAAAAATTGGGAAAAACGAAATGTTAAAATAATAAAATAAAAATATTAAAAGATTAGATTATAAATGTAAAGTAAAATAGAAAATGTAGGCAAAAAAAACGAACTGTTAAAAGATTAAAATAAAAATGTAAAGTAAAAATAGGCAAAAACGAAATGTTGAAAGATTAAAATAAAAATGTAAATTAAAACTAGGCAAAAAGAAAAGAAAATCCGGTTACCATCACGCACAACTGATCGCAAACAATACCAAGGAACGAATCAATCGCTGAGCGATAGGACAAGAATGGCATACCGCCTTTACAATCTTATAGCGACAAACGAAAGTATGCAATGAACTCTTTTTACGAGGCATCAGAGATTGGGCTGAGTCAACTGAACCACAACAAACTACAGGATCAAATGCACGATGATCTTCTATCAGCTCCACATTGACGTCAATACATACTGTGTCGTCATCAAAAAGCCGATATGGGATTTTGTACGGTCTTGAATACCACTGGACAATTGCCTGATATGGATCGTCATCGCTTTGAAAACCATTTTTCACTTCATACAGTTCTTGATGCTGGCGATCTCGCAACTTTCTACTGAACCTGAATCTACTGTCCCTGCGCACGATATCAGAACAAAATCTCCAACTTTTAATGTTAGACCCGTAAATGCACTTCTTGTAGAAATAGCAATTTTTCGTTCCAAATTTCGTACGTAAGTTATTGGGTATGTGAACAGCGGTTTCTGGATTTCCAACCCAGCAAACTTTTGCTTTTACAACCATTGTGCGATCGTACACACTTATAATGTCCGTGAATTACAAATTAGAGCGAAAGTTATAAATTTGCATATTGATGAAAATATTCGCAAAAATCGTAATCAATGTTTGGGAATACTTACTGTAATGAAAAGATGATACGAACGTTGGAGAGTCAAAGAATCAAACGCCAAATACCACTCCATTTCGGTCGTCGCAAGGAGTATAAGAAACTCAGTCACTCATTGTTTCCCATCTTTTGGGTTTAATTGGTTTGCTGGTACACTATCTGGACAAGCCTAGCAAAACAGGAAAAGAACGTTTATACAAACGAGTAACATCTAAGAGTCTTTTACACCTACCGAAAGTACAACCGCCAGAGACCTCCAATCGTTATGGCATTCTACTCTACGTTACCGCGTCACGACATTCATTTTCAAACTACCGCGTTATGGCTTCAACGACACATCACCGACAAATTCAAACACATTGGGAAAAAGACGCGACCACGATTTTTAATGTATTTTCCAAACTCAAACATTTGGCACGATATAAACAAACACGAAACTGACAGAGTGTCAGTCACTTTGACATTCTACACCTGATGGACGAGTGTACTAAAAAGGGAAATTTAGATTTCAATTGCCCGATGCACCCCAGTTGGGGGATCTGAATTGAACATCGAATCGCCCAGGGAAAAAGTTAACGGCTCGCCGGTTGAAACCGAGCCGATGAAAAATCCAATAAGGAAGAACGGCTCTCTCTCTTTTCTGGCGGGTTCGAGACAACAACGAGGACTAAGCGAGGATAGCGCTCTGAAACTTGAAAAAAATCCATCGAGGAAACGAATTGCGACCGGAGGAAAATTTCAACAGCGGAGAAAAATTTTAACAGCGATCCAACTAAGGGAGATTGGCGACATCAGGCAATAATAAGCGCGCTGGCAGAAAATTGCAACGCAGAGTACCTCGGGGGGCCCCCGCTTAGGTAGAGTAAGTGAAATTTTAACTTTTTAATGCATTATATTTTTGGAACTTTATTTGCATTTCGCAATTGAATATATAGTATATAGTGAAATAGTGGAAGTTTTTGTGTGATTGTTGAAGGAAGAGTAAGTTTGCCGCGCATGTTAATTGTACACCTGGCTCGGGTGTGTTCGAAGGTAAATTTCCTTGCGATTTATTCAGGAATTTCTGTAGCGAAAGTGTTACTTATTTAGTTTTTTTTGCTCGGTGTGAGTTACGCCGGAAAATCTGAGCCCGGCAAGTGTGCAACTGGTCACCCGGTGATTCTAATCTTCCCCTGTTAGGGAAGAGCTTAAACAGTGTTAGTCCGAGTTGTGTAAGGAGTGTTCGGCGGCCGCGTTCCCGCGTTTGTGACCAGGGGATAAGCGATGGGCCCCACCTACGACCGTCTTCGACAGCAAGCCGGGTCCGAGGTCCTTAGCCGAAGGAACTCCCACGCGGAGGGTAACAGACTTACATCCCATTTAATTTTACTACACAATGCGCTACATTGTGGTGCTTGCAAAACCGATATCCTACTGGCTGCGCCAATTGTTGCACAATACCAGTACACCCCATGTCTACTGGCACGCACTGGGAGCTTGATATGATATACATATCAATCCTCCCCGGCTGCAGGGAGGAATCTCACTGTTTTACCACTTACATGTTATTGGTTAATGCAATATTTTAGAAATGAATTTTTCTAAGCTGATTAATTTATTCAAGAACTAGTTAGTGAGGTTAAATGTCGGCATATGAATGAATTTAGAGTATTAATTGAGCAGTTAACTTGCATGATTTATATTCATTTCAATTATATTTTTTAGTCGTTCAGAGGAAAAATAGAATTTGAATAAACCAATCTATTTATTTAAGCTTTAACTGTTGTCGGGCTGACGCCTTGAGCACGCAGTTATATTAACGAATCAATTGATTATAATCCAACTGCTAGCCCCGGGCACAAAGCCTTGGGACGCTAATACTCGGGCTGATGCAATGCATGTAACCAATTCGTTCCGCTGGGCGGAACGTTCGATTGCGAAGTCTTGTGTGTATATGTTTGATACTTGATACGAGTATGGATACACACCCACTTCTGCTAATACATGATACGGCACCGCGCTCACAGATGCATTGATCACAATTCGCAGCTTTTCGTATATGTATGTTGTCATTTACAGTACACAGAGAGGAATGACGGAACACGGAAAGCTATGAATCGTACGAGTGTGTACAAGTGGTGTTGCGAGTTTAAAAATGGCCGTACTTCCATGCATGATGATCAGAGGAGCGGAAGACCTTCAATTGTGATTGACGAGCTTTTGGAAAAAATCGAGATTGCGGTGTGTGACGATCGCAGATTGAAGTTAGATGAACTTTCTGCGATGTCCCTCATACACGAAACAATCACAGAAACTCTCGGATATCGGAAATTGTCTGCGAGGTGGGTCCCAAAACAGCTGACAGAACAGCACAAATTGAGTCAAGTGCAGAGCTCCAAAGAGTTTTTGGAACGCTGACGCTGAACCCTGACTTGACCCCTTCAGATTTCCATCTCTTCACTTCCCTTAAGGTGCACATGGTTGAGAAGTTTTCAACGGACGAGGGGGTGAAGGGGGAGGTGGAGAAGTGGGCGAAAGAGCCGGCGGAAGACTTCTTCGAGGCGAGCATCAAAAAATTGATCCCGCGGCTCACCACTTGCATCGAGAGGGATGGTGACGACGTCGAAAAATAACTTACATATGTACAAGTGTAACCAAGTATGTTTTTGTTTAATTAAATCTTTTTTGAACCCTACATAAATTGAGTACACTTAATTTCTGGACGTGCCTCGTATGTTTCGAGTGGAAAGTCTTCAATGCGTAAAAAACAGGGGTATTCGTGCCTGGAAGTGGTGTCGGAGGTAAAATATTTTTTCCGTCAATATACTGCCGGCAAAAATTGCGCTATCGCTGTGACGTCCGTAACTTCCGACATTAACTGCGATAAACTTGAAGTATGGGTTCACTATCGCGAGAAAAACTAACGAAGAAAGCGTTTGTAGCAAAAACATTGCCAAGCACTATTTTGTGGGCATTTAAGTTTCACATGTTTGCCATCTATGCTACCTAGGCAGTTCGAGAACCCCCAAGTGTTGAGAATCTTTTCACAGATTGTTTCCATATAGAGATCGCAGGAGTAGGAAACAAGCTTGGTTGGAAGTCAACTCAAACTTCCCTACATACTTCTCTCACAATATTCCCAGCGGTCGAATGAATCGTTCAAAATGAAAAGGCTATGGTCTGAAAACTGTCTGGAAAACAAAATTGAAACTACTATATACAACAATCAAATTAAACTTAGGTAATTTAATTTTGCGTCATGTTTCGATACCCTTTTTTGTCGCACTACAATCAAAATGGGAAAAATTTACACGACTCCTACATCAAACACAAAAAACTCACAAAAGGTGTAACCGGACAGGCAGCGAGATACAGAAAGTGGCCATGGAGTGGGCATATGAAATTCCTTGACGATAAACTTAAATTTTGTCCCCCCAAGTAGTAACATTTTAGAAACCTCCATCAAGGGTAGCAGTTCTCCTGCACCAATGACTTCACCGCTGATAGCAGATGACGATGTATTAGAAGTCTCTACACAATCTCCAGGTGCAGGTCTACGCAAAAATATATTCAAATCACTGAGCCATCGCAGATGCAATCCAGAGAGCGATGTTGACAAAGCCATTGGGTATTTGCAAAAAAAAGCAGTCGAGATAGATTCAACTACTTGTTCCTCAACTACGCGAAGACATTCAAGAAATTAAAGCCTAGCACGCAGATTATAGTGAAGTTAGAGCTAGCTACCCTCTTTTCAAAAGAGAAATGGAAGAAGAATTCAAAATGTATAGTAGGGGAAAATGGGGGAAACACGAACGCGGAGTAGTTCCGAATGCAACAGTTCTGACATGTTAGAATGATGTGGCCGAATTTTGTTCACTGCCACTTTGAAGGTTGCGCTGCATGTAGTTTCAGTCAACATCACGGGAGATACGGACGCGCATACGAGTCAAGGTGTGGATTTTTGATTATTTTGTGTGTTTTTGATGTAATTTTTCCGTAAATGTAACTTGATGTAGTTTCATTTCTATCAATTATAGTGATTTAACTTTTACATAGTGAAATACTTACATATTGATGAGTTAAATTACAACCACACTAATGGCATAAGAAAACTAACCTAAATTTTTTATTGTCATTTGAATTGTTTCGATCCTAAGGGCCAATGGCGAACAGGCCATGTCGGGTAATCTCGAACGTTCGGCATTACCACATTTATCAGTTCTCTGTTCATTTATTTTTTATCATTGTTCTAGATGCCGCGTAATTACATCAGAATGACAGAAACAAAGTATAAACTAGAAGATCTCCAAAAAGCTGTAGAGGATGTTAAAGCTAAAAACTGAGTATTGAAAAAGCAGCAACAACTTATTCGGTGCCTAAAACTACCATTTTCGATCACTTGAAGAAGGCTCTAATAAAACAACCAAGAAATGATAGAAAACCATTATTTACAGATGAGCAAGAATTGGAGCTCGTGGACTATATTATTAAATGCAGCAAACTTTATTATGGATTGACGATAAGCAAAATTCGCCAAATAGCCTTCCAATTTGCAGAGCGGAATAACTTTCCTCATAATTTTGACCGAGTAAAACAGCTAGCTGGAAAAGACTGGTATTACAATTTTATGAAGAGACATCCCAATATATCTTTGACGACACAAGAAGCAACCTCATTAAATCGGATCTCTGCACTGAATGAAGGTAATGTTAAAATATTTTATGATAATTTGAAGGCCATACAAGACAAACACCATATTCAACCTGATAAAATATTTAACGTTGATGAGACAGGTATATCAACAGTTCAAAGAAATTTTAAAATATTAGCAGCAAAAGGTGAAAAAAAGTTGGGAAGGCAACGAGCGCTGAAAGGGGGTCCACAACAACAGTTGTTTGTGCATTTAGTGCGGCTGGCGAATATATTCCTCCATTTTTTATATTTAAAAGAAAGCGGATGAATGCTCTCTTACTAAAAGGCATTAACACGAACATGATTGCAGCAGTATCAAACTCTGGATGGATAAATGAAAGTTTATTTATTGATTGGCTACACCGCTTTGTTTCATTTGCAAAGCCTTCCAAAGAAAATCCAATTTTGCTAATATTAGATAACCATGAGAGTCATATCAGTCTCAATGCATACACACTTTGCAGAGACCATGGAATCATTATGCTGACTCTGCCACCGCACACCTCACATAAACTCTAGCCGCTAGATTTGACATTTTTTGGTCCTCTGCAGACTGCATACAACCAAGAATGTGAGAATTACATGTCAGATCGATTTGGAAAACCAATCACACAATACGAGATCGTTGAATTATTTACAAATGCTTTTAACCGGTGCAGTAATCTTGCAAAGGCAGCCAGTGGATTTCGATCTGCAAGAATATATCCCTTACTCCCAATTGAATTTGATCTAATTCAGCCATGCGTTTCTCTGAATAATACCTCACAGGCAACAATATTTCGAACACAAAACAGTAAGATCGATACCCAACTTCCAAGTAATTTAGTAACCGACATTCACATGGACGAATTGGCAATTTGTGATCAACAAACTACCGATGCTCACAATTATACTTCTAATATGTCTGCGGCTGGACAAGTTCACAGTGTTGAAGCTTTCGATATCCAAACTTCTGATACACGTGCAGTCTCTTTAAAATCAAGTGAAGATATGTGCAGGCTCTCAGTTTCTCGGTGCGAAATTGTTGAATTGCCTTTAATTCCTCCAAAAATATCCAAGCGCAATACTAGAAAGAAAACGTTGATTATTCTAACAAGTACACCCGTAAAAGACCAACTAGAAGAAAAGGAAAATAGAAAACGCTCAAAAGAAGAATTCA
Organism: Odontomyia ornata; assembly: GCA_963969285.1. Lineage (NCBI taxonomy): Eukaryota > Metazoa > Arthropoda > Insecta > Diptera > Stratiomyidae > Odontomyia > Odontomyia ornata. Next base: position 89,724,226 of record OZ017740.1, read on the forward strand.
AAACAAAAACTGAAAAAATGCAAAACAAAGCAATTAAAATAAAAAGAGTGAAACGTAAAGATAGAAAATCTATAAACAAACACGCTGAAAGAGTATTGAAAAATTTTATGAATATTAAAGACTTTAATGATCCTGGTCAAAATAAGAGGGGAAGAAAAAGGGAAGAACGAAAATGATGACTACTATTGTATTTTTTGTATCAATAAATATATCGATCCCCCCGAAGAAGATTGGATTATGTGCTATGTATGTGAAAATTGGGCTCATGAGAAATGTACAGATGGACAGTCAACATCGGCGGGTTATAAATACGATCTCTGTCGTAATTAACCCATTAAAGCCTAGCGTTGCCATATAGCAACGTTGATGATCGGATTCGTTTACAGATCATATTTCAACAACTTTAGATTGTAACCGTTCACTATTACTTAGAACTCGTTGTTAGATATACAAGTCAGTGATAAGAAACAATTGGTTGTGAGTGGTGTTTTAAGTTTGAAAGCAGTTGTTATTTCATTTGTTGGGTATCAAAAATTTCGCAGAAATGGCGAACCGGAAAAGGTTTGTTCCCTTAATTCTTATTTTGCGCATTGTTTCGTGTTTTATCTGATTATAATTTGTTCAAATTTATGCAAGACTTGTAATAAGATTAAATATATTTGAGTTTGACATTTATATTTGGCGTCACGGAGGTTTTTCGTCTGTTGCCATATGGCAACGCTAGGCTATTATAGGGTCATTTTTTCCTAAAAAGTAGTTTTTAACTCCTTTCAGCTTAACGTTGCATGAGATTGCAAATTTACTTGAACAAGATGATGAGGATGAGTTACAAGACATTTATATTGAGCCCCCTGAAGTTGCTGAGCAAACAGATGAAGACTCTGCTGATGAAGACTCCGGTGAGCTCATAGACAATCTACAGGGAGACAACTTCTGGCGGGTGCAGAAATCGTATCACAAAAGAAAAATGAAGATGCTGATGAATGCCTAACGGATACAGGTCCATCCAATAAAAGACGCAAAATAGCATACAATTGGAAGAAGTGTGATCTTCCTGACTTTTCTTCACCGGCATTCATTCCATCAGAATCATACAATTATAAAGATATGTCATGCACCGAGATTTTTGAGTTATTGTTTGATAAAAACTTATAGGAATTTCTTTTAGAACAGAGTTCTAAATATGCACTGTTTTTGAACTGCCCAGACCCTCGCGTTTCCCTTGGTGAGCTTAAATGTTTTATTACCATTTTGATCCTATCAGGGTATAATAAATTATCGAGTAAAAGGTCTTGCTGGGATAGTGGTGATGACATGCGAAATACATTGGTTTATAATGCTATGCGACGTGACAGATTCATCCAGATAATGCGTTTTATTCATGCAAATGACAATAATAATCTTGATAAGAAAGACAAAATTACGAAATTGCGACCATTGATGAATATTCTTAAACGAAATTTCCTTGCTCATATTCCAAATGAACAAAATCTTGACTATGATGAGAACATGATCGAATACTTTGAAAAACATGGCTGCAAACAGTGTATTCGCAACAAACCCATCCGATTTGGGTACAAATGTTGGTCTTTGAATAATAGTCGTGGTTATTTGGCAAATTTTGAAGTGTATCAAGGTTCTATCCCAGATGCGAATATAGAACATGAACAAAATTTTGGTAAAGCAACAGCACCCATGCTTTCCATGATTAGTGAATTACCAGAAGTTATGAGGAAACAAAAACTACAGTTCTATTTTGACAATCTTTTTACGGGTATTCCACTTCTTATTCATTTGAAAAATATAGGCTACGGAGGAATAGGAACACTTCGACAAAACAGATTGCCAAAAGAATGCCCAATCACTAAGGTGGAATTGATGAAGAAAAGAGAAAGAGGGTCATACGACTTTGCGTCTCAAGGTGATGTTGTTGTAGTCCGATGGATGGATAACTCCGTTGTAACTGTTGCTTCTACAGATCACAAATTAAGTCAAATAGGATTGGCGGATCGATATTCTAAGGCCAACCTACAAAAAGTTAAGGCACCAAGGCCCAACCTAATATCAATTTATAATCAATACATGGGAGGCAAAGACCTCATGGATGCTCATTTTAATAATTAAAGGATGGGAATCCGAGGCAAAAAATGGTAGTGGCCTATTTTTACGTGGCTTATAGATGTTACTATCAATAACTCCTGCATACTAATGCGCAACTCAGGGAAAGATATTTCGCAGCTGAATTTTCGTCGTGAGCTGGTCCAAACATATTTGAGGAACTATGGAACCTTTCCTAAAACTGGCGGTCGACCATTTACCTCAAGTTCCGCATCCAGAGTTTTGGAAGGCATAAGATACGACGAAAAAATCACTCTCCGCAATCAATTGAAAAAAAACGTAGATGTGCTGGAATTGAATGCAAGACGATTGGGAGGGTTATATGTTCAAAATGTGATGTTGGTTTGTGTATCAAATGCTTTCAAAATTATCATTCTAAATAAAAAGGTTTATATTTTAGACATATTATAATAAATAAATAAAAAAACTTGTCAGCATTTCTCTTATTCTTAAGCCGATAATATACAAATTTTAGTGCTCATATCGACCTAGCGTTGTCATTTGGCAACAACCCAAAACTCTAAACCGGGACTTTTAATATTTTTTTTTCTGTCAGAATGCTGTTGCCTAGATGTTATTCAACCTAAATATAAGTGAAAAACAATAAAAAACGATTTTTAAAAACTCAGGCTCTAATGAGTTAACATGTTAGTTCGTAATTACCAAACTCGGTGTTCGGATTTAACCGACGTTAGTCGGGTAAACAAGAACACCAAGACTTTTGTTTCTTTTTCTTTCTGCTACATTTTATGAAGAAAATAATAAATGTTGATGAGTGAATTGATGGCTGGATTGTCAAACTTTATTACAAAGCAATAAACAAAACTTTTTGTCTTAATACCGCTGTTTTATTAATGTTTTCCCTTAAGTGTTCATGTTTCCCCCACTTTCCCCTATATGTTAATGGCAACGCAGGTTCTGATTAATTTTAAGAAAATCTTTTGAAATTAACAACTTGACCTATTTAAGCCGACAAGTTATTACCATTGTGTGGTAACCACTGGGAAATGTGTAAACAGTAAATGTGAGAAGGACGAAACCTATATTTTTATATTTATAACAATTTATTATCCGCCGATTTTCAATATGTGATCCAAACGTGTGCAACTCAATTTTATAAGCAAAATACAATATTTGCGCCTCTATAAAAGGTCTCTAATTACGAACATCGGCAGATTCTTTTTATGTTAATAAATACCCATGTGGTGCTACGAAAATTGCAGTAAGAAGTCTGGGAGTAGGCGAGCCAAATTCTTTTTCGAAATCTTACGTTATATACGAGAAATTTACCTTTCCGGCTGGTTCTGCCAACGGGAATTTTTTTAGTTTAGCTCGATGTGATATATATTTGAGTTTTGTGGTAGATAATCTATAGTTTATTGAATGTTGGTAGTTATTTAGAGGGAATTTATTTATGGGGTTCCAAATTTGACTCCATTCGACACTTTGAGTAATTTTTTAGACCCGCCCGCTGAGGAGAGGGTTCATCTTTGGATCGTCAGTGATTAATAATCCTTGGAGTCTCAAAAAGGAATTTCATCTCGAAACTGACTCAAAAGATAGCAGTTTTTCAAATATGTATTTCATTTGATTCAACTCGAGGCAAAACTTGTCTGTTGGATAGAATCCTGGAAAAGAATATCATATCTTGTAACGCATATCATTCAATAAACCTTTTATGTCCAGATATGCTACAATAACATATAATGATTTTGCTGGAAGTGTTTTGACGAACGCATGTTCTAGTGGCAGTATGGATGTGTTGCAATTGTTTCCCTCCCGATAGGCGAGTATTACTCGCTGATGGATGTTGTCTTTGAGACCTGTTCCAAGTTGTACATCTTATGCTAAGTTCTTAAGTGATGCAATATGACTTACGCGTTTAGAGAGTTTTGTTTCCATCAAAAAGAACAAAGCATCTGTACGATACACTGTGTTTAGAGTGCATTGCATGTTCTTTGGGAGGATCTTTTTCATGAATTCCTAGAATGAGCCTGATGTTCAATCTGAGAGTTTATGTCATACACTTTTATGAATGTAGATTCATCAAGGACAAATAATTTATATTTAAACCATTATAATAGTATAATAAAATTTTGTTTGAGGAACGAAACTGCGAGACATTATAATAGATTATTAGTTTAATCAATGGTAACCTAATGTCTATTCGTATTTTGATATTTATGGACTTGTGTGCAAACAACTATAGGCGAAGCAACTAAGCAAATAAGTAGGAGTAGGAGTAGGAGTGCCTACCTCCAATGGCCTGAGATCTTTTCGGGAGAGGTGAAATGACAAAGTACCTTCCTGTGATGTCAAAATGAATGCAGTGGCAGAGTGAGTCATCAAACAATCATATCAAAACAAATTAATAGTAGATCAATAAATGGCAGTGTTTTATTGTTATTTGCAAATCATCCCGTTAATATTGTCAAAACGAATCAATTAGAGCTCACTGGATGTTGTAAATCATCTACTTAGTATTGTCAAAACGAATAACCCAGAGTTTGTTGAATATTTCTCGAAAAATATTAAATTTTTAACACAAAAAATTCTTGAGGCGGCCGCACACTTCATACCACTTGTGTTTGGAAGGTATCCCGTCTCGGCTGTCACTTGCAGGGCTTACCCTCACGTTTGCGGAGATTTATGTTTCATCTTCATTCAATGATTTAATTAGCATAGCCAAAGCGAATCAATTAAAGTTTGCTGGATTGCATTCCGTTGTCATTATCGTCAATCACCCAATTAGTACTGTCAAAACGAATTAACAAAAGTTTAGTGAATATTTCTTGAAAATTATTAAAAGAAAGTCCTAGCCAAATCAGGAAAGGCTTCCAAATGGAAAGTAATGAAGATGGCTGGTACTGTGTGAGTAGAGTTAAGCTTATGCAAAATAAATGGTTGCAAGTCCCATTGGAATATGCTTTTATTACCTGTAGCAACTGAATTAAAATGATTCTCTTACAGTTTTCAGAGTATTGGTTGCCATCATCTGTGTATGTCTATACTGTGATGCCATGGAGAGAATTATAGTATACACGTTGAAACCAACTTCATCTAACATTCTTTTCCTTTGACAGTTTTTCAAAAAAAAAAAAAAAATGTCAATGCCACTCAATGAAACCGCAAGCGAAAAATTCTTATGAGTGAATCAATTAGAGTTTGCTGGGTGACAGTTTTCTGTCGCTTTCTGTAAATTATCCATTTAGTATTGTCAAAACGAATAAACTAGAGTGTACGAAATCCTCCTTTTTGTATCATAAATCATATCTTAATAGCATCATTTTCTTTAATTGTGTAGACAAATATCTATCGCTTGATTCATATTGTCATCATCATATTTTCATTAAAATTCATTTAAACTTATTTTCTTCTAAACTCACTGGAATGTGTACGTAACATGATGCGTGTTTTGTTTGGCGAGCACCCATCTATGAATTTACCTCGTGCGCGTTAGACAAAAGATTCCCACAGCGATCGTATGTATCTATAAGACACATGAATTATGTTGCACTTGCAAATTTGTGGGAACCGCATTCAGGTGAGCTTAGCAATTTGAATATGTGAAGTAAACAATTGTAATTTAGATATAAGAAAACTTTTATGTGAAATAGAGTCAGTCAAGTTTGACCATCAAAGGAGACAAGTTGTTTTTATTCAGTGCTAGTAGCGAGTTAGCCGATACAAGCATCGGCCGAATTCAATTGCGATTCCAGCTTGTTTGCCTCAGTATAAGGACTGAGGCAACAAAACTTCGGTATAAGGCCAAGTTTTCCCCTTGAATAATTCAGCGCGGCGTTGTCTTAATACAAGAACTGAGACAACAGAACTTTGGTATAGGGCCAAAGTGAGCTACAAACAGCCAAGGCAAAATACTCACGACTCAAAACACAAAGTTAATTGGATACTTCTCGCAAACTATTAAATGAAGATTTAAAAAAAAATGTTGAAGCAGCCGCACACTTCAAATGACTTGTATGTGAAAGCTCCAATTAACATACTCAAATCACATTAAGGTTACTGGATGACAGTCGTTTGTACCCATCTGTCAACAATTCGATAAGTATTATCTGTAAAGAAATGAGAAATAAGATTTAATTTGAAATCGTTTAATTTTTGTTGTGTTGCGGCAGAGTAAACCAAACCTTGGTAGACGTCAAGCTCGCTGCGAAAGACACGTACTCTTAAAAGCACATAAATGAATATACGTGCATTCGTGTTGTCTTGCGCTCTAAGCGCAGATCATCTTTGACTCTTGTATCGAGCAGATGAAATATATTGCATTCCAAGTTTTCCTCACACGTTTTCATAGGCATTTCATTCAAAAATTCTTCAGGTTATGGGCCAACAATTCTTTTTTTTGACTTGAAATATTAAAATTCGTGTAAATTCAGTCATCCTGAAAATAATAGTGAAGAGATTTTGTTGAAAAATTTTCATTTTAAAAAATGTTCTTATTGGTTGCAAACGTGCACTACTGCCAAACGTAAAAATGGCAAACAAACATTATCGCCCACAATTAAGCACATGGGAACGGCCTTAAGGTCCTTAAAAAATGATACTTGGAAGGTTTCGGCGCAAACGGCGCTCAAGTTATTAGATTCCTGATAAGATGTGACCGGTAAACCTACTGAAATGGATGCAATAAAAGCGTTAGATTGAGGACGCTAAGCGAAGGCAAAGTTGACCTTGATTCTCGACCGATCAATTATAGTCATATTCAAAAGGCAAAAACGGCAAAAGAGATCTTCTGTGCACGATCATCGACAGTTGCCCATCGATGGAGCAATTTGTCTATACAGTAACTTTGACGGCGCATAGATTGTCAAGTGCAGATCTCAAGGAGAACGACAAATGGCTGGCGACATTCCTATTAGCTGGTTTGAACGGAGAACACAAACCAATTATTATGGTGATCGAGAGTAGCGGTACGAAAATTTCATTTGATCTCGTGAAAATGAAACTGCTTCAATATGTGACAGCAGATTTTGCCACGAATAATACAAACGCACTGTATACGTGTAAGAATAATATGAAAAACACCAAATTGGGAAAGTCAAACAGACAAACGGAAAACATTACAGCAAATCGATGAAAAATATATAGTGGTGTGGGTGCATTTCTTTCGGCCATATTGGAAGAATTGTCCGAAACGTTAACAGTCAAATGCGAAGGCAATAGCTATTTAAACTTGCTGTTCGGCACGTCATGCAAATTGAGATTTTTTTTATAACAATTCTGGTGCGAGCGTGCACATAAGAACTAATAAAGAGTTTTTCTTGAACCAATGTAAACAAACAACTACAAAAACGGTGACGGTTGATGATAACTCAGAACAGTTGACAGCGTTAGTTTGATTAATTTGAAACTCAATTGCGATAATGGACAAGATTGTCGCAACAGTGAACGATGTGTTATACTTGCCAGGTCTATACACGAATTTTTTATCGGTTCATCAATTAACAAAAAAAAGATGGTATATCATCTTCGATTAAAACGGCTGTTATTTTATTGGAAAAGATGGCAAGCTAATCGGACATGCAGAGGAAGCGAATGGCGTGTGCAAGTTAATGCAGCGCAAGAGTGATACGGCATTTTAATCAGAGGTTGTGGCATCGACGATACGGACAAATTGGTCATCAGAAACTCTCGAGTATCTGTGGAGGCATAATGGTCAACGGAATACGATTGTCGAAGGTATCCAATTCGCATTGTGAGATTTGTGTTCAGGGTAAACAAACGCGATGACCAAGCCCAAATACAATGGCCGATTCGCTTGATCTGGTCCGTTTTTACGTCAGCGAACGGTAGATCATTTATATCGTTACGTTCATCGACGACTTTAGTGGTAAAGTTTGGGGTTTTACGAAGAAAGGCGAATCAGAGGTCTTCGAAAAATTCAACTTGTACAAGGCAGTTGTAGTGTCCTGGGATGATTTGTACACAACATTTCTTAACGAGAAAGGTGTGCTGGGATAACAATCCCACACGCATTACACCCATAAATTAAAGCAATTTCTTACCACACAATTCACGTAGGTCACATTCCTAAATTATAAAATAACAATTTTAAATGCGAAAGTTCAACGGATTAATTTCTTTTCATTTTCAACGACCTAGACAATGAATTGTTTCATTAACGCCGACAATATTCTATACTCACATTACACCGTCCATACTCTATACAAAGCATATACACTTGCTAGTGCTACATATGTTCCTATGATGGGAAGAGAGGATGTGGCTGCACATGTACATGCCGGAACGATCGAAGGAATCATGTTACATAACAGCAATGAGGATGAGTTCTTTTGAATGGGCTCATTATTGCAGTGTTATGTTTATATTGCTATTTTAGCAAAACAGTAATGGTTGGATATAGAGTGAGTAGTTGGGTGTTATCAATTCAGAATATGAGTTTTTAGGACAATAAATTGTACTCGTGACATACTGACCACTTGAAAGGATCAGTCATATTCCCATGAGAATTTGCATGAATTATTTAGGTATAAGCGAATATTGTATATAGGCAAATAGTATTTAAGCACTTGTGAATTTTAGAGAAAAAACAGTCGAAAGTGAAAAGCGAAAGTGCCAACATCGGCAAGACTTTCATTTCAAACTATTAGACATATCGACACCAGTGGATGCCAATAGCTCTAGCGCTTGCGCTGGAAAATAGGTATTCTCTACAAAATAAAGTAAAGGGACAAATAACTCAACAGTAGAACGTTTAACTTGCAAACGGCGAAAGCCATTTAGATCAAACAACGGGGCCGAATGCAACAATGGCGACTTCAAACGTTTTTTTCGTGCAAACGGCATCATTCATCCGTCTTCTGTTGCCTACACGTTACAACAAAATGGCAAGGTGGAATGAATGCATAGAGCACTGGTTGAGAAGGCGCACTGTATGCTATTCGATGCGCAATTATCAATATGATCCTGGGCGGAGGCCATCAATAGTCAATCGGCTTCCAATCTATCAGTCCAAGACACTGGATGAGGTTTGAACAGGCAAACGTAAGAATATTGCGCATCTTCGAGTCTTCGACAGCAGGAGAGAATAACGCAAAAAAGCTTGATCCGAAATCGAAAAAATATATTTATGTGGGCTACAAATCGAATTGCCAAGGCTAATGACTGTACAACCCTAAGACAAATGTCGTGATTGTGAGTCAAAATGTGGTTTCTGATGAAGATACGAAACCAACGAAGAGAAATCTTGATATCAACGATAGTAAATTTGATCTTTTCGCAGAACAAGATCCATTTGAAGTGGAAGAATCGGTGGTGAACGATGATGCCAACGTCGATAATGGACGATGCGGTCTAGCATCATCAAGGTGTGGTACAACTTACGACGCAGACACAAGCGCGCCAAAAAAAGATACCTCTTTGGACGACAGCAACAACGACAATACATTCGAGGAGCATGATTCGAACTGATTCATTTGGATTCCGCCGTGCAACGTGCAAATCAACGGCCCCGCTCACCACTCAACGCGCTCTTAACCGCACAACCAATCATTGTTCGTCGCAATGCCCGGCATGAGCGATCCGCTTACTTTTGAACAAGCGATCTCCTGCAACAACGCAGCTATGTGGAGAATTACTGTGGACGATGATCATTGATCGCAAATCTGACCTGCACGTTGGTCGATTTGGCAACAAATTGCAAGGCGATTAACAATCGCTGGATCTTCAAAACCAAACAACAGCAACGGCGACATTGACAGGTTCAAGGCTAGAATCGTGATCAAAGGGTGCAATCAACTCAAAGGCATCGACTAAGAAGAAACCTTCTCTCCTGTCATTAGATATGGTTCGATTCGATACCTGATTGCAATGGCAACCATTGAGCAAATGGTTTTTTTTGCATGGCGAGCTAAAAGATGAAATTTTTATGAAACAGCCAGAATTATACAACGATGGTACTGGTCAGGTGTGTCATTTAAACAAATCTCTCTATGGCCTGAAATCAGCAAGTCGACAATAGAACCACAAACTAAATGCGGCTTTTAAGGCTTTTGGGGTGATCCATGCGCGATATGACGCTTGTATTTACTTCATTGAACGAGATGGAAAAATTCTCATCCTAGCAATTTAAACCAATGATATGATTTTACCCTCCAGTCATCATTAAAGAGCAAACTGAAAGAACATATGAGACGTACTTTAATGATGAAAGATCGCGGCAGCGCAAAGTTTGTTCTTGGAATGAATATCGCGACAATTGAACCAGATATCATCAATTCGAGCTGACGCACTGCAGTCCAATTTCGACACCTAATGACGTGAATCAGGAGATCACACATGGATTGAGCCCGACGACGTATGAGGAACGTGCTGAGATGGCGAAAGTGCCATAACAGGAACCTAGGCCGGACATTCAGTATGTGACTAACAGCGTCCGTCAATTCAACAGCAATTCAAGCAAGGCACATTTGACAGAAGTCAAGCGTATTCAGCGATATTTGAAGTTCACAGTTGATAAAAGGCTATCATTCAGTCGACGCATGTATGATAAATTTGTTTTTATTTTAATGCGGCACGATTTTCTGGAATTTGTAGATAGCCCACAATGAAGGCGGAATACATGGCAATGTCATCAGCAACACAGAAAGCGCTATAGCTAAAGAGCCTTCAAAATGAGTTGTTCGGTGAGATTTACGGCAGCAACCAAGGAGCGATTCGCCATCAAGTCTGAAAGTGTTTTCCTAATACGATCCAATTGACGTCAGCATACCTTGCTATTCTTTTTACCATGAAGTGCGAGTATCATAAAAATTTGCAACCTGTGAATCACTCTACTTAGTAAACTGATTTAAAAAAAAAAAATCGGAAATCTTTGCCACTGTTATCTAGGCAAGAAATTTCGCAAAGTCGAATTGTGCGCGCTTCTATTTAACCATGTGTTACAGCGTAGTTTCCCGGCGTCAAGGCGAGGCGGTAACCCTAAAGAAAGACGCACATAGAATCGGCAACGTGTGGGTGATCGGCGGCATGGCGTGCAACAGGCGAGTGTAAAGAGTAGTCTACTTGTCGACATCGGCGCGGACAGAGTCCATATAGAATATGGCGTGAATTATATTACGGTGTGAAATAATTATGGCGTTCTAAATAAAAGGCGAATTCAATTTTATTAGGACTGTGCTGTGTTTAAATTAATTATTATGTAACAATTCAGAGGTGGGATTGAGAATCCAGCGTGTGCGATATATTTAGAAAAACTACGGGCGACCATATTAAGTGCATTCCTATAGATAGGTGTCGGTTGGGTATTTTGGTCGCACTGTACTTTTTTGTGGCGAAATAAAGAAGAGAAGAGCACGTTCGTTATCCAATTCGGCTTTGAAAGATTTCCTGTGTTAAAAAAAAAATGTCAAATCGGCGTAAAGATACAAGCATGGATAGCGAAGACGAAGAGATTTCTTGGCGACGGACTTCGTCGGATGGCGATGAGGCGATGAAGGAAGCAAATGGTCCGAGTCAAGGCGATGGGCTCGGTGGCGACAAGGAGAAGGGTTTGGCGAGTGCGGACGGCCACGCGACGGCGAAAGCCATACGCGAGTTAATGCGCTCTGGACTGGCGGGTCAAATAAAGAAGGCGGTCCAGCAACAGGCTGCCTTGGCGTTTGGCGAGTTGCTGGAACAGCAGCAGGAGGAACGCTCGGCGTCGCGTTCGGATAGTGCTGACGGTAGGTCGAATGGCGGACGACAGGCATTGCGCATCGGGCATGAGATTATCGACACGTTCGATCCTGCCGATGCCGAGCAGAACGTGGAGCGGTGGCTTGGGAAAATCGACCAGCATGGCGATGTTCATGGATGGTCGGAGTACGAACGGGCAACGATTATGCAAGCGAAGTTGGCGGGAAATGCAAGGCAGTGGTTCCATCGATTGGATCAGTACAATTTTTCGTGGGAGCAGTGGAAGGTAAAGTTGCGGGCGGCATTTCCACGGCGTTATGAGTATGCGGTTATGCTCGAGGAGATGATTGCGCGGCGGAGGCAATCCGGCGAGGGCATGACGGCATATTATCATGCCAAATTAGGACTGTAAGCACGGGTAAAAATCCAAGGCGAGGATGCCGTGTCGTGCATTGTTCGAGGATTGCCCGAAGCACTTCGTGCCAATGCACAGGCGACAGGTTGCAAAACGCCGGAAAGATTGTATGAACGATTCATGGCGGGGTTCGAGTCGTACAGAGAATCGGACGGTGGCAAGGTGATTGTGCCAGCGCGAGAAGGCAGCTTTAGTCGCAACATTGGTGGAGAACGTGTTACACCCACTTTTTACCAGGGAAACTGGGGTGCTCCGGCGGGGCTTATGGACCCGGTTAGCTCGTCCGAAGACGGGCGTGGAGCGCCACTCGCTTCTCCCTCAAAGCCCCAAATAGCCGCCAAGCGAGAATGCGACTAACCGGATTAAACTCGACTAACCACCCTACGATTTTCACTCAATACTTTACCTACACCACTTCACTAACCACCCTATATTCTTCACTCCAATACTTCACCTACACCACTTCACTAACCAACCTATAATCTTCACTACTTATTCACTCGATTCTTCGCGTGGACCACTATACCACCCCCGAACACTCAGACTCCCGATATCACGGGCTTTATTTAACTCCCCGTCACTTCCACTTCGGCTTGTCCGTCCAAGCCGCACTCGTTACAAACCGCGATTTGAAACAAAGAACTTACTTCTCTTCTCAAGACAAAAATTTCTTCCTTCGAACATTAATTGAACACAAATAAACTCCAATTATTTACAATTTTTCCACACTTGTATTCCAGATCGAAAGAATCTATAAACTTAACAAAAGATACACTCTATCATAAAAAACTTACTTTTCTTCTAACCCTACAAAGGGGCCCCTTCGACGATCGTATTCGCGGCTATATTCCGTCGCCTTTCCTCCAATGTCGAAACTTGCTCGTCGCTTTGAAATCAATTTTTCCTTGGCGTGGATTTCGCTTTGCTGACTCCGCTGTCCTCCACTTGAAAATTCCGCTGCGCTTCGAATTTTATCTCGCTGGTTGCTCTGGTTCCGCTGCCGTCGTCGCCCACGATAAAAGAGATCAAAGAGGAGGCGCGTCATCCCTCGCGTGCTTATATAGCCTCCTCCTAACGGCTATGGTTCCGCTCGTCGGTCATCCACCTCTTCAGCGGGGTAATTCCTTCTTGCCGCCACTTGGTCGCCGCTCCCCTCTGGTGGCGAGCACTCCAACTTCGGCTGAATCAGCAAACATCACTGACAGTTTGGCCTGTCAGTGATGTTTGTTTATGTATTTCCGTGCTGAGAAAAATCGACCGCAATCTTCGCATTTATATACGGTTGGATCTTGGTGCCACCTTTTATGTTCTACTAATAATCTTCTTCCAGAGAACATTTTCCCGCACTCCTTGCCTTTAATTGCCGAAGAAATGGAATGAAGCAATTCGTGGTGCTCAGTCAATGCATAATTCATGGCAAAACATTCTCCACATAGTTCACAAGTGAAGACTTTCTGTCGCATATGTAGTTTTATATGGGCCTTCAAATTTCAAAGCAATTCGTGGTGCTTCAAAGCAATTCGTGGTGCTCAGTCAATGCATAATTCATGGCAAAACATTCTCCACATAGTTCACAAGTGAAGACTTTCTGTCGCATATGTAGTTTTATATGGGCCTTCAAATTTTCCCTCCTCGCGAAGCATCTTCCGCACTGATCGCATTTAAATAGCTCAGGATTCGCGTGTAGCGACATATGTCTTTTGAAATGATGTTTCATTAGGAATATTTTCGGACAATGTCCACATTTCAACGTTTCCGGGCTTGAGTGCAACTGAATGTGTTTCTCCAAGTCTTCTTTTTCTTTTAAGATACATTTCACAAAGATGGCATTTCATTACTCCGTCTTTATCGTGATACAGTTCGTGTCGCTTTAATCCCCGCATACTTGTAAACGTTAAGTTGCATATGTGTTTCTCCAAGTCTTCTTTTTCTTTTAAAACACATTTCACAAAGATGGCATTTCATTACTCCGTCTTTATCGTGATACAGTTCGTGTCGCTTTAATCCCCGCATACTTGTAAACGTTAAGTTGCACATGTCGCACCTTATTTCTTGATCACCCGCTTCACCTTCAGGACGGGATACTGCAGGCAATGGTCCAGCACTCCCTGGCAGCTTTTGGTTCGGTATAGTTTTAACAAGTCCTGAATTCTTTGCAACATTGTTGACTGCAACAGTTTCATTTGATTTAGGTAATTCATTTAAAGATTTATTTGTTGCGGTGCTTGATTTATTTTTAAATTTAAAGCAGGTATTCATGTACTGAGCTTTAAAATCATATGCAGTGCATAACTTTTGGACACCCTCCATGCATATAGCTTTTGGTAGAGAATCATCGGCTCCCATCCGCAATGGCATCATTGATCTAATCATATCAAGTAAAGCTGCATTTTCCTGTTGGAATATCATTCTTAAGTTGTTTGAAGACTCGCAAACGCGACCGACATTATTCCCACTCATTTTAAAGACGGGTCAATTGACATCAGCATCTACTAAATTCTTTTTTCTTGTTCTGCTGTGTCTACCACACTCAATAGACATAAATGAAATCGATTTAAGCCACCTGCAAACACTTCGTATTGAAGTTTCCCAATAATTTTCACATCATAAGTTATTTGCACAGAAGCTTGAGGGTTATTTCATTATCTGAGCCACCGTAATTGTGCTCAATGGCTTCAAATTTCGTACAGCATGAAACGACGTCATCATCGGACTTACCCCAATTTCCCTCCAACAGCGGATTTATGTAAGCGACGTAGTGTCCGTTTTGATTGTCTCCTGAATGAACTACGAAATAGAAATCACTCCTTTCTCAGCTTCCTGAAGACTGTATTCTTCACCAGCATCGTATTTGGTGTCAACATCTAGCATTTCTGTAGCAATGTAACTCTGGAACGATTCGTAAACCGGACAATTATTCTAAATTTAGAGATGCGTTTCCATCGACACTATCATGTGAACCGATGTTTTCTAACTGTACTCGTTGCTCCCGGAGAAACTGTAGCGTTTTATCGAAATTTTCAAGACAGTGAATTCTCATCATCTGAATCCTATTTGGCAACATCTGGCTCGATCTTGTTAGGTTTTGGTTTTACCGAAATATCTGGGGAACATTCCAACTTCGAACATGCGGTGATTCTGACCTTCGCTCGATGACAATTATGTTTGCTTAAGACTACCAATAATCGTATTTAAACTACTAATATGATTACAATTTAGACTGGCAAACAAACCCTAGTCGAGTGCGGCTTAGCTTTCTGACTATACATAGTCACGCGAATGTTACGATAGTGTTCGGGGTGAGGTAATCCTGGTGCCCTTCGGTTTTATCCGTAACAAACGGCAATGGTATGGACACAATTTAGCAAGGCGATGCTATAATTGTCAGGAACAGGGCACGCACCTAAGCAGAGATTGTCCTAAGGCGAGATTGGAGCGATGTTGGCGATGTGGCGAAGGCGGTCATTTATCGAAAGATTGTGCTCGGAAACAGGTGAGTGTTAGTAATTCCTGTGACAAAAATCAAAACAAACTTGTGGGCCAGATAAACGGCGTCAAAGTTCGGGTATATGTAGATACGGGCAGTGAAAGTAATCTCATGACGGTGGATTTAGTCAAGAGATTAGGGCTTAGCGTAGCACGGTCGGGCGCAGGCATTAAACTGTGCGGATTTGGCGGCGGAGCGTTGAAAGCACTAGGCTGGGTAAAATGTCTTTTGGTGCTGCCGGACTGTGAGATAAACATAGAGGCGTTGGTAACTGACGGTAGTATGGGAAGAGCAGAGTTGCTGTTGGGATGGCCGGCGATTAATGATCCCGGTGTCGTTTTGATAATTGGCGGTGAACGTGTCAAACTGGTTAGGAAAAACGATGCTGCAAGAGCACTTAGTCAGCTGACATTAGAGGCGGAACCCACACGGCGGAAAGTGGTGTTAGTAAAAGATTTTAAGTGCCAAGGCGAGACTACAGGGCGGGCAGTAGTTGAGGTGCTAGAAGCAACGGCGGGTGAACAAGTTTGCATGGCGGCAAAAATGTTTCGAGACGGTCAAGTCTGGACGGCGATGCCCAGCGGGCATCGCTAGGGCAGAGACTCAACAAAACGAAGACGAGATACAGACGGTTCAAAAAGACAGAGTGAGTATTAAATTGGTAGATAGTAAAGTTGAGTTAGACAAATTGAAAATAGGAAACATTTCGGCAACTGATAGAAGAAAATTAATGCAAGTATTAGAACAAAAGGCACACTGTTTCGCACAAAATGAGGGTGATTTGGGGTTGACTGGATTGGGTGAGATGGAAATTCGGTTAACAACAGAACTCCCCGTGTTCCGGCGACCTTATAGATTATCGGTGGCCGAAAGAGATACAGGAAGAGATAACGTGGATAAAATGTTGCAGGCGGGGATTATTAGGGAATCAAGCTCGGCGTATGCAAGTCCAATTGTGTTAATTCCAGAGAAGACCGGCAAATGGCGAATTTGCGTGGATTATCGGGCGCTAAATGCAATTACGGTGAAGGATCGATATCCTTTACCACTAATATCGGATCAGTTGGATAAGCTGGCAAATAAAATGTTTTATACGACACTTGATCTGGCGCAGGGTTACCACCAGGTCCCTATGCAGGAAGCATCAGTGAGAAAAACGGTGTTCATTACGTTTGGATTGGCGAATGCTCCGGCGATATTTCAGAGGGTAATCAATAAAATGTTGGGTGTTTTGAAGCAATGAAAAGTGTTGGCGTATATGGATGATTTATTAATTTCATCAGCAAGTGTTGATGAAGGTATGGAAATGTTAAGTATTGTGTTAGATTTGATAGAAAAGGCGGGACTAAAATTAAATAAGGAGAAATGTTCGTTTTTGATGGGAACTGTTGAATATCTAGGGAATGAGATTTCGGCGGATGGCGTAAGACCAGGTGCTCGGAAGACAGAGGCGGTGTCCGAATGTATAGCTCCAAAGGATGTACATGGCGTGCGACAATTTATAGGATTAGTATCTTATTTTAGAAAGTTTGTTAGGAATTTCTCTTCAATTGCGAGGCCTATAACGGATCTTACCAAGAAGGGGTGTACTTGGAATTGGGGCGATGAACAACAAAAGGCGTTTGAGTTACTGAAAAACAATCTGGTGAACGACCACTGTTGGCGATATATTACAGTAAGGCACAAACGGAGTTACACATAGATGCTAGTAAATGGGGATTAGGTGGCATATTGTTACAGCGTTATGAGAAAAACGAGGCGTGGTGGCCAGTAGAGTATTTCAGTCGAGTCACTTCGATACAAGAGCAGGTGTATCATAGCTATGAGCTTGAAACCTTGGCGGTGGTAGATTCGATAAGGCGTTTTCGGGTCTATTTGGTAGGAATTAAATTCAAGGTGGTAACTGATTGCGTGGCGGTGCGCGCAACAATGTTAAAGAAAGATTTAATTCCTCGAATAGCTCGATGGTGGTTGGCGTTACAGGAGTATGACTTCGAAGTGGAGTATCATCCTGGCGAAAGGATGCAACATGTAGATGCTGTAAGTCGGAATCCGTTGGGTTTGGAGGCTGAAGAAGGTGTTAAGCGGATCAACGTTGTAGAAATAGGAGAACATGATTGGTTCTTTACCGTACAGCTACAGGATCCTAAGACGCAGGAAATTACACGGGCGTTCAGTGATGGAACACCGAGTCCCGAGTTAATGGCGAATTATAAAATTAAAGGTGGGCGATTATATCGGAAGACATTTAATGGCGATAGACTGTATGTTCCTGCATCGGCTCGTTTTAGTCTGATACATAAGCATCATGATGATATAGGACATCTGGGCTATGAGAGGTGCCTAAAGTTAGTTCAGGAGACGTATTGGTTTCCCAAAATGAGGCGCTTCATTTTGAAATATGTGAGGGCATGTTTGAAATGTGCATTTGTAAAAGGCGATTTCGGGCGTGGCGAAGGATATCTACATCCAGTAGAGAGACGGGCGATACCATTTGACACGGTGCATGTCGATCATTTGGGACCTTTTGTGAAGAGTGCGAAGGGTAATAATTATCTGTTGGTGTTGATTGATGGGTTTACTAAGTTTGTGCTGGCACGCGCAACGAAAACCTTAAGATCTACGGAGGTGATAAAGTTGAGAGAAATATTTTCGGAATATGGGTATCCAAGGCGGATCATTAGCGATCAGGGATTGGCGTTTACGAGCCAGGTGTTTAAGGACTTCTTGGCGGAAAAAGGCGTTAGGCATGTGTTGAATGCGATAGCGACACCAAGGGCGAATGGACAGGTGGAAAGGTCCAACCGAACAATTATAGAGGCGTTGGCGGCTGGCGCAGAAACAGAAGCCCGGTGGGATGAGGCGTTACCTGAGATTGGGTGGGGTCTGAATAACACGATGAACGCCAGTACAAGGTTTTCCCCGGCGCAATTGTTGTTCTCCCATGGAAGTCGTGGTGTAATAGCGAATTTGGCGAGTGGCGAGCTAGCTAGCGAGGCGACAGGCGAGGCGAGAGTTCAAGGCGATGAAGGAAATTCGGGGGAGACGAATCTTCACGAAGAGAACTCACAAGGCGGGGTGGGCGATGACCTAACAGGCGTGGCGACCGATCTACATCATGATCTTGGTCAAGGTGAGGGGATGACGACTACTGGCGTTGCAACGAGGAAACGGATGGGTGACGACTCAGCTGTTCCAAGTCACGCAAAAAGGCTATTACTGGACCGCGCAAAGGCGAGTGAAAATATAACTAAGGCGGCAGGGAGAATGAAGTCAAGATACGATCAAAGGCGAAAGAGGGCTGATAAGTATAAGCCGGGCGAATTGGTGTTATGGCGACAAGCGGCTACTAACAAGGCAGGTATTGGCGTAGGGCGGAAACTGGCGAATAAGTATGACGGACCGTATCGAATCGTTAAGGCGTTGCAGAACGATCGATACATAATCGAAGCGATTAAAGGCGTTCGAGGGTACAAACGGTACGAGGCATTAGTGGCGGTAGATTCACTTAGGCGGTATCACGGGGTGAATGAAATTGAGGTGGCTGGCGATGACGAAAGTGGTGAAGAGGTTGACCGATTAGATTTGATAGATTTGTTAGAGTCGTAGTAGGTGATATGTAAATTTCCTATTATTAATGAGGACATTTAATATTGCAGGATGGCCGAATGTTACAGCGTAGTTTCCCGGCGTCAAGGCGAGGCGGTAACCCTAAAGAAAGATGCACATAGAATCGGCAACGGGTGGGTGATCGGCGGCATGGCGTGCAACAGGCGAGTGTAAAGAGTAGTCTTCTTATCGACTTCGGCGCGGACAGAGTCCATATAGAATATGGCGTGAATTATATTACGGTGTGAAATAATTATGGCGTTCTAAATAAAAGGCGAATTCAATTTTATTAGGACTGTGCTGTGTTTAAATTAATTATTATGTAACACATGTGTATATTAGCAATCGATTTGCATTTATAGTGTTGTAATGTACCCGCACACTAAAACGCCTATTTATAAAAAAATATGCTCTTGTAAATCTATTGTAAGGTCGAATATTGAATCTTTTTATTATTCATTGATTTCCAATGATTTTAATATGCAGGTCTGCACTACTTTCACCTATGGAATGGGATTTTGTGTATTCCTTAATGAGGTTAGAGGAAAAAAAAGTCGCTTCTTGTTGTGTGGATATACTTTTGTAAAAGTGTTAAGGGTTTCGCTTATTTTAACATGTTGTGTTCAGAATTTCATTAAAAATGAAGCGGCAAAATTGCGGCATCAGCAAGCTACATATGAGGCGTTTAATTGCGCGCGAAATAAATATCAACAAAAGCTCAAATATAAGTATCGAGCAAAATCGTGACTTAATGAACGATGCCAGTCCTGCTGATCATGTTATTGCAATGCAAGAAAATGTGAGAGAGTCTAATTTTACTGTAAAAACGAATTAGCATCAGACAAGAAATCTAACGACATCTAAGAGATGCCAGTCCTACTGATCAGGTTATTATAATGCAAGAAAATGTGCCGCCAGAATATGAGCATCAGGCAGGAAATCAAACGACAGCCGAAAAAAAAGAGATTTTGCCATTGAAAACAAAATAAAGCGCAAGGCCTGCGATGGAATTTTGCAAATAATAAAACAAGCCGGGCTGGATGTAGCATCATCAAGTAAAACTTTATTAGAGACAAAATATACACAAATTGAAATCTCAACAGTACCTCCAGGAACATACTTCCATGTTGGTTTGCAAAAAGCCTTAGAAATGTTGAATATATCTGTAACAGGAGAAGAAACATGTTTGCTAATTGACCTAGGTATCGATGGCCTGCCACTTTTTAAAAGTAGTGGAACTCAACTTTGGCCTATATTGGGATGTATATCTAACTGCCTAAAATTAAATAGAAAACCGTTGCTCATAGGTGCTTATGTTGGCCCTCGAAAACCAGAAAAAGTTAATGAATATCTGTCGGAGTTTGTGAAAGAAATAAGACATTTAAACAGTGTCGGATGGTTAATAAACGAAATCCCGATTGCTTTCAAAATAAATGCCATTATTTGTGATGCGCCTGCAAGAGCTTTTATCGTAGGAATAGTTAGTCACACTTGAAGTAAAGGTTGCTCTAAATGCACGCAAACTGCTGAAAAGAAAAACAATAGGTTTACATATGCTACATCAGTTACTTCAGTAAGAACAGATAAGGACTTTACAGCCATAAAAGATCAATCTCATCACATTCAGTGCTACCGAGAAAACTTGAACGCTTTAAAGGAAGAAATCAACATGTGAATGGTAACGCAGTTTCCTTTGTAGCACTTGATTGATTTAGGAGTGGCTAAAAAATCCTTACTTATATCTGGAGAGGTCATTATTCTGGAATAAAATTAAACAATGACCAGAAAGAATATTTAAATAGTATGCTCCTTACATACAGAAGTCATATTCCAAAAGGATTTTGTAGAAAGCCAAGAAGTATGCATGAAATACGTAGGTGTAAAGCTGTTGAATTTCACCAAATTATTTTCGACATAGGAATTGTGCTTTTTAAAAACTTCTTAGATGTGGATATATATATATATATATATATATATATATATATATATATATATATATATATATATATATATATACTCGTATGTATATATATATATATATATATATATATATATATATATATATATATATATATATATATATATATATATATATATACATATATATATATATATGTGTGTTTTATTCCTTCTTCATTCTGCGCACCAGGTTATTCCTTGTCCGAAAAATTGTAGCAAAACTTGGAATGTGTTCGAGACATGTTAAGCACTTTTTTGATAAATTTTACATTCCTTTACGGCGATAATAGAATCAGCTACAATGTGCATGCCTTGTTTCATCTAGCAGATTGTGTTGAAAAATTTGGTAATGTCAAAAACTTTTCAGCTTATAAATTTGGGAATTACTTGCAGCTTTTAAAAAAAGATATTTGTCAACCAATTAAAATACAAGAGCATCTGCATAATCGAATCATAGAAAGAACCAAATTAAGAAAAGACTGTCATGATAAAGGTGGGTTGAGAAACATCACAAAATCAAAACAACATAATTTGCCACTGCCATTGGTCGTTTGAGGATGGGAACGTGCCGCAGTGCGATGCCGGGTCGCGATCTCCTGTCGAATCCCTCGACGCACTTCCCGTGCTTGGCGGCGAAAGAAGGCCTGCTCCGTGGGTGTGATGGCCAAGCGGCCTAACCGCCTCAGTTCGTAAAGCTCGTGCCATTGACGCTCCCGCCGGTCTCCTCGTAGAGGCTTCTGCTTGGTGGTGTAGTCGGTTGTGTCCAGGGGCGCCTTCAGTCTCTTCAAATACTCCTCCTTGCTAATTGGTCGGGCACCAGCTCGGGGCTCTTCCTTGAGCACCTGCTCAGACTCCAAGTGGGAGCCTGCTGTGAACGGGTTGCTTTTCCCAGCTGCCTGGTACAACTGTCCGACAGTGGATAAAGCGGCACGCAGACGCTGTCAATCCTTGTTGCCGGAGTCCCTGTGCTGCTCGCTGCTGCGATGGCTGCTTTGCCACAATGTTGTTTCTGGTACGCCTGGAATGGTAGAGAAGATTAGTAATGGTGGCCAGCAGCGGTTACGCTATAAAGCCTGGAGGAATATGGCTAGTAATGCCAACACCTCACCATTTGCTTGATTTCTTCGAAGTTTAAAGGTTATCCGTGATGCGCGTCGTTGCACATTCGGCTTCCAACTGGGTTGGGGAGTGTTTTTCGCTTTCAGCTTAAGCTTTCGGCTTTCCCACGATCTCTTGACGTGAAATAGCGAAACTGAGGACATTGAGCGAAAGTGCAAGGCAAGGAAAGAGTGTTTATGCCGGAACTTTCAGTTTTCCTTTCCGCTTACCTCTCTTGGAAGCACCCCCAAAGCTTATTGTTCACGATGACGATAGCATTGCGGGTTGAACTTTCTCGTTTACTTTACTGCTCGCTTATTTACTTGCGTATGTGTTTCTTTGGCTAATTTTCATTGGCCAAGTGCAAGTACATAGGTGTTGTTTGCTCGCTACTACTGCAGTTATGAAGCGAAAATATATCCAAGCATGTTGTATGTGTTCGCTCGCAACATTTCCTTCGGCAGTTGAAAATAGGATTTAGTGTACTTGGAGAGTACAATAAATCGTCGCTCTACTCCGGTGATCTGGATTACTTAATGTACCCCCAATGGATTATGCTCGCTCTTGGTTTTTTCGCAAATTTTGTTGTTGGTTGAATCTCACTACATTCCCTTTTGTGCAAATCATTCGTGCTTATATTTCGTGCTGTTATCGCCATTGCTGTTGTCCACTGTACTTCTCGCAATGTTTCTTTAACCGTTGCTGCTGCTGGTTTGCGCTGTTTACTAGATGGGAACGTAGTCCTATTGCTTAATTTCGTATTTTTATAGGTAGGCGTTATAACTTCTAATTAACTAAACTTTGATTTTGTACAATTATATATTAATGTACATCCATATGCTGAAGCTTCACAGCGGCATATTGGCCGCAACGTACATTGTTATCATGGTGTTGTTTATCTGCCGTAACGTACATTGGCGTCATTGGCTGACGCTTTTAGCGCTAAACGGTAGGCGGATGTTCCACTCGCTCGTTCGTAACAAAATGGGGTAAAACTTCTTCAAGTGGATGATTTTTTCACAGAACCTTTGGAATCCTCGCAAGCTTTATGCATAACGTTTGTAAGAAGCATTGATGGGAAGGAAGAAACATTCCGAATTTACCAAATTTTATGTAAAGTTGTCGCTTTTTCATTTGAAAATGGCGTTGTCTTTTTTCCAATACTTCATCAATGCACTTCTTAAAGTAATTTTTGTTTTTGAGAAGTTTCAATATTGTGTCGCCACACAATTTTATTACAAAAATTGACTGAAAAGGCTTTATCACACATGACAAAATTCGATATCTTCCCACTGAAGCGCAAAGATCAGCTAGACGAAATTGAAGGGAAAATAAACACCTATAATGAGAACGAATTGGTACTAAACTAAAAAAAAAGTCTTATACCTTAATCTCACTATAGCAATGTTTAATGTTTTCAGATTGCCTATATTAAAGAATCAGTTGGGACGACATATATCTAGAAATGTATTTCCCTTTTGTTCAATGAAGAACTCCTTCTTGAAGTAAATTGGGATGGAGAGCAAAAAAAAATTAACAGATTTGTTTATGGTAATATAATTTCTATTTGTTACTTTCAAGGTATATATACTAATATACTAATTGTGCATATATTCAAAGAATCGGTAAAGAACGAAACGTTCGGATTCAAAAATTTTGAAGAGGCTATGGTAGTTGACATCCATAGAGCAAAAAACAAGTTGCAAAGAAAATCTTTCGAAAACAAAAATAAGAAATAAAATGACTGAGACAATGCAATAATTTTAACTGTATAGGGAAAACTCTCGTTTTTTGTATTTTTATTCTGTAAATATAAGGCTGTTTGTTTTTACATTTGTGTAGAATTAATCATTTAGGAATTAATGATTTTTTTAAGTCCTTTTTTCTCCAAAAAACTTAAAAAATAAATATAATGAAAAGATTTGGAAGACTGATTTGTGAAAACTCTAGTTATTTCATTTTTTCTGACTCAGTTTCATAAACATAAGGCTGTTTGTTTTGTTAATAAAATTGTAAACTCAAGTTTAAATAAATGAATTATTTTTCTAAATTATTTGTTTATTTAAAAAAAATTCAGTGAATATATATATATATATATATATATATATATATATATATATATATATATATATATATATATATATATATCTTCTTCTTCTTGGTAGCACTACAGCTCAGGCCTCCCGCAAACTACCACTGTTTGTAGGTAGCGAAGGCTCGAGACGGGGAAAAATGCCAAAAAATTTAGGGATCAAACCGACACCCTTCTCTCCTTTGGAAATTGGTTAATTAATCTGAATGAGGTAATAGAAAATGTCTTACACGTGTTTACCAATATGAATTACAAATATAATAAATGTAGTAATCTATATGGTCTAGTGGTTAGAGCATGAGACGCATAAGCCGAAGGTTCTAGGTTCAAATCTCGTTAGTGAACAACGTGATTTAGTTCAGGGGATTTTTCGGACAGACTAAAAGTTTTCTTTCAGTGGCGATATGTACTGAGTTAATCTGATCATATCATAGCTGAGCAGACTCACGGGAGCATGGTAATCACCTAACCAACTTCCGAAAAAATCAACACGGTCATGAAAATGAGATACTCTAAATATCTCTGAGCGAAGCCCGAGAGGGGCTAGTGAGCTAAAAAGAAGAAAAAGGATAAATGATGGTTCCCATATTAAAATTAAACAATCAAAATTTTACTTGCCGACTGTCGAAAAATTATCAGATGAGACTCTGAAACGAATCAAAACTGCTCTTCTTTGCATTCTCAGAAGTGCTTCAAAAACGCTTCCCAACCGTTCTTGTTTGCCTTAGTTTGAAGCGCTTCAAAAGCGCTTCGAAGTAATCTAGAGGTAAGCGCTTTTTTCTGCGGACATCAAAGTCTAAAATAAATGAACACTCGTATGAAGAGTATGCGCTTTAGTGCTTCAGAACAAGCGCTTCTTAAGGCCTTTCGAAAAAACTCGTTTCCCGTTGGGAAGTGTTTTGACGGAAAGATGTGCTAGTGGCAGTATGGATGTGATGCAATTGTCTCCCTCCCGACAGGCAAGTATTTACTCGCTGATGGATGTCGTCTTTGAGACCTGTTCCAAGTTGTACATCTTAAGTTCTCAAGTGATGCAATATGACTTACGCGTTTAGAGAGTTTTATTTCGATCAAAAAGAACAAAGTATTTATACGACACACCATTGAACTGTGTTTAAAGTGTATTGCATGTTATTTGGGAGGATCTTTTTCATGAATTCTTAGAATGAGCCTGACGTTCAATCAGTATGAGTCATCAAACAATCTGATCAAAACAAATTAATAGTAGATCAATGAATGACAGTGTTTTATTGTTATTTGCAAATCATCCTGTTAGTATTGTCAAAACGAATCAATTAGAGCTCACTGGATGTTGTAAATCATCCACTTAGTATTGTCAAAACGAATAATCCAGAGTTTGTTGAATATTTCTCGAAAACTATTAAACGAAAGTTTTAATACGAAAAAGTTTTGAGGCGGCCGCACACTTCGTACCACCTGTGTTTGGAAGGTATTCCGTCTCGGCTGTCACTTGCAGGGCTTACTCTCACGTTTGCCTAGATTTATGTTTCATCTTCATTCATCAATGATCCAATTAGCATAGTCAAAGCAATCAATTAAAGTTAGCTGGATTGCAGTCCTCTGTCACTATTGTCAATCATCCAATTAGTATTGTCAAAACGAATAAACCCAAAGGTTTATTGAATATTCTCGAAATTTATTAAAAAAAAGTCCTAGCCAAATCGGCAAAGGCTTCCAAAAGGAAAGTATGGCTGGTAAAATGTGAGTACAGTTGAGTTTAAACAAAATAAATGTGTAAATGTGTATTGACTGAATTAGAATGTTTCTCTCATAATTTTTAGCGTGGTAGTCGCCATCACCCGTGAATGTCTATAGTGTGATGGCATGAATAGAATTATAGTATACACATTGAAACTATCTTCATCTAACATTCTTTTTCTTTAACAATTTTTCAAAATAAAAAATTATTAATGCAACTTAATGAAAAAGCCAACTGCAAAAACTTCTTATAAGTAAATCAATTAAAGTTTGCTGGGCGACAGTTTCCTGTCACTTTCTGTAAATTATCCACTTAGTATTGTCAAAACGAACAAACCAGAGTTAATTGGATATATCTCGAAAACTATTAAATGAAGCGTTTAACAAAAAACAGTTTTGAGGTGGCCGCACACTTCAAATTACTTGTGTCACATAGGTAGTTCCTTTGCAGGAAGAATTTACGGGCATCATTATAGTTATAAAAATAAGGATGGGGTTTCTAATTATGCAAATCACTTGTTGG
The DNA here is from genome assembly GCA_963969285.1 of Odontomyia ornata. Lineage (NCBI taxonomy): Eukaryota > Metazoa > Arthropoda > Insecta > Diptera > Stratiomyidae > Odontomyia > Odontomyia ornata. The sequence continues at coordinate 89,750,903 of OZ017740.1, forward strand.
AGATGACTTTAGTATTTTACACTTTGCTGAAAAAGGACTAAAATCAAATGCATTGGAAAGTCTGGAAATAAATAAAAGGAAAACGTTTAATATTTTACTGAATGACCAATTGGACTTAAATAGTTCACCTCTATTAAATTTGATATTCTTTTTATTAATATATGTATTGTTATTGTATGGTTAAGTTTTATTTTTTCATACGATATTTATTGTATCATTGACGATCGCTGTAGTGATTTCTATGAAATTAGTTTCCAACATTTAAAATTGTTAGTTCTATTTATTAATATATGTATTGTGTGATGTACGGTTCATGCTATATTTATATATTTATTCTATCATTGCCGTTAAATTTTTTGATATTTGTTAAATTATTTCGTACGCATCCAGTTTTGAAGTATTAACATCTGAGGAAGACACGGTGTATCAAGACAGCTCTAATATTTTAAATTAAATATAAATAGTGAAAGTAAACTTAAAAGAGTTTTGTATTGCTTAGACTTGAAATATTTAAATTCGTGTAAATTCAGTTATCTTAAAAGAATCGGGAATAGATTTTGTTGAAAATTTTTCATTTTAAAAGTCAGTACGTGAAATTTTCATATTGGTTGCAAACGTGCACCACTGCCAAATGTAAATATGGCAAAGAGACATTGAGCGCATTGGAACCGCCAAAAGGTCGTGAATATTTCGATACTTGGAAGCTTTCGGCACAACGGCGCTCAAATTATCAGATTCGTGGCAATATGTGACTAGTAAACCGACTAAAACGGATGCAATGAAAGCGTTGGATAGAGAACGGAAAGCGAAGGCAAAGTTGACCTTCATGATCGACCCGATCAATTACAGTTACATTCAAATTGCGAAAACGGCAGAGGAAATTCGGGTCTTCTGCGCACGATCATTATTACGCGACTCGACAATTGTTCGTCGATTGAGCAATTTGTCTATACAGTAACTACGTCGGCGTACATATTATCAAGTGCAGGTCTCAAAGTAGACGACGAATGGCGGACGACATTCCTACTACCTGGTTTGAACGAAGAATGCAAACCAATTATTATGGCAATCGAGAGTAGCGGCACGAAAATTTCATCTGATTTCGTGACAATGAAAATGCTTCAATATGTGACAGCAGATTTTGCCACGAATAATACGACTACAAATGCGCTGTATACGCAAGAATAATATGAAAAATACAAAATTCGGAAAGTCAAACAGACAAACGCAAAACGTTACGAGCAAATCGATGAAAAATGTAAAGTGCTGTGAGTGTAATTTTCTCGGCCATATTGGAAGAAATTGTCCGAAATGTAAACAGTCAAACACAAACGCGATAGCTGGTTTGATTTGCTGTTCGGCACGTCATGTAAATCAAGATGATTTTTACAAGAATTCTGGTGCGGGCGCAAACATGACAAACAATAAAGAGTTGCTCACGAGTGAACATAAGCAAACAACCAAGAAAACTGTGACGGTTGGAGCTAACTCAGCGTTGGTTTGATTAATTTGTACCTCAACCGCGGTGAAATGGACAAGGCGGTCCCGAGAGTGAACGATGTATTATCTGCACCAGGTTTATGCACAGTTATATCTGAAGATATTGCGCAGCGCAAAAGGGAAGCTGATCAATTGTTTTAGACCTAGGTTTAAAATATTGCATCGTCAATCAACAGAATATCAATTCCATTAATTGTAACTTAAAACTCAATCAGAATTTCACAACTTAACATTTTCAAATTAATTAAAGTTCTTTAAAAGTAATTGTGTCTGTAACTCGATATTTTGAAAAACAATTTAAATTCTAATATGCCAGCGAACGGAATTAATAATACTAAAGTCAAATACGAGAGATTGTATTTCTGCGATCTCTGCCGTTCAGAAAACCATAACGAAAACAAATGTCCATATCTAGATAAGCGAAAATCTGCAAAGAAGCAGATTAACAAATAAAAGATTGATCCAATTCAGAAGTTTAATCGAATGTAAACAAAAGGGTTTGGATCCGGATTTAGTTCTTGACGTTTAGTTGTTGCGACTAAGATTCAACTCGGTTCGGGAGAAATATTATCAAAAAGTGAAAATTTGTCATTTTATAAAAGTTAAAATTTAGTAAAATAAAAAAATGATGTTTAAATTTGTTATAAATGAAAGAAAAGTGTTTTATTTACATTTATTTATAAAGAACTATTAACATAATAATTCGAATACGTATTACTGCATGAATCTTTTATCGGTTCATCAATTAACGACAAAAGGCTATTCTGTCAACGATAGAAAGCAAATGAGTGTATAAGTTAATGCAGTGTAAAAGTGATACGGTATTTTTATCGGTGACGAATGAGCAACTATTTTGGCATCGTCGGTATGGACACGTTGGCCATCAGAAACTCTCCAGTGTCAGTGGAGACAACATGGTCAAAGGAATACGATTGTCGAAGGTATCCAATTCGCATTATGACATTTGTGTTTAAGGCAAACAAATGCATCAAACATTCGCTAGAAGCACAAATATAACGACCAAATTGCTTGAGCTGATTCATTCTGACGTCAGTGAGTCAATGCAAGAAAGTTCAAATGGGGGATCACTTATTTCGTCGTGCTTATCGACGACTTTAGTGGTAAAGTTTGGGTTTTAACGATGAAAGGCAAATCAGAGGTTCTCGAAAAATTGAATCGAAATCATATGTATTTTTGTGGGATACAAATCGAATTGCAAAGGCTGTCGACTATACAATCCTAAGATAAATAACGTGATTGCCAGTCAAAATGTGGTTTTTAGTGAAGATACAAAGTCAATGAAGGTAAATCTGGATATCAAAGATAGTCAATTTTATCTTTTCGGAGAAGAAGATCCATTTGAAGTGGAGGTATCGGTGGCGAACGATGATGTCAATGGCGCTGGTGGACGATGCGCACTAGCATCATCAATGTGCGACACAACGAACGACACAGAGACAAGCGCGCCAATAATAGTTACGTCTTTGGACAACAGAAACGACGAAGATACATTCGAGGAGTATGATCCGAACTAATCCATGTGGATTCCGCCGTGCAACTTGCAAATCAACGGCGCCGCTCACCACTCTACGCATTTTCAATCGCACAACCAATCATTGTTCGTCGCAATGCCCGGCATGAGCGACCCGATTACTGTTGAACAAGCGATCTCCTGCAACAACGCAGCTAAATGATTAACGGCTGCGGACGATGAATACCTTTCATTGATGGTAAATCTGACCTGTACGTTGGTCGATTTGTCAACAAATCGAAAGGCGATAAACAATTGCTGAGTCTTCAAGATCAAATACAATGGCAACGGCGACATTGATAGGTCCAAGGCTAGATTCGTGATCAAAGGTTGCAATCAACACAAAGGCATCGACTAAGAAGAAACCTTTTCTCCTGTCATTAGATATGGATCGATTCGATACCTGATTGCAATCGCGGCCAAAGACAAAGTTATCATTGAACAAATGGATGCCGTCACTGTTTATTTTGCATGGCGAGCTTGAAGATAAAATTTTTATGAAACAGCCAGAATTATAAGATGATGGTACTGGTCGTGTGTGTCATTTAAACAAATCTCTCTATGGCCGGAAACAAACAAGTCAACTTTAAAACCAGCAACTAGATGCGGCTTTGAAGGCTTTTGGTATGGTCCGTGCGCAATCTGACGCTTATATTTACTTCACTGTACGAGGTGAAAAAATTTTCATCGTAGTCGATGATATGATTTTCTTTTCAATCACCGTTGAAGAACAAACTGAAAGATCATATGAAACGTGATTTCGCAATGAAAAATCTCGGGAGCACAAAGTTTGTTCTTGAAATGTATATCACGACTACGAAACAAGATATCAATCTTTATCCAACAAATACTGGAACGATTCGAGCTGACAGACTGCAATCCAATCTCGACACCTACCGACGTGAATCAGAAACTGACACATGGAATGAGCCCAACAACATATCAAGAACGTGCTGAGATGGCAAAAGTGCCATATCAGGAAGCGGTTGGTTCATTGCTGTTCTTGGCGTAGGTATCTAGGCTGGACATTCAGTATGCGACTAACAGCGTCAGCCGACTCAACAGCATTTCTGGCAGGGCACATTGGACAGAAGTTAAGCGTGTTCTGCAATGTACAGTTGATAAAAGGCTATCATTCAGTCGACGCATGTGTGACAAATCAACCAACCTGCATGGATATTGCGATGCGGATTATGGTAGCGATACTCAAGATCAACTTACGCTCACAGTTATTTGTTTTTATTCCAAGGTGGCACAATTTCCCTGGAATTCGCAGAAGCAAATCTCAGTCGAATTGTCTACAATAAAGGCGAAATACATGGCAATGTCATCGGCAACACAGGAAGCGCTATGGCTAAGGAGTCTTCAAAACGAGTTATTCGGTGAGAAAATCACCTGCAGGATTTACTGCGACAAAAAAAGGAGGATTCACCTTGCCAATACCACTGCCCATAATCCTAGCACAAAACATATCAACATTCGTCAACTTTTTCTGCGACTAAGCGGGTCACTCCAATTGTTCAAACTGCTGGAAGCAATGGGGCCAATTTAATTTAGTCAAATAAATTTAATGAAGAGGCTAAGACGTGAGGAATAGGATTGAATTATAAATCGTTTAATTTATATAGTATCGCAATAGCGTAAACTAAACCTGGGTGACGTCAAACTTGCTACAAAAGACACGCACCTTTCAAAACACACAAATGTATAGTGTGACAATTAAGTAATGCGACTGATTTTATTGCCGCGCTTGTTGTAAACCTAGGACCTTGAAATTCCCCTTCCACGGCATCCTTCCCCTCTCCATTGATATATTTACCACCGCTATAGCTTGTTTAGTTCGCATACTGTGTCGTGTTGAGTAGTCGTGTGTTGGTGGTGCTCGTTACAAAACTGGAGAAACGAAATCAAGAGCAACGGGTCGCGATAAAATTTTGCGCCAGATTGGGCGAAAGAGTTTCGGAAACGTTCGCTTAAATTGTAAAAGTGCATGGTGATAATGCTCTAAGTCGTGCCCAGGTGTTTCGATGGCATAAAGAGTTTAAACGGGGCGTGAAAGCGTGGAAGACGAGGCGCGGAGCGGGAAACCAGTCGAGGTGCGGACAGACGCAAATGCGCAGCATGTACGCGCCCTCTTCCATGAAGATCGGCGTTTAACAGTTCGAATGTTGGCCTCGGAACTGGGTATGAACCGTGAAATGGTTAGACTAATTTTAACTGACGATTTTGGGATGAAAAAGTTATGCGCGAAGATGGTTCCAAAGAAATTTTCTGAAGAGCAAAAGCAACATCAAAAGACCGTCGCAAAGACTGTTTGCAACAAGTGGAAAACGATCCCATGCTGCTTGATCGAGTTATTACAGGCGATGAGAGCTACTTTTTGTAATACGACCCGGAAACCAAATGCCAAAGCTTACAATGGTTGTCTGTGCACGCCCCTTGCTCGAAAAAAGCTCGCATGAGCAATTCGAAGCTGAAAAATATGATTATTGCCTCTTTTGATAGCCGTGGAATCGTCCACAAAGAATTTGTTTCATCGAGGCGAACCGCAAATCAAGTTTACTATCGCCAAGTACTCGAAAGATTGCGAAAACGAGTCAACAAGGTACGCCCAGACATCGCTCGTAACTGGGCCCTTCATCATGGCAACGCGCCGTGATACACCGCCCTCAGCTTGTCCCAGTATTGTGCCTCTATAGGGCTCGCCGTGTTGCAACAGCCGCCTTATTCGCCCAAAATTTCACTCAGTGACTTTTTTTCATTAGAACAAAATCGGTGGTCAAGGGAACTCATTTTGAGTCGATTACGGACATCCAGGCGACCGTGACGAGGGTACTTGCGGACATCCCAGCCGAAGCGTTCCAGAAATATTACAAAACATGAAAAATGCGCTGGAATCATTGTATAGCTGTCCAAGAGGACTACTTTGAAGGGGATGGCAGAAAACTGTAAATATACAGTTTTCATGCAATCAGTCTCATTACTTAATTGTCACACCTCGTATTTGTGCTGTCGTTCTCATTATACTATTCGTTTTAAGCGCATTTCATCTTTTTTGCTCTTGTTTCGAGCAAATGAAAAATATTGCATTCCAAGTTTTCCTCACGCATCAACGCAATAGTTTATTGGATTTTTCTCGAAAATTATTGAAATAAAACAGCAAAATGAGGGAAGGCTTTCAAATCGAAATTAATGACTAATTTGGCGCTTCTCTGTGAGCAAAATAGCGTCTTAGCAAAATAAATGGTTCCAAGTCCCATGGGAATACATATGCCTCTATTACCTACATTACCTACAATAAATTGGAATTCCTTCACACCACGAAGCGTGGTGTTCACCATCATCCATGTGTGTCTATAGTGTGAAGGCCTGGAGAGAATTATCTTACATACGTCAGAGCTACTTGCTTGTATATTTTTCTTCTTTAACAATTTTTCAAAACAAAAAAAAAATATTAATGCAACTCAATGAAACAACGTGTCAAAAATGTTCATAAGTGAATCAATTAGTTTTTACTGGACGACAGTTTCCTGTAATCATTTATGAATCATCCACTTACTATTGTCAATACGAATGAACAAGAGTTTATGGATATTTCTCGAAGGCTCTTATTAAATGAAACTTTGCACATAAACATTTGTGTATGGAAGCTCTGTTTAGCATGGTCAAAGCAAATTAAACTAAGCTTTCTATGTGACTGTCCTTTGTCAATGCAAATAGTACTGTCAAAATGAGTTAACAAGAGCTTATTGGATATTTCTCGAAAATTATTAAATGGAACTCAGCGAAATTGAGAAAAGCTTTCAAGTGTAAAGTAATGACTAACCTGACTGTTTCTACGCGAGTAGAGAGATTTCATTAAATGAAACTCCTAGCATAATTGAGAAAGGCTTTCAAGTGGAAAGTAATGACTAACTCGACTGCTTCTATGCGAGTAGAGGAGAGTTTAAGCAAAATAAATGGTTCCAAGTTCGATCGAAATATACCTGTATTAACTAAATTGGAATAATTCTCTCACACCTTTATGCGTGGTAGTCGTTTTATCACATTAATGGTGATAGCTCAAAATATTTAGTGGTTGCCCGCGGCAATTTTATTATTTCACATTTGTTTGTTGCGTTTAACGCTGACTGTGTTTTGTTCAACAGTTAAAACGTGAAATTGTTACCGTTTTTTGACATTTTTAGTGAAAAATCTACAGTTTTCGTTATGTCGCGTAAATGTGTTAATAGTGCAGACAATTTTTGCTACATTTGTGGTAAGGTGACCCTTAATACCCAAAGATGCTCAATAACACAACGTTCAGAAACTGCTTACTTCCATTATTTTGGAATTAAAATTAAAAACTAAGACAAATCGTGGGTACCACATTTTAGTTGCACAACTTGCTACACAAATCTGATTAAGTGACTAAACATAAAGAAACGTTCATTGCCTTTGGTGTACCAATGATGTGGAGGGAACCTACCAATTATGAGAATGACTGTTACTTTTACTTGACTCCACCCATCCAGCACGGTATATCACGAAAAAAGAAACGAAGCGTAGTATACCCTGACGTAGTCTCTGTATCGCGACCTGTACCACACGGAATCGATTTACCTGTTCCTCAACCTCCCGAAGAATACCAGCAAGATTCTGAAAAAGCGATTAATTCAATGGAAGTTGACTACAATGAGCCTACAACTTCACAATCGTCACCGTTTGTGGGTGATAATATTGTTTGTGACGAACCTCATAGAATTTCGCAAGATCAACTCAGCGACCTTATACGAGATTTAAATTTGCCAAAAGATAAAGCGGAATTACTAGGATCGAGACTTAAGCAATGAAATTTACTGCAACCGGATGTCAAAATCAGTTTATACAGATATCGTCAGAAGAACTTGATACCCTGTTTCAAATCCGAAAACCAGCTTGCATTCTGTAATAACGTAAATGGCTTGATGAACGCTTTGAACATTGAATACCATCCACAGGAATGGCGGCTGTTTATAGACTCCTCCAAATTGAGTTTAAAAGCTGTTCTTCTCCATAATGGTAACACACAATCATCGATTCCGTTATGCCATGCTGTGCATACTAAAGAAACATACGAAAATATGAAATGAATTTTAGATGCTATATCATACTCAGAGCTCGAATGGCAGATTTGTGGTGATCTAAAAGTCATAGCAATGGTGTTGGGTTTACAAATGGGCTATACCAAGTACTGTTGTTTTTTGTGTGAGTGGGATAGTCGGGCTAGATCTTTACATTACATAAAAAAAAGATTGGAATCCTAGACTAAGCCTGAATCCAGGAGAAAAGAACGTCAAGCACCTTCCTCTAGTTAATTCCCAAAAAATTCTTCTACCACCTTTACATACTCGTATCAAATCGGGCCTAATGAAAAACTTTGTCAAGGCTCTCAACAACCAGCATTCAAATACCTGCGAAGTAAATTTCCACGTATAGGCGACGTCAAAATTAAAGAAGGAATCTTGATCGGACCTCAAATAAGAGAGATTCTAAAGGACCAAAACTTTGATTCAGTTTTACAGGGCTTTGAAAAAGAAGCATGGGAATCTTTTAGAGCAGTCGTTCATGGTTTTTGGGCAATAAGAGAAATGAAAATTATGTTGAACTTGTGAACAATCTCCTTCAAAAGTATCAACAGTTGGGTTGCAATATGTCCCTAAAAATTCATTTTCTTCACTCTCATCTTGATTTTTTCCCTTCTAACTGCGGTGATGTAAGTGACGAACATGATGAACGATTCCACCAAGATATCTCGACAATGGAAAAGAGATACCAGGGCCGATGGGATGCGTCAATGTTAGCGGACTACTGCTGGAATTTGAAAAGAGATACCCCTAACAGTGATTACAAAAGACAAACGAAAAAGAAGAGAAAATCTTAATTAAATACGTTTTTTTTTTAATTGTAAAATTTTCAATTTTATACAAGTAAAAAGCAAAAAATAATAGTAAATAATTATTATAGTTTTTTTTTTAACGTGTTACAAAAAGCCAAATTTTGTATATTAGGTATATTTCCAAAATAAGAGCTCATTAAAAAAAACATATTCTTGTTTTCCTATTCAGTAACCTCAAAGCAATTTAAAAATGAAGTATTCAATGAAAGGCACACAAAAAGTTACATTTTGTAGACCAGTGTTACTGCAAGCGGGTTGTGAAATTCTGTCGCGTCTGGTTAATTGGCATGAAAAAAGTATCAGTGGTCTGCATTTAAATATGAATGTTTGATTGTAAGGCGGCAGCTCCAAATCGCTGTACCGATGCGCGTTTCTACCCCTATAAACGAAAAATAATAGTTGGCGTTAAATCCATACACACATTTGTTCATCGCATAGACGATGAAATTAACGAATGAGTGCACACGCATGGAAATACACTCGTTATCTCATTTGGTTTCGGTTAGCAATGATATCCACACACGAAATCGTAAAGAGTTCCACATTTTTTATTCAGTGCAGTTTAACAGAGCAGTTTCATAATACAGTTGAATTCGCATGATTATTTAAATATAATGCAGTAAACACAATGCAGTAAATACAATGCAGTAAATACAGTGCAGTACATTCAGTGTCCAAACACTTAAATAACATAAGTTGCCTTTCTTAAATATCATTCAAATTCCATTTTAAATTCTCATCATTGAATGCACATCTAATTTTTGATAGTAACTTAAATTTCATTAAATTCCATTCACATAAATTGGACGCCCATTGTAATCAAATAACTGTTTCTGTCTTGAACTTTTCAGTCAAAACAAATTTCTGTTGCATTCCGAAAAACTGAAAACTTCAAGACGCGCATACACATGATTGTGCATCGTCAGCGATATGATATCATGTTCCCATGAATGATGTTGGATCGTGGGAGCATGTTCATATCGCTGGCGAGTAAATTTAGCATACTCGTACATGTACTTGTGCATAGTCAGCGATATTTTTGCTCATGTGAATCTTAGCGCTTGGGAATAAGTAATAGAATTAGTTTTTGTAAATGTGTATAAAAAGAATAGAAAATTAATAAACGATGTCATTTGCTCATCATCATTTAACCGTAGCGTTTGATTTTGATCTTGACCATTTTTCTACGATAGAGTTTAGGTATTGTACCTAAATTCGTTTGATAATCACACAGATATTGAATCTGGGTGGTAACGTTATAATTTGGAAAACTGTAAAAATTAATTCAAGCGACAAAAGAAAATACTTAGTCGCTATATAAACATTCAGTGCAGTTTCATTGTACGTGTTAACACATCATTTTTTGTAATGTATTAACATTTTTAAATTACATTAACGGATCAATTTTTAAATTCATTAACCTTCTAAATACAATTCTCTTGTGAATGCATTTACAACGAGAAGGCTTCTGAAGGCTTCAGCTATGCAATTTGATGCGTAAACAATATCACGAGTAAAACGCATTCACCTTCGCGGTGCAATTCTAAGGTGAAAGCATTTTACCAAATTGCGAGTGTAAACAAAATGCATTCGACTGTTAACTCGAATGCATTCTGATTAATAATCACATTTTTTTGAACATAACTTGTAAATAGTATTTAAGTAATGAAGTAACAATAAAATATTGTACTTGCTTTCGAATCATGTGTTTAATTGTGAATACCTTCCCTAAATCTGAGTTGAATAGGTGTGTCACCTAGTCAACGATTCCTAAAGGCAGTTGGTGTTTCACTTATTGGCGTTCCTCTTACTTAACAGTGCGGTTTCATTATACACACACACACACACATCACACCACTCAGTGTGCTTTGCCTCATGGATTAATTATAATCTAATTACTTTCAATTTATCTTTTCACCGAGGGTTTTTTATGCCTTTGAAGGCTTTTTCCCTCTAATTTTTGGGAGATGATAAAATCCAATTTTTTACTCCCAGGCGTGCATTTTGATTTGACTATCACATTTCCCTTTAAATACTTTGTAAGATTAACCCACGATTTCGGTCATACATTCTATGGTATCTCCCGTGAGGATTTAGGCACAGGTGAGTGTACATTTTCAATAATACAGTCACCAGTGATTGGAGGCAAGCGCAGTTAACGCAGGTTGAGCGCAACTCAGGCCTATGGCCCGACATTTGTCATTCATCCTAAAATCGTTGAAGCAAATTTCTCATCTCAAACGGTGTTTAAGGTGGACATCGCTTTGCAAAGCGCTCTTCTCTCAAACTCTATTTCGTTGTAACAAATTCAATATTATATAAACATAAAACATATAGACCATAAAGTCCTGTTAAACCCCCAAAGCAAGCGCAAACCCACCACAACGGAAGTACCGCGTGTTCACGCTGCATCGCAAGAGAGAAAATACAAACATCTGTCGAAGTGTCGCATATCGGCTGGCAATGTTCAATTCGTAGAAGAACACTTGCATCTTTGCATTGAATTTTACAAAAAGCTTCGAGTTCGCAAGCTAAATTCTAAGAATTACCGATATCAGTTGCATTCGGTCGGATTTATGTATCAAGTTTTTGGGTTTTTATTTTACTTTTTGACGTCTGGAGAATAAATACGACCGAATTTAAATTTATAAAAATCATTAGTGATAAGTTTCGAATCTGATATTTCGACTTATTTTTGCATATACGACGCGAGCATTGACTACAGTTTGTCTGTGAACGCGAGCTAACTGGTATGGGATTTCGTATTCGTGTTTGAGTTCGTGCTCGTAAAAATCACTTGAATTCCATAATGGCAAGCTACGCAAACGCACGTAAAGGCTGGCCTGTACACTTTCGTCGAGACCTAGCAAGGCACGACGAGTGCAAGAGTGAACATGATACTCTCGTGTTGCCTTGCTTTGTCCCGCCTCGTCAGCTCTCCATTCCGTGTTGGTATTTTGTGCGCGAGTCAAAGGGCCTCGCTTAGCCTCGCGAGGGCATCCTTTACACTCTCGCGCGGTTCAGCTTCGTTCAAGCTGCCGAATCGTGAAAACGTATTTTGAAAATGTGGGGTTACGACATAGAACATAACTTTAATTACGTCACATGTATTCCATACCTTCCAGCGTACCATAAACCCTAATAAAAGGACTAGAGACATTTTATGGCATGCAACTAGAATTACACACATGCGTACCCTAAATCCTAATAAAAGGATTAGAGACATTTTATGGCATGCAACTGCAATTACGCACATGCATACCGTAAACACTAATGAAAGGATTTGACACATTTTATGGCATGCAACTAGAATTACGCTCATGATGTATCACTCATAAAAGGATTAAGCCAGATGTGGGTTATTTCCAATAATAATATATAGAGATGTAACCAGATACGTAAAATTAGTATGAATTGATAGATTTAAACAACTTTGTGAGTCAGTTTTAGTAACCGAACACTAAAGTAAACTTGGTTTTAAGTACAGAGTCCAAATCTTTTCTTTCACGCAATCATTCGGCCCACGATCATTTATTGCACGTAACTGGCCCAGTCGGGTGTTCAACAATTTAGGATTTCGTTTGAATTTAGCTTAAGAAGCTGGCGTGGGCACGTGATTTATTTGAAGCCCTACCGAATCCCAACGAAAAATCCGCGATTGAACAAATAACGAACGAAGAAAATGAAAAAAAATGGATTTTAAAACAATTTGTTTATACATAAGCTCCCTTCCTAATTTTAACAGGCGATCAACAAGATGTGCATCGATTCATCAACTCGATCGAAGCAATTCAGGATATGCTCTAAGCTCTCCTAGCAGCCCATAAACAACTAATCAAGCATCAAGTCGTTGGCAAGCTAATCGGGAAACCAAAGGAAATGGTAAATGCGTTACCATCAACACAGTGGTCGACAATAAGGAATGCACTTCTACTGCACTTTGATGAACCAGAAACGGAGATCAGGCTCATGCAAAAAATACTCGGCGCTCGCTTCACAACTCCTACACAACTCTTTTTTTATCTAAGTAAGTACTTGAACCTTGTTTGTAATAAAATAAAAACAAATGGTGCATATTCAGATGAACAACCTAAAAGTGAGATTTTGCAAAGACGAAAAATTGTGAAAAATGTATATATTGATAAGTGTCCTGAGCCCATCAGGGGTGCACTCTGTGCTCATAAGCCTGATAGTGTAGAAGAGGCATTTTCGGTGTTCGAGAACGCAGGATATTCACATTTCGGTTCGAAACGTAGACAAGTCGACCAATCTAATATTGTCGGTAGTGCTTCCCAAAACCGTTTTGATAATCCTCGATAAATTCAGTCAGATCATCGGCATGATTCAGGAAATTACTTTCAACGACCAAAAAGTCGAAATTTCAGGCACAATGATCTTTCATTGCCAACCGACGTTTCAAGGAATACTGCCGTCTCTTCGGGTTCTTCTTTACACATTGGCAATGAACATTTTCGGTTTCTAGCCTTGGAAAATTCCCAATACTTCGACTAACTATCGATGGATAATCTTTTAGGTGTCTAATTGATACTAGAAGTACCCAGTGTTTCATGAACTCGAAACTTGTAGGCCCTCGTCGGCGTTATCTATTAGATAAACCATTATTGATCAATTCACTAAACGGGTCCGAGCGTGTGAAATATGGGTTGAGAACTGAGTTCCCATTCAAGTTTTACACAAACCATTTTATTGGGTGGAAATGAATGGATCTCATAAATAGTTCAATTAATAACATTTCACTGAAGTGAATGACATATTCTCAAAGGAATGTTTTGAAATCCCTGAAATATCTATTAAAAAAATTGAAGGAATAATTTACACAAGGGATGAAAAACTAATGATCGAAAGGATCAAAGATGAGTTTTCCGATATTCATTCAGATAAGAACCGAAATAAAGTACTGTAATGTGACGCCTACGCCCGGGAATCGAAGTGATTCCGATCCCGAACCCTTGCAACCGGCCAGATGGGTATGTCCTCGAAGAGCCAGCGGACTTCATCTGTCGTGCGGATATCGTTGCGCAGAAAATATTTCTTTTCTTTCCAAATATTTAGATCTGTGGATATAAATATTCGAAATATAAAATTAATCCAAACCCCGACACCTTTCGAGACATATCCATCTGGAAATGCCCCTCCACCGTGGTCATCGAAAAACTATGCCACTGGCGACAAATGGAGAGGCACATTGCCGCCATGTGGCGTGCCATTCCACACACATCTGTTTTGTCGTTGGTTGTCGGATTGACAGTCCGGCGCCACGAGGAAAAGGTACAGAAGGTGCGCGGTTGACTTCCGATGAGTGAGCGTGAAGATTGTTCGAGACCAAAGTGTTTCACTTGGTTAAATCTTCACTATACACAGAAAAGTGCGGTGACTTTCGACAGTTCGGTGGTAGAAAACAAAATTGCGAGTGAACGTTGTCCAAAATTATTGTTTCATGGATGGTTTTGCACGAATAGCCTTCTGTATGGAAACAACGGTTATTCGTCACAGTTGGACGCATCTTCCGCTAGAATCTAGTAAGGGTAAAATCGGTGTGTTGTCGCATCTGCAAAGCGAGTGGTAATTTTCTATTCATTTTCAGAAAAAGGAAACGAAGATGCTCTTCGCATGCTTCAGTCGATTGCATCATCATCGATCACCTTGACTGACCGCCTTCCACATCATATCTGTCTACAATGCAACAATGAGTTACATGTGGCATACAACTTTAATTTGTGCTATGCAACTGACATCACGAAGAATTTTACCAAGATCAAAAGCAATACAAACACTGAAGGCGGAGAAAGTGTGGCTTATGGGAAGGCTAATGGAGCGGAGGATGACCCAGGGGACCAAGGAAAATCACTGCCGAGCTCGGTGAGTAATTTTGACATGCGGTGATTATGAAAGAAAACGGAGTAAATTCTGAAAACATCATAATGAGAAATCATAGTAGAATACATCGGTTTCCCAAAAATATTCGTTAAATTTTAATTCCATTGTAACGCCCAAGTACTTAATAAGCTCTCCGTATGAAAATGATAAGAAACCAAAATAGAAGACTCGAATCGTTACTAAATGAGTGAAATACCTAATCACTGTTATTACGACAAATGAATAAAATTTTAATTATAAAGGAACAAAAGACGAAGGATAGAATCGTCAGTGATTCTTAGTTAAAGGAACGGCATCCGTAATTATGTTATGAATGAATTGTATATAATTAAAGCTTCTCTATGTACATAAGTTCACTTTGATTTGCTACGTGTTATTAATGCTGACTTATTTAAAATATATTTATGGTTTCAAAATGAGAGGAAACTAGATCGTGTGCACCTTTGCTAATTACTTCCGACAAATTTCAATTATTCTCTTCTTTTGAATTGAAAATATTTAATCAAGTGATTTGATGAAATTCGGGCTTCCACTGGGTCTGATCTATGAAATTTTCTTTTGAATGTAAAACGTGTTCAGTTTCTTCTCTTTTAGTTGTTTACATTTATAGTTTCGTTATACATATTCTTCATTAAACTTACTTTAGTATGCCAAGTTCGGAATAATAAAACGCAAAATAACTTAAAAACCTAAAATAAATTTAAAAACACAAGTTGTCTATGATTTCAAAACAAGATTTAATTAATCAGAAAGTAAATTGGAGGTATTTCATCTGAAAATTAAATATTTCTATCACATCTACGTTAACACGTAACTAAATAACCTTCGAGATTAACCTGCAAATCGTCAACTTAATAAACAACACATTTACAATGGCTAATTAACATTCTTTATGCTATCGTCAACTAAACTGCAAACAGAATTAACAGCACATCGCAAATAATAAATACCAACAGACAAATGGATTATATTCAATCAGTGAAATCAATTTTATATGAATTTTTATTAAAACATATGTACTGGTATCTTACTCAAAGAAACAACAATTTTTTTACACAAATTCAAATGTAAGATCATGGTAGTGAATAGTTGTAAAGATTCTAAAAAGAGCATAAAGGCTAGCAAATTTAAAACCGAACGAAATAGAACTTTGAATAAGTTAGGAATGATATTTGATTAAGTTACAAACGTACATTTAATTTTAGTCTTAGGCTTAGTATGGAATCAATTTATTTCAATTTCGAATTCGTCAATGTCTTATAATGCACTATTCATATTACGACATCTTGAGAAATTCAGTTCAATGTATTGTATTGTACTTAGATTAAATTAAGGCAATTTGGTTTTTTTGCGCTTCTTGAAAATACTTATTTTATGTAAGAAACTCCTTCGATATTTTGGAAACTATAAATTTAAACTTATCTTTAATCTTTCCTTTTTTATCCTAGTGAAATTTTCATTCTTGGTGACTATCAAATTTTTAGTTTCTATTCTTCGGAGTCTGTTTTTCCTCACCAATTCATTTTAAGCAAACGTTTTAGTGTTGCACTTATCATTCATATTCTCCTAATACCGTATCGTTTTTTCCAGTTAATCGAATTCGGATATTACTAGACTTATATTGCTGTCTGTGGTTGCATTGAATTTAGATTTCAATTGATATATATCGGAATAAGATACATTTTTAAAATAAAGTTAGATTGAATATTATTTGAATCTTATGTTGAATATATATTCAATATTTAAAAGAATAGTATCAATAAAACTTTATATGTGGTGTTATTATTTCTTACGCTTACATTATTTGCCACTAAATTCATCTTGAATAATCCCCAAAAATAATCAAAATAAACAACAAAGCAATATAAATCAATATAAAAATTTTACTGCTAGGTTATAATATAATTATTTTAAATGATTAATGTAATTTAGATTACTATTTAAATCGTGCCAATAAGGATTTAATTTAAATCCCTGACCAGTAACATTGATTGATATTTGATGACAACTACGGAAAGAAAGTATATTAGTTATATATTGTACAATATAATGGAATCTTATTATACATTACCTTGAAGTATTTTCATACAAGTATCTTAAGAAGGACAGTATAATATTTTGTAAGACGGTGGTTTCTTCAAAAAAACAAAGAAACTCTGAATTGCCGTAATTCATTGTTCCAAATGCTGGTCAAAAGCTGGCGAAATCTCCTTGATACGGCTATATATATAACTTAATTAAGCAAATAAATTAATATAATTTGGTTGTGCAGAGAATATTATACAAAAACAGTGTAATTAGCATTCAATTCACTCATTGATACAATTTATAAGGTTTATACGAACTTAAGCTCTAAATATAATTTTAGCAACATTGATCAGTTCGATTAGTTTAAAACGATATGAATGTTTTCAGTTTCATTGCAGTTAGCAAATAGAATTTAAGGACAAATATGTACATTATTTAAAAACAAAACGAAAGGTATTTGTCTAACCAAATAATATTGAATGGCCATAACACTTGAGTTTTAATCGCCGTATATCTCATTAACTTTTCAAATTACCGACAAATATTCGAATTCGAAATAAATTGTATGACTTTCTTAAGTCTATAAACTTTATTAATCCTTGATCACTAAAATTATTAACCTCTGATAATACCTACGGATAGATCTTTTATATGTAATGTATTGGGCGATATAGTATACTCTTGAATTTAAATATTGTTCTATAATTAGCTTAAGTAAAAGACATTAGTTATTGTTTGAATGAAAATCTCTGAAAAAAGTAAACATGAAGTATTAACGAAACCATAAGCCTTTCCGTTCCGCATGCTCTTTCTTTTGCAGCGGAAGTGATGACCGAGGGTAAGTATGTCCTGAAGAGGGTTAGGTTTTAATAATCTGCGGATGATTGATTTCTAGTCGGTTACGGTCCGCGGTACCCTTGTTTGCGCTCGTTTTTTTTCTTAAAGTAGGTTATTTTGGACTTGAGGTAGTTTAGATTATTTTCTGGTACCGCGTCGGTGATTCGGTAACGCGCCTATGGGATTTTGTAGCGTTTTTGATTTGAGATCTGTGGAGAGATCACATCCAGAATTAACGTAACGTAGGTTTCCCGTTCTGGATGAGTAGTTGTTGACGCGTTTGGAAATCGGGCATGTGAACCGGTGGCTGAGTTAAGTAACTCGGACTTAGTCTGCTCGCGTAAGACCCGCGACCGAAACTCCTCTCCGAACTAGCTAGCCCACAAGCAGCCACCACGGAGTAGACTAAGTGTGACCGGACTTGTTGACCTGAAGGGTACAGTCCGTTGTCATTTCCAAGACTGCACGTCTCGAACCGATGAGAGGTCGGTTCTGCTTGCGATCGAACGAGACGAAGTAGGAAACCGTTACAGTACGAATTGAAACTAACATCTTGCGAGCCTATTTATCAACAAAATTATAGGTATCTACACTCCCTTAGAGATTTTGTTAAACAACAAATCAAGGAAGATTTTGAACAAGGTATGATAGTTCCATCTAAATTATCATACAACTCTCCTGTATAGGTCGTGCCAAAATAAGGGAACAAACATAGATTGCTCATTGATTTTAGAAAAACCTTCATAAAAGGACTAAACATTTTATGACATACTATTAGAATTACGCACATGCGTACTCTGAACCCTAGTAAAAGGCTTAGATGCATTTTATGGCACGCAACTAGAACTACGCTAATTATGTATCACACATAAAAGGTTTAAGCCAGATGTGGGTTATTTTCAAAAATAATATAAATAATATATAGATGTAGCCACATAAATAAGAATTAGTATAAATAGATTGATTTAAGCAACTTTGTGAGTCAGTTTTAGTAACCCAACGGTGAAGTAAACCTGGTTTTAAGTACAGAGTCAAAATCTTTTCTTTTACCCAATAATTCGGCAAACGATAAATTATTGCACGTAACTAGTGGGGGCATAATGGTCGACGAAATACGATTGTCAAAGGTATTCAATTCGCATTGGGATATTTGTGTTCAGGGTAAACAAATGCGTCGAACATTCACTAGAAGCACAAATACTCGTACAATGACCGAATTGCTGGAGGTGGTCCATTCCGACGTCAGCGGGCCAATGCAAGAAAGTTCGAATGATGGATCACTTATTCCGTCACGTTCATCAACGACTTTATTGGTAAAGTTTGGGTTTTCACGATGCAAGGCAAATCAGAGGTCTTCGAGAAATTCAACTTAAACAAGGCGGTTGCAGAACGTTCGACTGGCAAACGGCTAAAGGTATTTCGATCGGACAATGGGCGCAAATACAACAATGGCAACTTCGAAGGTTTTTTTGATGCAAAAGGCATCATTCATCAATTTTCTGTTCCCTACACCGTACAACAAGAAGGCAAGGCAGAACAAATGAAAAGAGCGCTGGTGGAGAAGCTGCACTGTATGTTATTCGATGTGCAATTATCAATGCGTTTCTGGGCAAAGTCCATCAATGCGGCAGCATACTTAGTCAATCGATTCCCGATCAATCAACCCAGCAAGACACAGAAGAGGTTTGGATGGGCAAACGTCCGAATATCGCGCATCTTCGTGTCTTCGGCAGCAAGAGTGAACAATGCAGGAAGCTAGAACCAAAATCAAAATTATATATTTTTTTGTGGGCTGCAAATCAAATTACAAAGGCTATCGACTGTACAATTCTAAGAAAAATAACGTAACGTCAAAATGTGGTTTTCAATGCAGATACGAAATCAACGAAGGTAAATCTTGATATCAACGATAGTCGATTTTATCTTTTCGCAGAAGAGGTCCATTTGAAATTGAGGAATCGGTGGCGAACGATGATGTTAATGGCGATAGTGGACGATGCGCACTAGCATCATCAATGTGCAACACAACGAACGACACAGAGACAAGCGCGCCAAAAAAAGTTACCACTTTGGACGACAGCAACGACGAAGATACATTCGAGAAGTATGATCCGAACTAATCCATGTGGATTCCACCGCACAACGTGCAAATAAACGGCACCGCTCACCGTTCAACGCATTTTCAATCGCACAACCAATCATTGTTCGTTGCAATGCCCGGCATGAGCGACCCGATTACTGTTGAACAAGCGATCTCATGCAACAATGCAGCTAAGTGGAGAACAGCTGTGGACGATGAATACCTTTCCTTGATGGTAAATCTAACCGGTACGTTGGTCGATTTGTCAACGAATCGAAAGGCGATAAACAATCGTTGGGTCTTCAAGACCAAATGCAACGGCAACGGCGACATTGACAGGTTCAAGGCTAAATTCGTGATCAAAGGTTGCAATCAACACAAAGGTATCGACTAAGAAAAAACCTTTTCTCCTGTCGTTAAATATGGATCTGTTCGATACCAGGTTGCAATCGCAATTATTGAGCAAATGATTTATCGCCATGGCGAGCTGGAAGATGAAATTTTTATGAAACAGCCAGAATTATTCGACAATGGTACTGATTGTGTGTGTTATTTAAACAAATCTCTCTATGGCCTACAACAAGCAAGTCGACTATGGAACTACAAACTTAATGCGGCTTTGAAGGATTTTGGGATGGTCCGTGCGCGATCTGACCCTTGTACTTACTTCATTGAACGAGATTGAAAAATGCTCATCCTAGCAATTTACGTCAATGATATGGTTTTACTCTCAAATCGCCGTTGAGGAACAAACTGAAAGAAGATATGAAACGTGATTTTGCAATGAAAGCTCTCGGCAGCGTATTTGTTCTTGGAATGAATATCATGACAATGGAACAAGATATCTCAATCGATCAGAGTCATTTTATCCGGCAAATACTGGATCAATTCGAGCTGACGGACTTCAGTCTCGACACCTATCGACGTGAATCAGAAGCTGACACATGGAATAGGCCTGACGAAGTATAAGGAACGTGCTGAGAAGGCAAAAGTGTCATACCAGGAAGCGGTTGGTTCCTTGCTGTTTTGGCGCAGGTATCTGGGCCAGACATTCAGTATGTGACTAACAATGCCAGTAATTTCAACAGCAATTCTGGCAGGGCACATTGGACAGAAGTCAAGCGTATTCTGCGATATTTGAAGTTCACAGTTGATAAAAGGCTATCATTCAGTCAACGCATGTATGAAAAATCAACCAACCTGCACGAACATTGCGATACGAATTATATTAGCGATACTCATGGTTGACGTAAGGTCACTGGTTATTTGTTTTAATTCCAAGGCCGTACGATTTCCTGGAATTTGAAGATTGCCTAGAATGAAGGCGGAATACATGGCAATGTCATCAGCAACACAAGAAGCGCTATAGCTAAGGGGCCTTGAAAACGAGTTGTTCGGTGAGAAATGCAAGTGAAAGATTTACTGCAATAACCAAGGAGCAATTCACCTTGCCAATACTACTGCCCAACATCCACACGCAAAACTTATCGATAATCGTCATCATTTTCTGCGCCTAAGCTGGTTACTGCAATTATTCAAACTGCTGGAAGCAATGGAGCTAATTTAATTTAGTCAAATAAATGATTTAGTGCAGGTGCTAAGAAGCGAGAAAATGGATTGAATTTGAAATCGTTTGATTCATATTGTATCGCAATAGTCTAAACCAAACATTGGCAGATGCCAAACTTGCTGTGAGGGACACGCACTCTTAAAAACACATAAATGTATATAGTTTTGCTGTCGTTCTATTTGTACTATCAGTTCTAAACGTAGTTAATCTATGACTCTTGTATCAAGCAGATGAAATATTTTATATTGCATTCTAAGTTTGCGTCACGCGATTTCATAGACATTTCATTCAAAAATTCTTCATTGTCAAGATGAATACACAAGAGTTTATTGGATTTTTTCTCGAAAATTATTGAAACAAAACTCTACGAAATTAGGGAACGCTTGTTAATGGAAAGTAATGACTAACTTGGTTGTTCTATGTGAGTAAAGTAGGGTCTTAGCAAAATAAATGGTTCCAAGTCTCATGGGAATATATATATATATATATATATATATATATATATATATATATATATATATATATATATGTATTACGTGTATTAATTACAACAGATTGGAATGATTCTCTCACACCTCTATGTTACGAACCAGTATACCCTATGTATACTGGTAAGAACTGGGAGCTCAACTTGATGCGTATCCTATATACAACATCAAGGCTCCCGGGGAAAGACCTCACTGTATCACCAATTACCTGTTACTCTGTTCATCTAAACTAAATCAACAAAAAGTAATAGGGTTACATGTTGAAAGGATTAAGTTTTATTTATGTTGCTATTTTAAATTGGTTACATTTACACCTCTTAGTTATTTTTTTTTATCATCTATCCATACGGTGTCTACACGGACGGAGGATGCCTAGAAGTGAGTAAAGTAAGTTGATGGTGGCTACGCAGCGTAATACGCAAACAAGCCGAAGGAGGTTCGCGGCTCAAGCCTACACCTCACCATCTTGCTAATTATCGAAGATACTCCGCATTTGCACCGGAACTATATGAACGGATTGCACTGTCTGACTCGAACACTGGCTTCGCTGTTGACTTCGCGGCGAATACACTACGCGTACAATTCCTTAACCGCTGTTATCACTACTTTTTTGTTTCTCAATCGATCAATTGCTTTTAAACGATTCATGCGGCCTCAATTCGCCCTAAATTCGCTGAGTAGTTGAAACGTGCGCTCTCGTTCCACGAAAGCTTCTTCCTCCGCGCTCCGTCTCACTTGCTCGCATGGTGAAACTTTGCGGCGAATTGGAGAAATGGTTTGAAGGCAGGGAGAAATCAGGCGCGGAAAAGCTTTTGTTTAGCTTCTCTGTTCTCTACACAGTGTCACTCCGCTGGAAGCACACCCCGAATCTTCTCATGTACATGGTCGTTGTCGCCGCTAATGTTATGGCTTATATAGAGCGAATTATGAAGTCTTTTTGCTTGCCGTTGGTCGACAAGTACATGCTTTGATGACAATGGGCGCATGTGCTTGACCGTATAACACGGCGTAGTGCGAATGCTTGTCGATATTTCCATAAGCACACCCCGAAGCTTCTCATGTACATAGTCGTCGTCGCTAATGTTATGAATTATGAAGACTTCTCGCTTGCCGTTGGTCGACAAGTACATGTTCTGATGCCAGTGGGCGTATGCGCTTGACCGTATACACTTGGCGGAGCATAACATCTAGGCGGGGTGGTCACCATCACTCATGTGTGTCTATAGTGTGAAGGCCTGGAGAGAATTATAGTACATACGTCAAAACCACCTTTTTGTTTATTTTGCTTCTTTAACAGTTTTTCAAAACAAAAAAAAAGCATAAATGCAACTTAGTGAAACAACGTG
The DNA here is from genome assembly GCA_963969285.1 of Odontomyia ornata. NCBI lineage: Eukaryota > Metazoa > Arthropoda > Insecta > Diptera > Stratiomyidae > Odontomyia > Odontomyia ornata. The sequence continues at coordinate 89,774,098 of OZ017740.1, forward strand.
CCAAAAATGTTCATATGCGAATCAATTAGATTTTAATAGACGACAGTTTCCTGTAACCATCTATGAATCATCCACTTAGTATTATCAAAACGAATAAACAAGACTTTATTGGATATTTCTCGGAAGCTATAATTAAATGAAACTTTGCACATAAACATTTTCGAAGCGCCCGCACACTTCAAACCAGTTGTGTATAGAAGCTCTAATTGGCATGGTCAAAGCGAATTAAATTAAGCTTTTTGGTTGATTGTCCTTTGTGAATGCAAATAGTATTGCCAAAATGAATCAACAAGAGTTTAGTGGATATTTCTCGAAAATTATTAAATGAATCCCCTAGCGAAATTAAGCAAAACTTTCAAATGGAAAGTAATGAATAAACTGACTGCTTCTATGCGAGTAGACTCTAAGCAAATAAATGGTTCCAAATTCTATCCAAATATACCTCTATTAGCTTAATTAGAATGATTCTCTCACGCCTTAGTGCATGGTTGTCGCCATCACCCGTGTATGTCTATAGTGTGGTTGCCAGAAGAGTATTGTAGTTTATACGTCGAAATAACCTACATCTGATACTTTTCTTCTTAAACAATATTTCATTTACTAAGGTATTAGCAAGTATACTCTTCTCCGCATAAGGAACAACGGATACCGGACTAATTATTGCAAGCGGGCAGTGTAATTCTTTTTCGTGTAGTTCTTGGCGTGAAAAAAGAGTCAGTGGTCTGCATTTAAATATGGCTGTTTTGCGGATCACGAAATTAACATATAAAGTGGTGACTTCAAACAACCCTATAAGGTGGCAACTCCAAATCGCTGTACCGGAGCACGTTTTCACCCCAATAAACGAAAAATAAAAATTTTCGTTAAATCCATACACACATTTGTATATCGCCTAGACGATGGATTTAACGAATGAGTGCAACTCTCTCTCTCTCTCAACTCTAAAGTCGAATGCATTCTGTATTAATAATCACATTTTTTTGTACATAACTTGTAAATAGTATTTAAGTAATGAAGTAACAATAAAATATTGTACTTGCTTTCGAATCATGTGTTTAATTGTGAATACCTTCCCTAAATCTGAGTTGAATAGGTGTGTCACCTAGTCAACTATTCCTAAAGGCAGTTGGTGTTTCACCTATTGGCGTTCCTCTTACTTAACAGTGCGGTTTCATTATACACACAAACACACACACATCACACCACTCACTGTGCTTTGCCTCATGGATTAGTTATAATCTAATTACTTTCAATTTATCTTTTCACTGAGGGTTTTTCATGCCTTTCAAGGCTCTCCCTCTAATTTTTGGAGATGATAAAATCCAATTTTTCTCTCCCAAGCGTGCATTTTGATTTGACCATCACATTTCCCTTTAAATACTTTGTAAGATTAACCCACGATTTCGGTCATACATTCTATGGTGTCTCCTGTGAGGATTTAGGCATAGTTGAGTGTATATTTTCAATAATACAGTTGCCAGTGATTGGAGGCAAGCGCAGTTAACGCAGGTTGAGCGCGATTCAGGCCCATCGCCCGACATTTGTCATTCATCCTAAAATCGTTGAAGCAAATTTCAAATTCAATATCTTATAAACATAATACATATAAACCATAAAGTCCTGTTAAGCCCCCAAAGCAAGTGCAAACGCGCTAGCCGAGGTACCGCATGTTTACGCCGCATCGCAAGAGAGAAAATACAAACATCTGTCAAAGTGTCAGATATCGGCCGGCAATGTTCAGTTCCTAGAACACAAGTCGTTTCTTTCAGTTGCATTTTACAATTAGCTTCGCAATCGCAAGCTTAATTTTGAGAAATACCGATATCAGACGCATTTGATCGTATTTACATCTGTAAGAGCAAATGCGACAGAATTTAAATTTATAAAGAAAATTAGTGATAAGTGTCAAATCTGAGGTTTCGACGTATTTTTAACATACATATACAACGCGGGCATTGACTACAATTCGTCTGTGAACGCGAGCTAGACGCTAAGTGATTTCGTGTTTGAATTCGTGCTCGTAAAAATTACTTACATTCTGTTCAGAATTATAATCAATGTGTAATCTATCCATAAAATTAATTATACAGCAAAGCATTCATTATTGAAAACATTGGCCTCTTGATTCATTGAACTATGTAATTTCCTTGCTTCTCCATAATTCAAATAGTCAGCATTTTTTGTCTTCATCGAACATCGTTCAATTATTTAAAACATGTACACATATGTGCAACAGTAAGCACATTCTTTGCTCGATAATTGAACTCTGTTCTGGTTAACATAATTGATGAGCATGTTGTTTTAGAATATAAATACAATTGAATGTTGAATAAAGGAGTTCAGTTTTGGAATCAGATCAGTGCGTGTTTTATTCGTGACCTTTCAAAGCGTGTTATTTTTATTTGTGACTTTCACAGTTTGAGGAACAAGTATTAGTTTCTCAACACATTCCATAATGGCACGTAACATGCGTATAGATTTTATAGCTCAGAAGCGTCTTTCTTTAAAGCAGCAACTCAATAAATTATTTAAGGTAGTAACGGAGGAAACAATTAAAAATGTAGAAGCCAAGATGCGACTAAAACGTCTAATGGACTTATTTGACGCATACAAGGAAGTGAAAAACAATTTAGCTACGATTGATCCGCAAAACAAAGCTTTAGAATATTTGACAGTAATTCAAGATGAATATTGCGACATCGCGTCATGCGTTTAAGCCAGTGGGCAAGATCAAACCGCGGATACAACAATGGGTCGATCGACTTTTATCGAGCGACAGAAACTGCACATATTACCGATAGCCGAAATACCCAACTTTGATGGCAATTACACATATTGGCTATGTTTTTCTAATGCCTTTTCGAGTATGGTATCCGATCGGACTGACATTGACGATGTAATGAAGCTCATGTATTTAAAGATGTGCGTGCAAGACGCAGCGGATACTCATAGCTAAAGAAAATCACTGAAAGGTTTGGGATATCCTTAAAAATTCGTACAAGAAGAAGCGCATTGTAATCCCCGAATATCTCGTGTTATGGACCCTACGCTCCATTCACTCTCCTACAAACCGCATTCCCATTGATCTTATTGACCCCACACTAACCTTCATTCCTTGTATCCAATACTACTGCATATCTTAATCAATAAACATCTTAATTTGCAAATATCAAATTACCACATATCAGAAAAATTAATTGATTCTAAGAAACTCAAATCAAATAATCTTTCGGAAATCGAAACAATGCCGAATACCAGGAAGAATCCATCCAACGTACCAACATCCCATACGAGAGATTGTACTTTTGCGATGTTTGCAAATCTAATGAACACAATAGGCGAAATTGTGTTTACAATAAACCTCGCGACACATCATCTTATTCTGCGCGTAGATAATATGTCTGGATTAAATTCGCGACCAAAGAATAAACTTCGCGATCAATCAAATCGAAATCAATTAGCCCAAGTGAGTTTCGTGAAAATTGATATTTTTAGAAACAGTCCATGAAGTGGAATTTGCGTGTGGAAGAAGTAGTCAAATAGAGTTGTATAAACAAATGGTCCTACAAAAAGGCTAAAGTAAAATCATTCAAGACCAGTTGACCAGAACACTTCAAACAAATCGTGTGAATTAAAGTTGAGTAGTAAAATATTGTAATCAGTAAATAAGTATTGGATTGAACATTGTGTATAAACGTGCAAAAAAAGGAATTATATTGTATTATGTGCAAAGTGAATGAAGAAAGAATTTTTATAGTTAATCGTGAATTTGTGACTTTAAAGAATCCATAACAGAGAAAAAATATTGGTGTCAGAAGTGGGAACCATCCTTTTATCTGTTCGCAGTTTTGCATCATTTACTCTGCAGTTGGGCAAAAGCAAACCTTTCCAAGACGCTAAGTAGCTCTACCCGCATCGAATCATCAGGAAGCAAAAATCTCATCAGGAATCAAAATCATCCTGGTGGCAGCAAGTAATCCGAAAGCCAGAACGCATCCTATTGAAAGGGACGAGCAAATGATCAATTGTTCATTTCAGCAAGTCAACTCGAATACAGCAAATTCATCCTGCTGAACTCATCGATTCACTAACTGAACTCAAAACAACAAATTCATCCTGCTGAACTCATCAATTCACGAAGTCAACTCAAATACAACAAATTCATCCTGCCGAACTCATCAATTCATTCAACTCGGAAAAAAAGCGATGAAAATTTAATCCACCATCCGGAAAACGCAAACAAATTCAAATCGTCATCTCTACCAGCTAAACAACCATGAACTTCAATTCACTCAATTTCTGTTCTTTTACTTGTACATATTTCTCAATAAATAAAAATGAGTAAAAGAACTTATATTCTCACAAATATTGATCAAATATATATTAGATATTTACACATTTTTAAGTTAACATATTGTGTAGTGAAGTGATTATTTAGTGAATCTTTGTAAAATGCCACAAGTAAATTCCACCGAAACCGAGATTGAAGATAATCAATCGCACTCCGAAATAGATAGCGTTTCTGAAAATGTCCAAACCGGAAAAATTAGTACAAGAATACTACTAAAATTTATTAAGCCTTTCGATGGGGACCGCGAAAACTGGATGCAATCGGGCAAATATCCAGAACAGGCGCATGTCCTACTGGCCTATGCTATAACCCAATATCCAAGTATCCCAATACCCAGTATCCAATCACACTTTCGGGGATTGGAGTGGGTTGTGTGATTTCCTTAAATTATTATACGGGGACAAAAAGCATTATAACTATCTTTTAATTGAACTGTAGCAATGCAAGCAAGCCCAAAAAGAGACCATCTCCCAATTTATTGTGCGTATCGAGACCGCCGCGAAAAATTTAATAGTATGTGTCAAGCAGGCTAACGAAGATGAATTGGAACTCAAAGGTAGAATTGCTGCAATGAATAACCTCATTCTGCACACATTCATTTTGAACATAGATCCTGCAATTAGCAACATACTCCGTGGTAGGAATGTTAGAACGTTGACTGAGGCTATGCAGGTTGCGATTGAGGAAGAAAAGTTGTCCGCTCTTATCAGATCTAAGTCCATAACATCCTCCACTTCTAACAAGGTGACGAAATTTCGCAGTGTTTGTAAACGCAAGAATCATAACGCTTCCAAGTGTTATTATAAAAATAAACCGAGTACTTCTCAGCACGTATAAGTACACGTGGCAAGCGAAAAAGTTTGTAACTATTGTAAAAAGAAAGGTTACGTTATTTTAGAGTGTCGGAAACGTAAATATAACAATCATACAAATGAATCCTCTCAACCTAACCAACAAAAATCGAATCATCCAAAAAACGGGATAACGTCCCCGAACGCAAGTGTTAGATCTGCCTTACTTATTTCAGTTTGGTGATGCCTTGCATAACTCTTACAAGCCCTAACTCAAAAAATTAAATTTAGATTTTTAGTCGATTCCGGAGCAGCTGCCTCCATAATAAGAGGTAAATCATTAATGGGACAAACTCTTGTAGATGTGGAAAAAATTACCAGTTTTCAGGGAATATGTGGAATCACTTCAGCAGTAGGTTCTTCCCTGATAAATTTGAGGTTTCCACGACAGGATTTGACCCACGAGTTCTCTCTCATTACCGAGAACTTTAATATACCTGTTGATGGGTTGTTGGGATGCAACTTTTTGCGTAAATATGATTGTATCATGGACTTCTCACAAAATTTTCTAACAGTAAGAGGTGAAGTAGCGAAAAGGGAAGTCAGCCAACTCTCCGAAAACATAGACGAGATCAATAACGAATATTCACTATATTCAGATCTTGATCCCCCACAACTTTTGGAATCCAGATTCCTAGCAGAATCATCGACACAGTCTGATTTTTTTATAATCAATCAACAAAACCAACAAAGTTAATGATAAAATCTCATTCAATTAACTTTACCAGGGTCCATGTAGAAAATCCTGAAATCTCAAAAGGCATCTTAAATCGACGAGAGCTATCACCTGGAGTATTTTTAGGTGAAGCCCTCACCTCTATCGACAAAACCAACGAGCTCTTGTCTCTATCCTAAATGTGAACGAACAAGATCAAGAAATATTAGCGCCCGAAATCTCTCTCGGAAAATTGATATTAACACCCTAAACCGAAACGGTGATCAAATTAAAATCTAAATCTCTACATCAAACAGTTGGAAAATCCAACAATTAATGAACCTAAAATTTTCTGTTACCGTCGTTGCGTGTGGACGTGTTTTTCATTCACTCCGTGAAAATCGTGCTCACATAATCAAGACCTTATTAAGTATTTAGCCATTACATGTATACAAGGTGTTTTTACAACCACAGCGCGCGTTTCCTTTTTATTCATGACCTACTTACTAAAGTGCTTTAAGTGTCTTACTCATGACCTACTTACTAAAGTGCTGTATTTAATTCTTTGAAATTAAAAATTACCTCAGTGCGTGAACTCTTATGAAAACGTAGAACTCATATAAAACGACTTGCATTTTTTTTATTTGCGGAAAGTAATTTTTTGCTTTGGAATAAGCCCACAATGTGTTTACCTCGTTCGTAAATATAACTGTAAGTGGATTTTATTCACTGACATTAAAAATAACCTCAGTGCATTCTTTTTTGATGAACGAAATTTTTTGCTAAGTTCACAATCTGTTTATTTCGTTCTTATTCACGACCTTCCTACTAAGCTGCTGTAAATGTGTTTTTATCCACCGATATTAAAATAGCCTTTTGGTGCGTACTCTTATTAGAATGATTTGTTGAACTGAAACGATTTAAAACGGTTGTATTACAATGAGTATAAAATGCAGCCTCCCGAATCGCATAACATTTGACCATTCTTTCAAATTTGCCACCTGCATGGCCTTCTGTAATGGAAAGCTTCAGAGCATGCATGGATGCGCCTAGAGATTGGCACCATCCGTACATGGACAATCACTTCATATGCTTGGATTGCCAAGGGTTCGATGTTACCCTACAAAATATGTTCGACAGACTGATAGGCTACATTGATAAACTCAACAATGAAAAAGACCACCTAATTTCACGACAGCAAACGCAGTCTCGATAGTAACGATAGTTTTGTAGAAATGGCTTCCAGTTTCGACGAACTTTCTACCAGAATTATGGAGAGTGTGGCAGCAGCTTTAGCATTGCAACATTGTCCGATACTTCAACCAACGCAGCAATTGTCTCAAGCAAACACGCCATATCAATTTACACGACCAGAGCTCCACTCAGCATGTCTGGTGGTCGCACGTGTGCATGGTCAGCAGTTCTAACGCAAGTGGAACGTTCTGTTGGAAGTTTATATCGCGTTGACGAGAAGATAAGAACACTTCATTCCAAACCTCACGAGAGTTAGCAATTGACGAGCATTCAGTAATATAAGTTTTTATCGGGATTTATCATATCATGGTGTTATTGTAAACAGCAGAAATTAGAGAATAAATAGTTTTTTAGCATCATCAAATTCGAGGACCATAGCGAGCAACAAAAAAGTGTGTAGATCGCTCGATTTGCTTGGTCCACAGCTCGCTTCAATCAAAGAGACTTTTTCGTGTATTCCCCGAAGGAAAGTGATTGCTGCAAAGATTCTTCGTCTCTACAAAATAACGTTGAGAAAGTGCTAGAAGAACATCATAATAGCTTCGAAAAAATGACTTCATCACTTATCAAACCTAAAGGCCAAGAAGATATGTCTCAGCTGCTATCGAAGCTAAATAATGTCGAAAAGATGTGCAGCAATCTCCTGCAAGATCAACAAAATAGTCTCACTAGGCCAACAATATCTCACCCATTGGTTACACACTACAGTAACACAACGCCCTCTACTCCACGTAATCCACGGCGCATCTACAAATTTGGCACCTTCTGGTCCGATGAAGAGTGGGATAGCAGAATACAGAAATTTCAGACTCAAACCAGCAAGCTGACTACAACATCTTTTTTGTTAAGGGTTCAAGAAAATTCAACAACGCAATCTCAGTTCAGAAGTTGTTAGCAGATGTCCTCCTTATCAATGGATGCAAGGTTGCGGAGCTTCCTTTCCGGCATCAGCGACGACGTGAGTTTAAGGTATCTATTCCCACAAGATACGCCTGGCTATTTAAGAACTTCAAGAAGAAAAATTGTGCCTGCTCTTGGAATGGCTTGTTTTTCAAACAATGGAACGAATACACTACTGGCCCAGAATCCAAAGGTAGTGGTATATAAGTAGCCTTAAGCATAATTGTAAAATCTTAGATAGTAACTACAACCCATCAATCAATCCCAGCTCTAAAACCACTTCTCCCTCGCCTAAACAACCGAATGTTAATCGCGCTTCTTGGACCGACTCAACATTGCACTCCGTTTGTGTACGTGCTGGCGAATCTGAACCAGCTTCAGTTTCTGTGGCATCTTGTGCACAAGAGTTGGATGCTGGTCCCTGCTTGGTACGTAATCCACTGATCAGGGTAGATACAGGAATTTTATCCGTGGAGAGGACTTGATCCCTGTTTCGTCTGGGTTTGTTACTCAACCGATATCACCTGCCTCAAACAACTTAACCCAGCCATTCTAAAATCCTCTTCTGCCTCCTTCAGTCAAGGCCACTATGGTGTCAGGAGCTGACCTGGATAAAAGATACCTTATGTCTCGACTAAGAGATAGCAAAATCTACAAATCCGTTCGTCTTTACCTTTCTTATATGTACAAGGCCCCAGACACAACCTGCATTGACGGTAAAGCAAAAACCAGCCTGAAAATTTTAATTCAAAGGGAAGGTCTTCCAATCAATCTTGAGGCTCTTAGGCTTGAATATTTCTCATTCCATGAGGAGTTAGCTGTAACTCTAAATCAAGCTAAAAAAGATCTTGAAATATACGCATCTCATGTAAGCTCCAACGATATTTCTTCAGTACAAAGAACTAGAGAACATGACAATAAATTTTTTCGCCCCCTACAATCAGCAAAGCCTCAAATTATTTTACCACAACTTAGTAAATTAAATAAGTTTTTCCTTGACGCCCAACCGTGTCATTTTAATGCTATCACCCTTTCTGAAATATGGCTGACGGGTTCTCACATTCATGAAGAAATTCTGGATAGTAACTGGAGGATTTACAGAGATGACAGAGATCCGATTAGCACTGGCCAGTCGCGAGGAGGCGGTCTATTGATTGCCATACATAATTCCTTCATGAGCGAGCCAGTTAACTGAACGCCGCATAATTTATTCCAGCATAAAGTCAAAATAAAAAAGCAAAAATCTAATTTGTTAATTGGCGCGTTTTATGTCCCCCCTAAATCAAATGATACTGTCTACGACAATGTCTGTAAAAATATAAGTGATATCACTGCAATGACAAATGAATACGATAAAATTATCATTACTGGTGATTTTAATAGACATAATATAAAATTTGTGATCGACAAAGATGATGGTCGACTCCGTCTGGTGAATGTCCTTAATTGTAACGATTTCAACTTAATGAGCACCTTCTATAGTAACGATTTGCAGCAGATAGCTTCTTCCCCCAACCAGAACGGTATATGGCTAGACCTTATGTTTTCTAATGCATACGACGAAGCAGTGGCCAATTTAACTGATGACAATGAGAATCTGTTTTCTAACCCACGTCATCACTCATCTTTTTCTGTTGATTTGTCCACTCTTGATACTCTCAAATCTATATCGTACAATAGAACTATTTTATATGACTTCCGCAACGGCGATTATGGATTATGTCTTCTATCCAGTGTCGACTGGAACGGTACTCTGTCAACATTGGATACGGCTCTATCCACCTTTTATCATATAATCTTTGACGCTGTTGAATCTTTCGTACCGAAAATCAAGAAAAAAGATAATATTTCAGAACCTTGACTGCAGAGTGATCTAAGACATTTACGTAACCAGAGAAACAAACTATACAGGTTCCTCACAAAAGATAAATATGTAAGCGGTGAGACTCATAGTAAGTATAATGAAATTGCACTTCAATTCAAAATTAAATTGCAAGAGGCCCATCAAACGTACTTTAACGTCATAGCAGAGGAAACTATTTTCAATCCCAAAAATACTTCGACTTTGTTAACGTTAAACGCAAAACATCTGGTTATCCTTCTTTAATGTCGTACAATGTCTCTGTCTCATCCTGTACCGAGCAGATCTGTGAATTTTTTACTGATCATTTTCAGCATGTTTCCAGTAATTCAGTCATGTAGTTAACAGAATAGGTATCAAAATGTCCGTAAGGACAGCAGCAATGTTCTGCTGCCTCGGCGGAAGAAAATGTTCATATCAGCCGAGATTGGCCTTGTCTGGGGATGCGTGAATGCGCTGGCAGGCTAGCGTTGCGGCGTCGTGGGGCAGGTTCATTCCCCCAGCACGAGGACTCACTACAAAAGAATTAAGCATTCACGAATTCCTGGGTCTCAACAGAAAAGATCAACCCAAGTCGAAAAAAAATGTAGGTAACTAACAAAGGGGAAAATGTCTTGTTCCGAGAACAAGTCGAAACGAGACAAAACAGACGGACTTGGGGAGACTTCGTCGTTACCCGGCGATTCTCATGGCCCACAAATAAGAGCGGGGCACCCGGATGGATGTGGTGCCCCCTGGCATTGACAAATTTTTCATTCGGAATCAAGTTCATCATAACCATACATAATTGCATGATGGATAACTGAAATGGAGTGACAGTGAACCGGATCTGAAAAGTGCGATCATGGTAAATAAGTAAATAAAAAGACAAAGTAACGGGAAAAAGAATGAGAAACTGGTGCTACTAATACATTGCTGTGAATTTTAACATTTTGCATGTTACCGCCCAATGGTGCTAAATGTGGTACCGGGTCCCATTGCGTGCCAGTATTCTCAGTTGATTCTACATTCGCTTGAGGAGGCTGTGGTGGTTGCACTGCTGTACTGGTTTTTTATCAATTACTGATGCGGGAACAATTGCATTTGATGTGGTCGCTTTAATAGTTGTTTGTCCAATTTAAACCCAGTTTGTGGGTATAATCGGAACTAATTGTTGCATGAGTAACGCTTTGTTTTTGTTGCATTTATTGCTGCTGTTGCAATTGCTGTTGAGCTAATTCTTTTTGCTTCAATTGTTGCCGTTGTACAATCTGATGCAAACTAACATTTTGGGTAATCGAACAATTCGGATTAATTGCAGTTGCACTCGCATTCGCTTCGCTTGCATCAGAAGTTTAATTAGTGACGAAGATGTTAGTGGCATACTCCATTCCCGTCCATCATCGCCCCACTAGATGAATCTGCAATGACATGTGCTATTTGTTGTTGCTGGCGATGATGTTGTTGTTGTTGAATTTGTTGACCTGACTGTTGTATGTGAATTTGCTGTTGGTGTTGTTGAAAAATTTGCATCAGTAGCGGTTGTTGCAAATTTGAATTTGCTGCTAGGGTGAAGGAGATAGGAAAGTTTTCCAGCAGTTTGATAGTCTAACTACTCGATTACTACAGTCACTTTGCCTCATTAAGAGTCGTTGGAAATAGTCACAAAGACCTTAATGGGAAACATAACCATTTCTGAAGATGAAATTTTTCAGGCTATTGAAGATCTTCATCCACTTAAAGGGCCCAGCCTTGACCTTATTCCTCGTTGCTTTCTGTCCTTATGCAAAGATGAATTGGTTAGACCTCTCTTCCTTATTTTAATAAATCATTAACATCTGGTATATTCTCCAAACTTTGGAAACCATCATTTATAATATCAATTTACAAAAAGGCGATAAGCGGTATAGGGGTATTGCTATCCTTTCTACTATGCCAAAACTGTTCGAAAAAATTATCTGCAGTAAAATTTTCCCCATTATCAAACCGTATATAAATAGGTCTACCACCACTAATCTAATTACCTTGACGTCGGATATTCTTTGTAGTATGGAGTAAGGCTACCAGATAGATGCTATATACACAGACTTCAGTAAAGCGTTCGATCGAGTGAACCATGAAATATTAGCGAATAAACTTTGCATTTTTGGCATCTACGGTTCGCTGCTCAACTGGATTCAATCATATTTGAAAGACCGCACACAATGTGTTAAGTTTTAAGGTCGGTTGTCTCGTTAGTTCAGTGTCAGCTCTGGAGTACCTCAAGGCGGTCATTTTGGTCCACTTCTCTTTAATATTTTCATCGCTGATCTTTCTAGAGTACTGTCTGATATTCCACACCCGTTTTACGCCGACGACCTCAAACTTTATCACTGCACACAACCCTTATCGGATGTATCTTTTCTCCAATCTAAATGAGCTGCTCTCCTTCAGTCATGCGATAGAAACCAGCTGCTCTCAATATAGAAAAATTCCAGATAATAAGTTTTGCAAGAAAAAAGAACTTCATCTTACATAATTATGACATTAACAACAGACAACTAAGAAGAGTCGAGAGAGTTGTCGACCTTGGAGTAGTCTTACACAAAACTCCGCTTTAACCTCCATTATGATGAAATCCTGAGCAAAGCTTATAAAATGCTAGGTTTCATTAAACGTAGAGTAAAAGAGTTCAGAAATATCTGGGCTACTAAATCTTTGTATACCTAACTTGTCCGTCCTCTTCTTGAATACGGCTGCACAGTCTGGGACCCCATAGTCGACATTCATAGCCGTAGATCAGAGTCAGTGCAAAAACAGTTTTTGCTCTTCGCCCATATATCTTTGTATGATCCTACCTCTTTCCACTATCTTCCTTCTTATGGGGTTCGACTTCAACTAATCAACGTGACTACACTGGCTTCCAGGAGAGTTGCATTGTCCGCCTGCGTGCCTTTTGATTTTTTAAGAGGTAACATTCAAACTTCATCCTTGTCAGACAAGATTCACTTGAATGATCCTATAAGAGCCGCAAGACACACACCAACGCTAACCTTGCGTATGCATCACACCAACTATGCTAGCAACGAGCCGCCTAACAGATGCTGTAAAACATTCAACAAGTTTAGCGTACATTACTCCCCAATCACCTCCAAATCCAATTTTAAGAAACAAATTTCAAATGCCCTCAACGCCCCTTCGTCATAAATGATTAAATTAAATTTGTATTTTTTTTTTTTGTATTATATGTATGTATATGTATTTCGTTTGTAATTACGCCTTGCTTGGCGAAATAAATATAAAATCAATTAAATCCCAAAACCGAAAAGTTTAACCTGAAAAATCTATACAACTGGATCACCTTAGTATCGAAGCAACCAAATCAATTCAAGAGATTACTTCCGAGTACTCCGATATATTCTTTTTGGAAGGAGACCAATTGACAAGCACAAATTTGTGCCAACACGAAATCAACCTGATAGATTCCCGACCTATATCTGCAAAAACCTACAGGTATCTCGAAATCAACAAGGAAGATGTAAAGGAGCAAATAGGGAAAATGCTCGATCAAGGTATTATACAACCATCGAATAGGCATTAAGTATTAAGCGGAATAAGAAGAATACGTATGCAAATGCAACCTACATGAGTGTCAAACAAATCATGGAAAAATGCATTGAAAAATTGGTGTCTATGCAGTTTGGAGTCCTCATTATGGAGGAATTACATACATTGAAAAATATGAAAGCAAGATGTACGGGCAAAGCCGAAAATTAGCCAGGAAGGCAAAACAAATTATCTTGTTGACGGGAACTCCTGCATTGTCTCGTCCTGTCGAATTGTTTTCTCAACTAAAAAATGGTGGATAAAAATTTTCTCACCATCTTTACCATAAGCAACTAAATTTCGGCAAACGGAACATGTATTTCCATCATCTGAACAACTACCGAGGCAAGTTACGTTGCAACATTTTCCTTGACTGTTACAGGCACGATTTCCACGTTCCGACGGGCATATTTCTTGGCAGTGATCGTGATTTCAGCAGAAGCGTCTGTTACCGAAGACAGGACCACATCACCTTTTATTCTTCCTAAACCACAACAAACCTTGTCGTGCTTAAATATTAGCGTCTCCGGCATTGCATTCATAGCAATACGAATCCAATCAACAGTATGGACAAAACGTAAAATTGGATTTTTCTCAATTCGCACACCACCACGATTGATTGTCACAAGTGATGTTAAACCGATTTCCTCAATATTGGCATTTTCAAATATGATCAATGCAAATCCCTCAAACAACGTATTGCCACGAATCACTTGTAAATTTGGAAAAAGTTTCGCCAAGGATCGAATACCACTAACCCGATATAGCATTAGGAATTCTGTGATTTCCGTCAATTCCGGAAATGTATAATTCTCGAAATCCGTTTGATTCGATTCGTCCATGAAAGTTTCACCAAGAATCCTTCAATCACTCGACATCCTGTTAGATTTTGTAGCAGTTGTGCTCTGTTACATATATGGATACTTGTACAAACTCCAGATGATCCTGACGTGACATTTGTATATGCGGCAGAAACAACCATTGATACTGTGAAACTCAAAAGCATCACGGAGGCAATGAACCATAGAACACAATTAAAGGATGTAAAGGAAGCGGATGATATTTGGAAAATGTTACATGAAAACAAGATGGTCTTAATAAAATCAGACTCTTCTCAGAGGACCAGCCTAAAAGTGAACATATTGTAGGACCAAACACCTGTGCTAAAGCTTGCGATTTGATATACTTACGTGATTCCCGGGCTGATCGCCCAATACATCCCTTCGCGGACATAATCACTTAAAATTCACTCGCGACGAATGTAAACATACGCGCAAGGAATAACAAGTATCAACACATCTGACATTTCAATCAAAACAATCGGTAAGGTTGCTATTGATAATACAGTACAGTGCGCGAAAGGAAGATGGCCACCAAGTAAAAAACTGGGTTTTCGCCTGAGATAAACACTGCAAGGTTGAGCAGTCGTGATGAATGTTGTGGCCTTGAACTTGGGCTCTTCAACTCAAGTAAAAGAACCGTTGGGCCTAGTCGATAAAAGAGCCAGCGACGATGAAAATGGTCTCTTTTATTCACGGATTTCTGGCCAACGAAGGACGTCTATCAAACCGTCAGACAGCTTTCAATTTATTCTCAAGAGGAGAAAGCAAATATTGTACCCATCTGAGATTCACCAAATAAGAGATCAACCCATTAGGAAAAGATAAAAGAAAAACTGCACGAGACAACCGAGGAGTTAAATTGGAGCAGGAGATTGAGTGGAAAAGCGAGGACTTCGATCATCGGCGGGGCCCCAACGTAGTGTAAGTGTTAAGTGTTGATAAATCCTTTTTAATATCAATTTTGTATTAAATTTACTGTGGAATAATAATTGCATTAATTACTTGAAGTAGAATGGGATTTTTCTAAATAAAATTTCGTGTCGTGCAAGTGTTACAGCAGTGTTTATAAAAAATCACGCGCAAGACGGGCACACCGGAAAAGAGTATCTATCGACAGAACGAATACCGGTTGACGTATTGACGAAAAGTGTAAGCGGAACGAAACACCAACAATGCAGTGAATGGTTGGGAGTTGTACAAATTAGCGCAGAGTGAAAAAAAGTCTTAGCGAGCGTGTGAAGTATTTTATTGTGGGGAAGTGTTAAGAGAGGCAATATGTACCCACGTACAAACAGCGCAATAGACGCGCTGGGTACTTGTTTTGATTACGAGGACACTTATAAGAAGTGTTCAGTTTAACGTGAACAGTCCAACTGTAACGATCACCAAAACGAATATAATTGTTACGAATTTTTCGAGAGCTATCTCATATTTCAAATTTTTCACATTTCAAATTGTTCAAGTAAAATATAATCTCAAACCGTTTCATTTCAATGTAAACAAATTTTCCTACTTCATACATCTTATCATTGTCCAAGCAATCCAAAATCATAATTTTCTCGTCGCGTGATTTAATCCTAAGATAAACAAATGTTCTCGTCATCAGTCCAACACTTTGTTGCAAGAATAATATGTACGTTCTCGTCAACTTAAAATGCAATTCAGCACTTTCTACATTCACATCATGAATGCGTGAAATATTATATTCGGAATTTTGTGACTTTGGATTGTTTACTCCAAGTAATTTCTCATGAGAAGAATTGCTTTAAGTATTATTTCAGTTTAGGTAAGCGTTTTGTTAGTATTTAAGCACTTGAAGAGAAAAATAAATGTTCGGTTCGATTTTTCAAGCGAAAAAAGCCTTTTAGTTTTCTTCCAATGAGGCTGCTGGGAGCGTTTTAGGAAAATCGTGTGTATAGTGCAGTCATTGAAAATTTGAGCATATTAACGCTTTACACTTGGCGATACGCTAATAATTTGGCTAATATTCCTTGAACTTTTCAATGAATGCAGATTTCGTTACCCTGGAACTTATTAGGTGTTACACCGAATAAGTATTAATAAAGTAGCAGGTGTTTCACCGTTACGACTTCTTTACAGCGAACAATAATATTATACTCAAATAAACCTCATAATACTTTTAATTCAATCTACTCTTTTATTTCCAATATAAATCATTAAATTTGGTCGTGATCGTGCTGCGGTCACTCAAAAGAAATAGTTTTAGAACATAAGCCAAATGTATAAAAATGACGGTGGAAGAACGTCGAACATCGGTAATAAAACATATATTGTTGGTTCAAAGGGAGCAATACGGCAAGGAAATAGATGAATTAACAAGATCAAACGTGTTAAAGGTCCCAAATTAGCCCCGTTTGATCCTTTCATAGCTTCACAAGGTTTATTTAGTGTCGGCGGTCGTTTAAAAGATTCCGCGTTGTCTAACGATCAAAAACATCCTATCCTCATATCAGGACCGATTTAATAATTGCAACGACACATGCGATTTATAATCTCCAACTTCGACTGCGGTTCCAATAAACGTACCTCCTTAAAATCGCTAATCCGTATTAACCCTAGAACACTAACCATGAGTCGAATCGACCCACAAGGTACACATACGTGATCATGCACAGTCCACATAAAGCAGTACCGGTCTGACCACGCACCTAAGCTTCCACTATTTAGTACGTGCTTAAATCCCGTGAAGATTGTGTCTCTGTTATCCCCCCGTTTCATGTGATTCACAAAGTTAAGTGTGTAGTGTGAGTCGATCTTACACATCATTAGTAATAGAAGATATTTTTTTGAGTAATATGAATATTTTCTAAGATTCTTTCGTATTTGATTTTTGCTTTAGTAAATATATCCAGAGGGTTGAATGGTGAGGAAATACTGTTATTACTTGAAAATGTCAATTCAGAAATAAGAGATGCTGAGGAGAATTTGGAGCAAGAGGATTTTGACTCTGATGACAGCAGAGATTTATCGGGATATAGAACTAGATATTCAAAATTCAGAGGTAGGTATAAGTGAACCTATGGAATTAAGAAGATAGCACGCGCACAGCAATGATCGTCGCCTAGTTGTACATGCACCAATCACATCCTCTGTAACTTCAACTGGTCCAGTCACCTTGCCTGAATCACCTTCAAGTACAATAATATTCCCTGGAAATTCAGTCAAAGGCAAAAAAAAGTATTGAGTGGAAAATATCTACGTTGGTTACAGGTGGGAGCAGGATACCGAGGCGAAATATTATTGATTTTCAACCTGGACCTTTTGGAAATGTTAGAAATTGCACTGCTCCTCTCGAATGCTTAAGTACTTTCATCACAGAGCCTATGATGGCAATGGTATTGCAATACACTAACAACGAGATAGAGACACAAAGAAAAAAATATAAAGCTCAAAAGTCGACTGTGTCAAATACTTCAATGAAAGCACTTAAAGCTTTGTTAGGTGTTCTCATCTTGAGTGCAGCTCAAGAGAGCAACCACTTAACGATTGAAATGCTGTTCGACCCAGTATACTCGGGCAATTGTTACCTACCTACTCCATCAAAAGAAAGGTTTTGTTTTCTTATAAACTGCCTTCGGTTTGATGAAAAAAGTTACAGAAGGGAAAGAAAAAAAAAATTACAAAGTTGGCTCCGATAAACGAATTGTGGCAAATGCTCTTGAAAAATTGTCGTGAAAATTAAAAGACAGGAGTATATGTTACAATCGATGAGCAATTAATAGAGTTCCACGGGAAAATTTCCTTTTAGAATGTATATTCCTTCAAAATCGGATAAATATGGAATTAAGATCATATTGATGTGTGATAACTCTACAAAGTATACGATTGACGCGATTACATATCTTGGGCAAGAGACTGCACGTAGAGGGATACCTGGCGGAACATATTTGGTAAAACAACTACCTGAAACTATAGCAAGATCAAATAGAAACATAACCATGGATAATTGGTTTACAAGTATTCCTCTCTGTCTGTCCTTGTTAAAAGAAGAAGGCCTAACCATAATAGGAACCATAAAAAAAAAACAAAATGTAATTTCCGGAGAAATTCAAAGATATCAATTTTCAAGAAAGGCAAGTGAAATCCTCACTTTTTTTGTACCAAGAGAATTTTTCAGCGCTTTCATATAAAGCAAAAAATAACAAAACTGTACTTCTCATTTCCTCTGCACATTTAGAAGGATTAGTTGACAGCTGCAATGCCCTGCAAATGATGATTAGTGACCATAATAAATCAAAAGAAGCAGTAGACACCTTTGACCACATGTGCCACAGCATGAATACTGGGCGGAAAACTAACAGGTGGCCATTATGCTACTTTTACAATATGTTGATTATAGCATGTATTAATTCCTGTGTAATTTGTTCACATAACATATTAAGAGGAAATAAAAAACGAATTTCAAGACTGCAGTTCATGTTGGCACTAGAAAAGGACCTGACGCGACCTTGGCAACACACCAACCAAGCCTGAAAGATTTAATACAACAAACTTAAAAATTACAAAAGTTAACTCCAGAAAATACTGTATTGTCGATTTTGTGATTATTCCAAAAAAAGGTAAACAACGCCTCAATGTAACATATGCAAGGCACACATTTGTGGGGAGCATATGAAAAAGATATGTTATTCATGTTCTAATTAGTAACAGACAAAATGGAGAGTTGATGAAATGTGATTGAAGACTGATTAATTTGTTAGCTTAGTTCAACTATGTACTGTTGTTTTATGAACACAAAGTAACTGAATTCATTTATGATTTTTTGGGCAAAAAAAATATATTTTAAATTTCTAGACAATACCTATTGGTTGAAAATCAGAATACGGTATTATATATGTATAAATTTTTAAAACCAAAGTCACATAACAACATCACTTTTCGTTTCTAAGCAAGGAATCCTTTGAAAGCGACGCTACTGAATGTTTTTTTACTTTATTTTTTAACTCGAAATTAAGTTGATTTTATATTTTTTAAAAACACGATGAATATTGCATAAAAATGTCTTTGATTTACTTTTTTATTCTTCTTCTGGGTTAGGTAAGTCGATTCGACTCATGCTTAGTAATAACAGACCAACAATCAAGCTTAGTGTTCTCGGGTTAAGCTGAACGCCCAAAAATATTTACACAAGTGATTTCTCTAGCACTTAAATTTATGATAGTTGGGGCTTAAAGGCCCCGGTAAACTTGCGGAGACGGGTGTTGCACCACGAAGCCACTGTTGAGGTTGAAGTTGAGCTCGCTGGGTCCTCACCGTGCTCCACCAATGGGAGCATGAGTTCTATCCTGATCAACTGCGGATATTAAGAAAGAAATGGATTACTAAAGAATATTTTTAGCCACAACCCTGTAAAATACCGGACAAATCTCCCGTACACCGAGAAGAGAGGAGTCAGATTCAACCAAACCCAAAGAGAAAGTTCCGAATCATAAGGAATATACCGTTATTTTTACGTTATTTCTGCACTTTATTCGTCCATTTTTTAAATTACATTCGTTTGTTTAAATTTCATACTTTTTGTTGCTATTCCCTGGTCGATGGAATTAGTTATTCTACAAAACTACATCTACTCTTTGCTAAATAAAGATAAACCACTAAAAGTTGAAGTATACATATACTCAAAGCCGTTTGGTTGAAGAAAAAAGTCCTTTCATCAATTGGCGTGCACTTTCACTTTGTACCCAAAATCTGAAGTAGTTTTTTTACTTATCTATAAAAGTTTCACTGAATGTTCACTATCCGGGGCACTGTAACACGACCCTTTATTTTCGCTCCGAAATAACAGTTATCAACTTTATTTCCCAACTTATTTTTACCGAACTACTAGTTCTCAGTTTCACTTCTTCCAAACGTCCAGAGAATCCATTTTTGACTAATTTGTACCGGACCACTAATCTTCTTTTTGTAATTTCAACAGTTCTAACTTTTCAGAAAATCAACTTTTCACTAGTTGCCGCAATCCTCAAACAAAAACTACCCACTCCACCACCATGGGCTCCTCTATAGCATCCATCCTAAGGGTGCGGCCTGGATCCCTCGAGGTTATTTTCGGTCAAGAAACAGCATTTTGGCACGAGATTCCATTATCCTATGCAAGAAATTCACTCATGAAGCATTTTTTCTAATCGTGTTGACAGTTGACTTGCCTGTCAGTAGTAAGTCTTCTTTCAAATGTCAAAGTCTGACTGAATTTGCTAGGCCGGGTTAGTGGTGTTGTGCACGATCAGACGATTGGTGGGTGAAATTACAGGTGTTGCTTTGGTGTGTTGATTTAGATAACATTTTTTCTTACAACATGTAATAGAGGCATAGCTTCCGGTAGGGCGATTCTGTCATCTTCAACGTATATAATCATGTGGATTTTTCAGACGAATATACTCATGTGCATCGGTATATCTTAGTTCCTGATCGGTAGCGATGAAGAACATAATCAAAAACAGTACATCTTAAAAATTTGCGGTCGTCTCAACTTTCATGTAAATGAGTGTGATACAGCATTTTTGAAGTATGACAACGTACTTATGAGCTGAGGTAAAAGATAGACGTGATTTCGATACTGAACTATAATCTTCATCAGAGCTTTCAAAATACTAGCAATAAATATCGATCAATACCATTGTGTGTCTTGAATATTCTTTGTCCGTGGGATTTTTTGGACCACCATATCTGCCAAACATCTGGACCATAATCTGTAAGGCCTGCGTTATTTCAACTATATGATTTTTGCAAATTAAGGCAGAATACTTTGAAGCGTACATCTTCTTCTGGTATATATGCGTAACTATGATTATGTATAAATTGTGCAAATAATTTTAGTTTCTTTGTTCCTTCACTATGAGGTATCTCTGAACCCGTTGAATAAAATGAGCATATTGAAATCAATGTATTTGCGGCTTTATTTCCAGTTCAAATTATTAAAACGGTTTTGTTTAAGATTATAACAAGCCGTGGCTGACTTTTTAGCGGCAAAACCATTCTACGCAGAGACGGACGATATCGAGTGGAAGCGATACAGTTTACAACTAGCATTGCACCGAGACGTACGCGTACAGTCTTTAAGTAGCATCCAGTAAGTGTGCACGCAAAATTTGCAATCAGACTGATTACTGATCATTTTTGAAGAGCATTTAAATTGTAATTGTAGCTCATTTGTGCAGTTGACCTTATCCATTGGTTTGACCTAATTTCAACAATGCAATTCCTTTTTACTGCTTCAATTAGTTGTGAATTGTCCATGACTTTTCCGCAATGTTCCAGCAATCCAGTGTGGTAGTGCAGTATATTTTAATAAGGCCAGTGAGCATATTTTGACCACTTGCCGCCAGTTGTGGTGTCGCAGGTGAGGTTGTAAGTAACGTTTATAAGTCGACAGATTCTGATTTTGGGATAACTTCAGTTCCAAGCAGCATCGGGCGATCGACCGTCGAGAATGTACAAGTTACGATTTTATCAATTCCAAGTACCAAAATGGAAAAATTAAGCAGTAAAAATGATATGATAACGATCCACATGATGGACACTACTCTATGTATTTCTGAGTGATGTTCGCAAAAGACGGCTCAAATGTAAATTTACTTGATGGCATGGTATTACTGGCGATAGCTTTGGAGTATTTATGTATATCCGCATCCGATCTTCGAGTGTGTGTGTGGTAGTCCTTGTTTGGTACTTAGAAGTACTCGTTTCTGGCGGTTCCTAGCTAAACGCTTCACGTAATAATCTTTCTTTTCTTTACTCAAATAATGACTTCAATAGCTGAAAACTTCCTCATCTACATGACATTGTTGCTAAAGTTTTCCACCAAGGGCTAGGGAGAGCCTATGACAGGTTACTGTCACCCCCTACATGGCGAGGAGCCTATCCTGGCTGAAACGTGGTGGTTGTGGTTTGAATAGCATAGAAAGTAGTTTTAAGCACACACCAGTAAACTTGCGGATATTCCGAACGGGAGTACATGGTTACGGGGCGCTGATTGGCACATCATAACAATTGCTGCATAATCATGACCGTAGGGTAAGGTCTATTCTTGGCAGGTACCACGTAAACCACACCATTTCGTTACATCGTTGCTTAGCATGGTTGATAGATTTGGTTTTCATAATTCGATGCTAAATTATCAATTAGCTTGAAACGGCTGACGATAGTGGGTAAATTAAGAAGATACCGTGAAATTTCACTGCCGGTAATTCTTGTCAATTATTTTCATCAATGTGTGATGATCCTGGAACTGTATGATGATTAGTTTGTCCATAAATTTCCGTCTCATTGGAAAGCATATAATTTGTAATCAAGTCTAGAAGGAGCGAGTACTGAATCCAGGCAGAGTTAAATTTTAGGAATTGTATTCATAGTGGAAAACACTGATCTGATAGGTTATTTATTAAGTTCACCATTAAACTATTGTTAGGCGTAATCGGTGCATAGCCACTAATTTATGATTTCGGACTGTCTTTTTAATGGCAATAAAAGTTTTATTCATCACAACTGATTCAGTCTCCAACAATGTTTATCTTATTAATAAATTTTCACTATCACTCGGACTGCGTTTATCACTTTTACTACTTTTATCACCTTCACGTCTCATGTATTGTCGTCGTTAGTATCGCGAGTCTAATAATCATCAACGCACCTCCTAATTTATGGTATTTAGTGAAAATAAATACTGTCTTTTAATCAAAGCAAAAGTTTTATTTATCACAATTTCGCTACTTTTCGCTTCACTGGCACTTTTTCGCTTTTTACTAGAAGTTGCACTTTTATGGAATCGAATTATCATTACATGCATCGACACTTGCTAATATTACGAGTATACTAATTTCCTTGCATTCGCTTAACCGCTCTTCATATAGGATAATCACAGTATTCCAAACATTCGCCGATGACATCAGACCTTTTAATTACCAGCAACATACTTGTTGAAATCACATCAGCTCAAATAAGGTCATTGACGTTTTGCTTATCGATCCTGTACTTCTTGATGTTATAGCAACGTAAACATATGACGTCATCAATTTGACTAGTTATCAGCCCCATACGTGTAGTTGTTGCAATGTTTTTAACTCCTAATCATTTAAGTATGTTCTTGATATTTCCGATGATGGTTAATTGTTTGCCAAAGTAATTCTTGTTATGTGAACATGTAACGCTGCCTCCACCTCGGCTCTTTCCGCCCCGAAAATATGTTTTATCAGCCGCATATGCGTCGTCTTATGTATAATAACAATAGTATTGCTTCTAATTGCTCGGTCTTGTTATCATTTTTATTCCAGCTTCTACTTCACAATTTTGTCAATTCTGAGATCGAACATTTTTAAGGTAGATAGCAGCCACCTGCCGAACAGGCGAACCCAAATCAATTTGGGAAAGTGTAGAAACGAAACCTTTTATTTTGTGGAACTGTTGTAATTATTCTTTTGCATGTTTTCATTGTTCGTGAACTGATCAATGGTGGTCGATAATAGTTCAATCAATTGGCGTAGATCAATTTGTCCATTCTTTCCAATCTGCAATCAATTTTGACCAAAAACTCTCCATGCGTATGATTTAGTTGTCACACATCAGTAGAAAATTGTTATAAAGCGCACTTGCCAATGTCAGATAGGAAAAACTTTGTTGAGTTAATCCGCAGCACCAATCCCTCCCACTAGCAGGTGACGATATGAATAAAAAGTTGCGAAATGCCACATCAGTCGAACACGTTGCTCGTAGAAGCTCTTGCGTTTGGACGGGCCAAGAGCTTGGTACGCAAATCGTTCTAAACCACCAGCGTAGACTGCCTGACCTTCTTCATCAGATTGCTATGGTGAAATGTTGTGTAGTGTTTATTCGGCGATCGCTTGAGCGAAGATTCTAATCGGAGCGGCGTCGACATATTTTTTGTAGTTAGTTACTGCAAGCGGTGACAAATTGCTTTCTGCTGTTGAGCTCGAGATTGTCGTTTATTTGCTGGTGTCCAAGATCTTCCTTCATCACTTGTCTGTCTCTTTGTTAAAAGTTGATAACTAACGTAATTGATTTATTGCCAGATTACCAATCTCAGTGGAATCGAGCAGTCAGGATGAAAATAATTGAATGTACTGCTCAGCTTGCAGGTGGTGCCTGACTGTTATTTGGCCCGAGACCATTGAGCTGGTGGTGTTATTGTTAAGGCCTCGCTCGCTGTGGTTGTTCTTCCTCGGACTCTTTTTGCTGGATTGGAATCCGAGATACGGGGATGCTCGCGTATGCATTCTTGCTAGCTATCCAATGATTAATTTCCTGATATAAACCTAGGAGCAGCTTACAATTATTTATTTTATTTTTTTAGCTTAATCTTTTTCTTTGTTTATTTATTTCATATTTTATTGCTTTTTTTTGTATTTTTGTAAATTTTTTTTTCCATTTTTTTCATTATTTTCCTTTAATTTTTTTATTTTATTTTTTTGATAGTTTTTTTAAATCTCTTTTTTTTCTTTTTTTATTGTTTGGTTTGTTTTTTTTTACAACTTTTTAATCAGCATGCATCCAAACTATAGCTAACCAGGAGCAGTTACATTCTAATCTAAGAATGGAATAAAGTGCAGCATAGGCGTAGGATATAACGCGAAATTAAACACGTCTTTGGTTGGCCTCTCTTTTCGAGTTTTCCCCGCGACTCAATTCAAAATTGTGAAGCCCATCGCTATAATGATATTTTCTAATTTTTTTGAAGAAAAAAAAAACTACTGCGAAGAATTAGTAAAACCTTAAGCAAAGTTCAAAACAATCTATTTTACGAATAGCAAATAACTCAACAGAAGTAATGTTACATTATTAGAAATGACACGCACGAACCGATACGGAAAGCACAAATGGTCTACGGCGCAATAACGGACACGGGCGGCTAAACTCCGCAGACTGCTCGTGGGCAACACCAACGTAAGTCTAACAAGCCTTCCAGGTGAAATTTGCATTCGTAGTAATCAGCCTACATATGACCAGCTGGCGTGAGCTGCCAGCCTACTCCGGCAGAATGTAAATGCTTGTACGGCGTAATATATTCTATGTCTCACATTAAAAAGGTACACATCACATTCCTTGTATGTTTAAAATTTACCTTGGCCTTTCTACTGTACATCTTCACTTTTCAGAAAAGCTAAATGAAACACAAGTTCAACTCCTACCACTGACAGCTAACTTGGGGAAGTAAACAAATTCCTAATCTTTTATCTTTGAATCTCAATAAAACATGAACGGCTGTGTGAACTGAAACGAAATTCACTTTATAAGGAGCGCTACGATGTTCTCAGCGGACTCTATTAATGTTACTCTTAAAATTTTCAATACAAATTTTTCAAAACCTCAATTTTCGTCGAAAGTTCCTCATTTCTTCATACACCTCCATATAAGTTGGCGAGAAAAGTCAGGCTACAACATTAAATATTCTTAACCATAGGGTCATCTGGTCACTGAACCCATTCGAAGCAGGCTACACACTGTATGTGCAATGGATTTCCGAGCCACAATGAGGGAGTACCCATCTTGTCTGCATTGGTACTTCATTACAATCATCAGTCATTACTGAAAAAGTAATTGTCCCGACAAGACCGGTGTCATTTAAAAGTATCTTAGAAGCATATTTTAGTAAATTTTGATTTTCGTTTCAAATCATATTGTGAAATGAGTGCTCTGAACGCAGGACCATTTGGGCTGAAAAATTATAGCAATGGTAGTGAAAGTGACTATTTATCATTTCCACGAAATAGAAAAAGAAATCAAAATTTCGTAATGGAAGATCGTGATAATGATTTAGAACATGACAAGCATAGACTTGGATATTTATAACTCTGTCAATGTAATTTTCGAAGGTACGGACAGTGAAGATTCCGAAAAGGGTGAAAGTGATATTGAAGTTGACTCAAATCAAGAACTGATCTCCTGACGGTAAATTTATCAATATGATAGTGAGAGAAACAAATAAGTATGGCAAATTGGCTCTTGAAGGACAATGGAAAGTACTAACCATTGCGGGATTTTACATGTTTTTAAGTTTTTTATTACATAAAGGCACAATAAGCTGCCCGAAAATTGATAATTACTGGAATAGAGAAAGATTCCAGAATATATTAACCTTCAACTGTTGAGATGGTGTCAATTTGACTTCGCCCACATATTAACAAAGTTTCTCTGTCAATTTGACTTCGCCCACATATTAACAAAGTTTCTCTCAGAAATGGCTTGCAACACACAGTGACACGTCTTATTAGTTGGACACTGCAAGTTCGGATTTGCAACAAATCGTGGCACTTAACGTCAGTTTGTTGCCACCTCACCAATAGTGCGGTTCTGTTTTCAAAGACTTTAATCATCTATTGTTGACGAAAATGAACGTGAACGATACAAATTTTGAGCGTTTTGTTTGGATCAATTAGAAAATGAGAATAGTGATATAAGTGATGTAGAGGATAAACAATGTTTGTATACAGTCAGACCACGATACATCGAATAACGTGTCAGAAAATGATGAACGAATTTCAGAGGTCAATGAACAATCTCCCTCAGGTAACCAAGCCTACTATTTAGGGAAAAAAGTTGGAAATAGGGAGTAATTAAAGACCCTCAAAGGACCAGCTCGAGGATTCCTGACCTTAACATCGTTCGGATTCCAAGTTCGACCAGAACACCTGATTGCTACTCCAAAGTTCTGAAAATAACCGTCAAAAACACTAAAAGAAAGTTGCAAGAACGTAGGAAAAAATACAGGGATGGTGATCGGTCAGAATTGAAAGATATTGACATGACCGAACTACGAGCATTGATTGGATGTCTGATTTTTACTGCCATGTTCAAAGGCAACAAAGAAAATATTTGTTCCTTATTTTCGACAAATGGGAGGAGAAGAGAAATATTTAGATGTATTTTCTCAGAAAAACGGTTACTAATACTACTAACGGCATTGCAATTTGACAATCCTACCACCAGAGAAGAGAGAATGAAGATGGATCCCTCTGCTGCCATATCAGAGCTGTATGATATTTTTATATCAAACTCTCAAAAATGTTTTACTCCAGGCTCTTGACAAAATGTGCAGCAGCTGCTTCTGTAATCGGAGGACGATAAGATAACCACTCGTTCTTTTTTACCAGCGGATTGATATTTGTGCTGTGAACTCTTATGTACTCTTCAAATCTCGAAATCCATATAAATTTTTGACAGGTATACATTTTTGGATTCAGTTGCCGACGAGCTTTGTAAACTACATATGTTGTGCCGCTATACTAGTCAGAGAATTCGTCGAAGTTCTCTTCCATCAAACGAGTTTTGAAGATATAGAAGACGAAGAACCTGAATCTTCAGCATCTCTTAAGCTTGAGAAACGAGGTTCATGTCTGCTATGTCCAGCAAAGAAAAAGAAAAGAACGTCCTATTTGTGCAAAAAGTGCAGGAAACCAGTTTGCCTTGATTGCCTGGAAAAAAATTTGTGTGGTCTGTTCCCGGATTTACTTACTCAATATTTTTGAGTTCCAAACCGGAATATATTTGTATTATTTCAAGTTTCATAGATACGAAAAAGTTATTGATTTTACGCTATAAACACGACAAACTAAAATTTAAGTTTTTTCAATAAGAAAATAAAAAAAAAGAATAAAGCGCCTCCTTATCTTAAAAAATAGATTCGAGTTTTTTAAATTCCCAAGATAAAAAACAAAGCTTAAAAATGAAAATTTTCCACGCATACTAGATAATTTCTATTAAAAGTGCGAATGTATAATAGGACGTCGGAATGACGATAGCTCTTCAATACTGAGATGATATTCACCTTACCAGTTGAAGGTTAAGGTCGCTGCATTTTTTTATCAGACATTAAAAATGATCATCGCCTTATAAAAATAACTCCAGTCATCACCTTTTTTAACCATAAACTGAATGAAGTCCTGCATAAAAAGTTGTCATTGAACGAATCCTTAGTTCCTTGAAGGGGACGATTGCTTTTCAAGTAGATATTGCAGGAAATAAGGACAACCAAGGTGTAAAGTAAAGTTATGCATATTCGGGAACAGTGTTGAAAATAAAATTTTATAACGGGATTGGTGATGACATAAGTGGAAAAGGATATGTGGATAAAATTGTTTTTCATTTGATGAACGATTTTTTATATCAAGGACATTCAGTTTTTAACAGGTAAATTTGTATTCTTTACTGATGTCGTCCCCAAACACTGCGCGAGCATTGACTCAAAAATACGTTAAAGCAACACTAATTTTCCGAGCCGATCTATGTTGAACAGCAAGCTAATAAAGTACTTCATGTAAAATATAGAGAAAGAGTATAAACTAAGTTAATATCCAAGAACATGATTCTACGTTGGCGCAGCAGATAGCCAGCATTAGCTCTCCGATGAGGATTTAATTTATTAATTTACTTAACGACCAGGGGAATTGCTGATATCAGGAAAAACGAAGAGCATATTTAAATAGAAAAAAAACTGGCTGCTACAAAGCAGGACATTACCTTTTTGAAGCTGCTGGCGTAATCTCAACATTCGACCTGGAGTTCAGTTCAATGGGGGATTGGAAGGTTCAATTCCGTAATCCCGTAGATGACAATCCAATCGAAAAGAGAAAGTTACAAAGGAACCACATATCTTTTCCTGTAAAACCAAATGAGACGACCGGCTTGGCGCTCGGCAAAGTAGCAGAGTTCCAGTTCAGCGTATATTATCATTTAAATACTAACAATGAGCTAAATATTAACAATGAACGCGTACAATATAGCTTACGCCAAGCAAACACAATATTAACCCGCGTTTTGGAGAAAAACTGAACCTTCCCATTGGAACCGTGCGTCAAATGCTTTATTTGCAAATAAATAAACACTACTGACCGACATGAATAAAAATAAACTGCTTAGTGTCCACAAAAAACAATCTAAAAACTCTGAAGTTTGCTGGAATTGGACATAAATCGCTTCCACTATGGTTGCCATCCCCTGTCGGAGTATATTTAGCAAAACTCTGAAGCGGGTGTCCGGCATGTGGCGCAGCCACCGAAGACACGCGGTAGCTTAGGAGAAAGGGAAAGAGTCAAGCGTGACTCAGTCCGAGTGTAACATGCATACAGTACACACGCATTAGGAGCTCAGGCTTTGTTAATAAATTCAGATTTAGCTTTACAGAATGACTAGAGGCTTTTTATTGTGTTTACCTTTATTAAATAAATAATATAGCATCGGTCTATCATAATATAGCATTGATCCATCAGGTTGTGATCAGTGTTCTCACTTTACTGCAATCGCAGTAAATTTACTCCGATTTTTATAGAATTGAAAGATCTACTGCACTACTGCACTTCTTTTAGATTTTGCTGCAATTTTGTGGTATCATACTAGAATTTAGGATAAATTTCTAAAAAACTGTTAGAGCTCTGATTTATGTTTTTCACATCAAACATTTTAGAATTTAAAGTTTTTGCATTTGAAACTAACTTCATTGATATCTTACACAAAAGCCCCTCTCCTTATAGATTATACTTCGTTTCATTGGATAATTTTCTTTTCATATGTTGTCACATGTGATATTTTGCCATATGACTGTCAGTTGTCACTGCAATGGGAATTAGTTCAAATTTGGTTGGGTATTAGACTTCGTCAGTCTGACATTTCGTGATCTTTCAGTTTGAGTTGGATTTGTATTGCACTGGTCTAAATGTCCACTTTAAACAGTTCAGAGTAAGAAATATTGCTTTTGATAAATATTTACTTTGGCGGCCTCTGCAAAGCATGGCATGTAAACGTGGAAATTATATGAAAAAGTTGAATTGCAAATAGGATAAAAAAGTGGTGAAATCAAGATTTCGCGAATATCGCTCAAACTCTAGAGACGAAAAATGAATAAAACTACATTGTTCCTGGCTGCTTTCAACTTTTATAATCAAAGTTTTGCAGGGGCCGCCAAAGTAAATAATTACATTTCTTTTATTTGAAATTATGGGATGTTTAAGCGCAATTTGATTTTAGATCTGAATGTGAAGATGATGATCAAAAGAAGCTAAAATCAAAATAGACACAAAAATATCGAAAACAGTGGGAGTCTACTAGAAATTGGCTAAAGCTTCAAAATAATCAGGCATTTTGCAAACTTTGCCAAAAGGCACTCGACAATAATGTCTCCAACTTGAACCGACATTCTTCTTCTGAAGTCCATAAGAAAAAGGAAAAACAATTTAAAGGACAAACATCGTTGCATAATATAATAGAAAAGAAGAATGCTGATGCTGCAATAAAAGATACCCAACTTCGAAGTGAAATTGTTATGGTAATGTATTGTGTATCTAATCATCTTCCATTTACGATTATGGATTCGTTACCACAATTATTCAAAAAATTACATCCGAGTGGTATATCAGTTTGGTGTGGTGCAACAAAAGCTAATCAAATTGTCAGTTTAATTGCCCAGTATTCGCATAAAATGCTGTGTGATGAGCTTATGAGCCGAAAATTTTCATTAATAATAGATGAAAGCACTGACGTTAGTGTAAAAAAGTGTCTAGTATTGATAGTTCGTTTTTTAAGTAGTGATAATGTTATAACTGATAGATTTTTCGGACTATTTGAACTAGATGAATTTACAGCTACTAAAATCTCTGACTCAATCAAATCATATTTTAAAGAAAATAACATTCCATCAGAAAATTTAATTGGACTTGGTACAGATAATGCGTCGGTAATGCGAGGAGATTTAAGTGGAGTGAGGGTTCAATTAAAAACTTTAAACCAACATCTTTTTTACCTTGGATGCACTTGTCTTTCCTTGCATTTGTGCGCAGCAAGTGCATCTATGGAAAAACCATCTAATATCGAAAATTTTGTGAGAAGAATATATGGTTTTTTTTCTCATAGTTCTAAACGACAAACTGATTTCAAAAATTTTCAACAATATTTTCAACTAGAAGACCATAAACTTTTAAACTTATGCTCAACACGGTGGTTTTCTATTCTAGATTCTGTTGTTAGAGTTATTGAGCAGTGGACCGCATTAAAACATTATTTCATGCTACTTTCCTTTGAAGAAAAAAAATATGTAAATGTTTCAAATATTTCAGATGAACTAAATGACGAAAACAAAGCATATTTATTATTTCTGTCATATATACTTGCTCAAATTTGTAAAATGAACAAAACATTTCAATCGGAACGCCCCATGATACATATGCTATCACCTCTTATTAAACATTTTTTTATTAATACCCTTGGGAATTTTGTTAAATCTGAATTCTTGTGCCTTGAAACTGACTTTTCAAAAAGAGACTTTCACTTACCGATTACCTCTTTTTTGGTCTTGAATTCGAAAAGCATTGTCTAATTACTAATTTAACAGCTGAATCAAAACTTGAAATAAAAAGTAATTTACTCAAATATTACATCAAGCTTTGCACTGAAGTTAAGAAACGCTTTGATTTTGCAGATGTAAAAATTAACCTCTTAGAATATTTGGATCCAAAAAAGATACACAAAGGCGATATTCCATCTATTTTACCAATTCTGCAAGCATTTCCTTTTAATGTTACCTCAGAAGAAACTTTAAATGCGCAATGGAGAGCATTAATCATGTTTGATGCAAATATTTTAAATGAAAAATATGATAAGGATGTTACTAAGTTTTGGCTAAACTTAATGAAACAAGAAAATATTTTAGAAGAAAAGTGCTTTAAAGAATTATCTGAATATATGTTAACTTTACTAACTTTGCCACATAGCAGGGCAGCGGCGGAACGTCAATTTTCAGAAATGAACATTTAAAATGTAAAATAAGAAACAGGCTAAAGATTAAAACCGTCGAAAATTTGATGTTTTGTAAATCATTATTATGCACAAATCAAAAAATTTTCGAATCTTCGTTAGATTTGCTTAAATATTTTAAAAAGTTCAAACTCGTAGATGGAAAGTACCAGGCATTATAACAATGGTACATTAACATTTTGTGGGCAAACATTTTTTAACACTCATAGTACCTTTAAAAGTATGCAATTTTATATAATTAAATGCTTAAGGCTTCAGGCCTGATACGTGAATAATTTACTTTTGAAGTTTAAAATACTAATACTAATTTTTTAATTTGTAGAATTGTAACATGGAATGATTTTTAAGTTTTTTTATCACCAGTTATCACAATTTTCGTTTTTATTCTTTTTGTAGTTCCGAATACTATTTTATTGTATTATATTATTATACAAAAAAAAGACTGAATTTACTGCAATAAATGTTTAATTACTGCGATTTTTCCTTTGCATCTACTTCAATTATTTTTATAAAAGTGAGAACCCTGGTTATGACCTACCACGTTTTTTCTATTGCTAATTTTCGTGTTAACACGTGTGTGTATAAGTGCCAGTGTCAGTATTTTTCTTTGTTTGTGCGAAATTGTGTTAACTACTGTGTAATCGAAACGAGACGTACGAGATCAGCTTGTTGCAGTTTTTATCTGCAGACACTTTGAAAAGCAAGTCAACGAGCACCTTCATCGATAGCTCATCTATACGTTTAGACGCAACAAGTCATCAAAATAAACAGCGTAAATTTTAGTGTGTACACAGGTAAAAACAGAAACAAAATCTAGCTGGTATATAAGAAAGGCCTTCTAGATTTCAGAATATATATAGCGCAATATAGCCATAAATATGCATCTATAATTAAACATTAATGTAATCAGTGAAACTTTTCTTTGTTTTTAATACAGATCTAAATTAGTTTCTTACAAGTTTTCTTTTAATTTAGTGAAAGATATAAAGTAAAATACGTGAAAAGTGAAACATCGTTGTGTGTGTGTGTGTTCAAAAGAGAAAAGAAAAAGTTCCTTAGGAATAAAAAGTGCTTCGTGCATTTTTGAAGCTCGCAACGTCTTCTGTGAAAAGCGGCGCGGCTTCCAATTTCAATCAAGCTTCGAGCAGGCAGACACGTACCGACTGCCAAGATGTATATACAGTTATACATATATACGTTCTTGTATATTGAGTCACACATATTATTATGTGTATATATATGAACAAATATTCAGAGTATAGACATAAACAGATATGCAAGTGAATGTGTAGATAAACATTAAAAACAGATTTGAAATTCCAATAGATCTTTAATGACATAATCGATTTTATTGAATTAAAATTCGGTTATTTATTTATGCCTTTCTTGGAATCAATTTTATTGAATTAAAATTTGATTTCATTTTCTTTCGAGCACAACGGAACACAATGCAACGCAACAATATCGCGGTATATTAAATTTCCAAAAGTGGCCACATTGAGTTAATCGTAAAATTCCAGTTAAACACATTGATATTGTATGTACATAAATTCAGAAAGAGAAAGTTTAAGTTGACTCCCAATGCGGACTTTGTTCTAGTATGAACCTCGCTTGGATAAACTTACCTTACGACCACATAATCTCTTTGAAATTTGTTTGGTTAAACATTTTTGTTTAATAAATAAATTTTTATAAACAGAAAAAATCAGATTTGGAACATTCATGAATAGCAGTAATCACGAATAACACAGTCAAATAAAGACCAATAATGGAGAGAAAACAAATTTACATGCACGTTCACTAGGAGACTTGAAACGGGTTTATTTAATAAAGGACTGCCATCAACATCAGGCAAAAATCTGCAAGATACAGACTTTTCTTCAAAAGCTTATTACAATTGATTATTTGCAATCGTCGGATCTCATGACGATCCCAATTCCCAATAGTGCAATAATTACAATTGTACTCGGATAAAACTGCGATAATTGCTATGCTCAAATTGGGCGTTCCGATGGGGGCTTTGGGGTCCCAGCTAACCCGTGGAGGCGAGGTAGGTTTGGCGCCACTCATCACCCCCGGAGCTGCTGACGAGCTTGAGCTTCCCGGAACATACCACCTAAACTTGCACGGAACCTAAATTTCCTTTGGCCTCAAAGAGAAGAGGGACTCTAACACCACCGTGTCGCACAAAGGAATTCAAGGCACTTTACGCCTAAAATAAGGAGGAAACGAAGACACTTGACGCGAAAGATCCGAAGATCCACTCGGGAGGATCCCAGCATGCGAAATACTCCTACTATTTTCACCTAGAGGATCCCAGCACTCCTGTTGCGTTTTTGACGCGGTAATTCGGTGCGACCACTCCAAGAGTGATTTCACCGGCTGACACTTTATGAAACAGGTTTCTTCAACCACAAAAAATATAACACAATATCAAATACGTATATCCAATTAAAAATATCCAATTTCTCAAATGCAAATCAGTCTATTATAATTTCAACATTACTTATAATCCTAAATACAGTTGAGAAGTTGGGAGCCCCCTTCCGACGGGAAATCAGGTTGATTCACTTTGTAACATTTGTTCCAACCGTAACGCACACACAATAAATGCCACCCAGCCGCTGGTGATATGATAATTCTTGCACACTGACTCCGAAATGCACGCACAATAAAATACAGTGCAGCCGTCGCCTATATGACGATTTTTCCCACGCACGCACAATAATAGTTAATATTCTAATTAATACTTGCACCCACTGCGTCTTCCTCCACTTAGCTGACTCAAAAACCAAAGAAAAAGAGAGAGAACTTCCACTGTCAGTCGCCCTTACACTACTTTTTCCGCAACGGCTCTTCCTCAACGGTGATCACCACCGCTAGTCAACCTTCACCCTTATTAATGGCACAAACCAACATTCAGCGGCCATGTGTTTACACGCAGAAGCTTCCAAATGAAAACGATGTTAAGTTTGTCTTGGTTTGTTTGATAAGTATCAACTACAGTGGAAAATGCAAATGGACAGAAAATGCACAAATTATCTTCTTACATAACAGTCGTTACATCTTGGCGTTCAGTTTCCCGAATAATTTTCAGTGGCTCTTTAGCAATCTCCCGAATTTTTGGTTCAACATATATAGAAGCTTTACGTTGAGATGATAGGAATATTTTTAAGGCTATCACCGCCTCCATGTTCACAAGTAGATTAGCATCATTGAGTCGAGTGTTTGAATATTAGATGAATGATTTCGGGTACTTCACAATGAAAAATTTGGCGACGAATTTCGATCCATTTGAAAAACATTTCTTTTATTGTTGACTCTAGAGGGAGTGGGTGCTGTGTAGAGACAGGTAAATTTCAGAATTTTTTTTTTGCAATGGATTACTCTGACCCGATGGTTTGTTTATCAAGTTCATCGATAAATAATAATTAAGTGGTAAATGAAAATTCATTGTGTCAATTAATTGTGTCGTTCTTCAGATATTTTTTGTACACATAAATCTTAACTAATTGGTACATTATTACAAAACTTTCATTCCAATCATTCACCTCTGAATGTTGTAAAAATATAATAATTTCATCCACTGCCTAAGACCAACGTCCTGCACAATCATATTTGATTAAACAGCGTTATCCATTTCGTGGTTGGAAAGTATAACCCTGCCATTTGACACCTGTCAAAATTAAATGTCATCCAAAGCGTGTTTTTTTAGTTGAAGGTTTCGCATTCAGAAATATGGATCGTTTAACAGTCGAAGAACGCGTAAAAATTAAAAGATTTTATTGTAAAAACGGTGATTCTGCTGTATCAACATTTAGGGCTTTACGAGCCGATTACGGTCGACATAATCGACCTACACAGCAAACAATTTCGAACACAGTGAGAACATTTGAAGAGATTGGATCGGATATTGATATTGCAAGGCCTGTGCATCATCGCAACATTCGTTCTGCTGAAAATATCGCTGTCGTTGCTCAAAGTGTGAAGGAAGACCCGAATTCGTCGATTCCTCGACGTGCTCAACATTTGGGCTTGTCTTACGGCTCATTGTGGCGGATTTTGCATTTGGATTTGCATCTCCATCCGTACAAAATCCAACTCACTCAAGAACTTAAGCCTCAAGACCATACAAAACGCAGAATGCATGCGAATTGGGTGATTGAACAACAAGCCATGATAACGATTTTTCGAACAACATTTTCTTTAGTGATGAGGCTCATTTTTCGCTCAGTGGTTACGTAAATAAACAGAATTGCCGTATATGGCGCTCTCAAAATCCTCAGGTGATCGCAGAAAGGTCTATGCATCCGAAAAAAGTGACCGTTTGGTGTGCATTATGGTCTGGTGGTGTTATTGGCCCGTATTTTTTTTGAAAACGATCAATGAAGAGCCATTACAGTCAATTCTGACCGCTATGGACGGATGTTAACCGATTATTTTTGGAGAGAAATTGAAGATTATGATCTGAAGAACATGTGTTTCCAACAGAACGTAGACACAAGCCACACAACACAGGCTAATCGAGCACTTTTGCAAAAGAAATTTCCAGAACGCGTAATTTCGAGATTGAGTGATGTCAATTGGCCCGCAAGATCCTGCAACCTAACACCTTTGGATTTCTTTTTATGGGGCTATGCGAAAGATCGTGTTTACTCGAACAATCTTCAAAATCTTGAGATATTGAAAACCAATATTCGTGAAGTGATGGCCGAGATATTGCCGGAAATGTGCCGAAAAGTCATTGAAAATTACCTCAAAAGAATTGAGGCCCATAAGAGGTCCCGTGGAGGATATTTGAATAATGTTGTATTTGACGTATAATGGCAAGGTTCAATCTTTATATTGAATAAAAAATTTTGTTTCCATCTGAGTATTTTATGTGTTTTCTTAAGCTTTACTTTCCCAAGCGTAAAATGGATAACCCTATATGAAACACACTAACTGATAGTTGAAGCCTTAAAAGATCATTCAACATTACTTTTACGGGTCATTGCTCGATTTTGTCCGTGTATCGAATGTATAATTGTGTAGTGAATAGTAAATATCCTATTTCCGTAAAGGACTGCAGCGATGGTCTTCTGCCTCGGCGGAGGAAGATGTTGATATCCGCCGAGAATGCCTCGTCTGGCGACGCGTGAATGCGCTGGCAAGCTAGCATTGCGGTGTCATGGGGCGGGTTCATTCCCCCAGCACAAGGACCCATTACAAAAGAATTTCGCATTCATGAATCCCTGGGTCTCAAAAGAACGGGCGACCGAAGTCGAAAAATTGTATCTAACTATAAAGAGGGAGAAATTGTTTGTTCAAAGAACAAGTTGACACAAGCCAAAACAGACGGACTTAGGGTAACCTCGTCGTTACCCGACGATTCTCATGGCCCACAAATAAGAATGGGACAACCGGATGGTGGTTGTGCCCCCTCGCACCCGCCCAACCGGATCAAGATCCAGAAACATTGCAGGGGCCTAGTATTGCCCTTCTGAGTGGAAAGCTCATACCACATAAACTGTATGAGCCTTCCCATCAGAGAAGAAATACACCGGTGATCAATTTATGTCATAGAGTTATGCAATCGGATCACATAACCCTATGCCATAAAAAGGCAACTTGCTCGAGGCCACTCAACCCGCGAGAGTACCTGAAAAAAACTATACAGTTGGAGTGCGCCTGGTGGCTAGCCTATTTTTTGTTAATGGCCTACCATCGTAGCGGGTCTTATACCCGGCCATAGGGTAGAATGGAAAGACCGACGATTGGTTTCGTTTAATAATCCATTATGCTCTCATCATCATATTTTTTCTTTTTAAAATTTCAATAAATGATGCGAACTTTCCAGTTCCTTTTCTTCTATCTTAATAGTTATCACGCCTGTTCATTTATCGTCAATGGCATCCTGTCGTGCATAATCCCCTATGTTCTGGCAATCAATTGCCGTGCCTACTTGGGCACACACTTTTATAAAAAAATATAATAAAATATCTAAACACCAAAAAACGCATTTAGGAGAAAAAAAACTTCCGTAAAAGAGAAAGACTCTTTAATTCAATTAATCAGAAAAAGAATTTTTTTGGTTGGATACATTTTAGAAAGTAATTCTAACCACATGCAACAAAATTTACTCAAGAATATAAAGAAAAGAATTAAACAATTTAAAAAATTTACCAATTAGAAAGCGGTTCAGAAAACAATTTCAAACCCATGCATATAAAAAAAAAAAGGAAAATTCACACACAAACAAAGAAAAGATTAAACAATTTAAAAAATTATCATTTAGAAAGCAAATTATAGTTATTAAATGTATCAATTGCAACAATTTAATAAGGCCAATATAACAAGGACATAAAAAGGGGACTTACATAACTTGTTGACGAATCGGGGTGTATAAGTCCTGGAAATATTTTGTTTTTTTTCTAATTAAAGTCGATAAGAGATGTTGATTGGTGGAATGCGCGCTTCGGCGCCCGTGTACACTTTCCTTTTGCTCAACTTCAAATCAATGTCATCAGGTCACTTTGCTTCTATCAGAAGTCAATAAACCAGCTGAAGGCGCAACATCGAAGATATTCGTTCTTCATTATCAGAAATGCCTGGGTTCAAAAACCAGTAAAAGATTTTATTTATTTCTCTTTTTCTTCTTGCGCTTCTGTCGTGATATCGGTGGTGCACTTGCTAAGTTTTCGCTACGTGAGGTGGATTTTGGTCTCGCAACTAAATGGAAATTGGTGAAAACTGACGACTGTATTTCAACCAATAATCGCAGATTTGCAAAGTTTACTTTTAATTTTGTAAAAGAAAGCGTTATGATGATAAGTTTTTAAATTTTTCGCGACAATGTAACTGTTGAAGATGTTAATTTAAACCCAAACGCAAATTAACACGAAACAAACAATAGATTTTAGTTCACGATGTCATTAAAATGTAATATCGTCGAAACTTGAGGCTTGTGGCTTTTTCGATTCTTTTTCAGCACTTCTTTCCACAGAATCTTCGCAAACACCACTTTGTTCATTATAATTAAACTTCATAACAAAATTCAAGCGGCCACACAATAACCATCACAACAGAAGTAAAAAGCGAAGGTGGGATTTATTGAAAAATGAATGAAGACTATCCGGTTAACCCTAAAAGTGCACTTCTCACCCTAAATAATTATATTTGCAAGTGTTTCGTCTACAGACTTAATCTTGGACAACAATTGCGTACTTCGTCGGTATCCACTTGATAAGCAAATAATGCTCATTGAAAGTTTATTCTTAACTATTACTCCAAAACTGTCCCCAGACTAAATTTACCATCTTTCATTTTGATCATTTACAAAAAATGCTCGGCTCGAATAAACTACGTGGCTACATTCCTTCATTTCGCCCCAAATTCATAAATGTGTTGTCTACGAGCGGGAAAATGCAATAGCACTCTAAAAAGTAGAAGTCACAGCCTAACGCTTAGCCGCGGACGACTTGGGGTTCCCGATAACGCACACAGATTTAGATATCCAAACGCAATATCGAAATCGGTCAAGGAGTTGATCGATTACAAGTTCATG
Source organism: Odontomyia ornata (assembly GCA_963969285.1). Taxonomy (NCBI): domain Eukaryota; kingdom Metazoa; phylum Arthropoda; class Insecta; order Diptera; family Stratiomyidae; genus Odontomyia; species Odontomyia ornata. Next base: position 89,813,697 of record OZ017740.1, read on the forward strand.
CAGCGAAAGTAAATGAGGTTCGAATACAGATCCCTTGTAATTGTCTCGAGTTACACGACATTAAAGTTGACCACTACTCTAAATGCTTGCACCAAAGAGACTTGTCCTAGTTGATTTAATTGTACACAGATAAAAAAATTGCACTAAAGCGGACGATAGGACGAGCGGAGGTTGTAAAAAGAAGGCCCGTAAATTCAATGAAAGTCGGAAAGTCTTCGTTCCCGCGGTCTCAGCCGTCTCAATCACTTGCCTTATTGTTCAATTCTCCGCGGACTATTCCGTTCCGCTGCGGGGTGCACGGCTGCGAAAGGTGTCTACGAAATTTCTCCCTCAACCAACATGACGTGGCTGAAACTTTCCAATTTCACTACTAATTCTATCTATCTATCACACAACTTCTATTCGTATTTCACTTGCGGCTCACTAAACTACCATTCACATTCACTTGCGACTGATTTGCGAGTGTAATTCTATTAAAATTGTTGTTTATTGTTCGGTACTTTTCCCGAGCAAATTCATCTGAAGTCGACTGTCGCCTATTTCCATGGTAAAAATGGATGGGATCGCGCGCTCACAATCACTCTGATGTCGACTTAGATCCGTAAGCGGCTTTTCGAATGCTTTTTCGAAACATTGCTCAATTACAAAATGATAGTGCACTACAAGCGGGTAATTAATCGCGAAATTTTAACGCCCCTAATTTACACATCTATCACTAATAAAATCGCGGGGACAGTCAAGCAATTTGCCGGCGCGGTTTTCCCCCGTCCACACCGTGTGTCGGTTTTCAGCAGACCCCCGCTTTATCAGAATATTCAAATCAATTTCAGACATTTGCCAGAACACACACAGTCGACATAAATTAGATTCCGCAACGAACTCCGTTACCGGACGAATTCGCTACATTCGGACAACCAATTTGCTGAACTCCAACCATTCACTCCCAACGGAACTATTCAACCGCGCGGCGGCAATCCACCCTTTTCACCCCCGACTCCTCTTTCGCTCACTTCAAGTACCAACACAAGGTCGTTTACTACTTAATATCTGCCACCGAGCAGGCTTTCTCTCATAATCTCGCATAAGTTTGACGATGATTCTGCACGACGCGACGTTTCATTTTTCGTTTATTCATCTCATTGGATGGTGTATCAACAATTTTTGCAGTCAAGCGTATTCCTCTCGCTGCTTCTCCCAAGCAAGAAATGTCCTCAGAAGTCAGTTGATTAGTTGTGACTACACTGCAGTCATCGATTATGATGAGCTCAACGTTGACTGTATTCATATTGCTGTCTTGACAACTTTTACGGGAATACAGAGGGAAGGCACGTACTACCGCACATCCACTGGCAAAGACATCTTTGCGCTCGCAAACAATTACAATGTTTTCATTGATATTTAAAGTTTTGCTTTTTACTAATCGGGTAAGCGCGTGTGCGCGGAAAGATGTATTGTGACGCGAACTGGTCGATGGAAGAGCGTAGTACGGTGTTATTAACCTAAAAAAAGGCCTAACCTTGACATCCAAAGTAAAAGTTTTATTCCAACTCCAAATTGTTCTATATAACCCTCTTATTGTTTGGTAAAAAGTTACACCATTTTGAGCGTCGGGTTTGGGGGGGAGGGGGAGAAAAAGTAGGAAATTTAGTTGTTTGGAAATTGGTTGAAAGCTAAGCTGTTTAGCAAAAAGAGTGTTATATACAAAAATATTCTACATGAAATTTTAAACTAAAAATGTCCTATGCATATTCCCTGTAAAATTTACGGTTCATGAGTTGCAAGCGGTGTAAAAATAAAAATGATATAATTTTTAAGGTTTTTTTTCCCAAATAAAGCTATATAGAAATAAGTAAATGATTTAATTAAAGAGTAATAATATACCACAGTATTATAGTCAAAAAGAGGCTAAGAGGCACCATAGAAGGTTGAAAAAGTAAAAATAATTGTTAGCCATCATAGTGACTTTGGACCGCGGGCCGCAACCAATGGCGGTTCTGTCTTCTGCACCTGTTGTCTGCCCCCTCCATTCCACCCCTCCCTCACGCACTGTCACAGATCGATCGATATTCTTCTTCAGTCGTCTTAGGAGACAAGTTGAGTACGTTTGTGCGTGGTACTTCTAGTGCAGTTTTGCTATTAATTTTTTATAGTTGGTGTTTATAGTAACGTGCGAATTATGTGAAAATCACTTGAGATAGTGTGTTAGTTATGGCGGAGTGTGTGTTAAAACCTTGTAAGGACAAGGGTGGTGAACTAATTACTCTGATTAGAAAGGCGGTGGACAAAATAATTCAGTGCAGTGAAATACGTAAAGATGGCTTCAAAGCCAAGTTCCTGCAGAGTGATTCGCTTCAAGTACATAGTAAGTTTCGACAAACCTATATATTACGTCCAAAACCACCTGAAATGGAAAAAGAACCTCCAGCAAAGATACCACGTGAATCATTTGATTTTAAAGCCTTATGTTTTCTTTGTGGTCGCAAGTGTGTAGATGTATCTAAATGCAGGAATCCTGCTCAAGAAAAGTGGAGTTTAGTGCAGAAACTTGAACTGATTGAAAGCATCAGAACGGAAGCAAATAACAGGCATGAAAAGTGGGGAGATGAGGTAAGTGTGAGGCTCTCTCAGGTCATGGATCTCGTAAGTTCTGATGGGAGGTACCACCGGCATTGTTATCAGACATTTCAAAAGCCAGGATCGTCACGGCCCGAAAAAGGAGTAGCAACCAGTAAAGGTGAGTCTAGTGCTGATGCCAAAAGAGAAGACGCTTTTGAAAAGCTATGTGATTATTTGGAGGAAAACAATGAATGTCAATACGACTTTGAAGAACTACAAAATATATTCCTTCGTCTGAGCCCTGAAGTTGAGCCATATACTGTCACACATTTCAAAAGAAAACTTATCCAGCGTTATGGTAATAGTTTAATTTTTGCAGTTTTACCAGGAAAAAGAAGTGTGATTTGTTTTTCTGGAGCATCAACTAATATTTTATCAGACAACTGGTATAAGAATCGGAGCTGTGATAATGAAGCAGAGGAACTGAGATTGATCAAAACTGCAGCAGCAATTATTCGACGTGAGATAAAGTCCAAAAGTTACGACTATTCCCAGTTTCCAACAATTGAAGATATTCGTAAAGGGGGATCTGAACTGGTACCTGAGTTGCTCAATGTCTTGATAACTGAAATCATTCAGCCTACTTGTACAAGACAAACATCCGAGAAAATCCAGAGGGCAAAACAAATTATGGAAAGGAAAAAAACAGCAATATGTCACAGTATAATACACGCTGCTCGTCCAAGATCGTTTTTATCTCCAGCCCAACTTGGAACGGGTGTTTTGTTACACAGAAAATTTGGTTCGAAGGTCTTGATTGACACCCTGTGCAATATGGGTGTTTGTGTACCTTACCAGGAAGTGTTGAGATATGAGAGGTCCGTCACTTGCCAAGAGAACACAAGAATAGAGAACGGTTATGTGCAATTCGTGTTCGATAATGCAGACTACAATGTTCACACACTAGATGGTCATAACACCTTCCACGTCATGGGTGGAATTGCTTGCATTACACCTAAAACAGCTCTTCAGGTTGAGGAAAATGTACCTCGAAAGAATGTTGCTGCTCAAGCTGTTGAAAACAAAGGCCTGTTTGACTTGCAAACTTACAAAGCCCCGGCTACATCTGGATATTCTAAAATAGACGCTACAAACCTTGCTTCCCTAGAAGACAAACCATCACTTTCATACAAAAATGGACGAACACTTCATATGTTTTGGTTGAGTGGCACCTGGTTAGAAGGTCCAGAAGAATGTAAACCTGGTTGGAGTGGCTGCATGGAAAAGCTTTATGCGAAGGAACACTTCCAAACTTCGGCTGTAGTCCCTCTTCCATTTATCAACTTAGCTCCTTCAAATCCATCAACAATTTATACAGCTCTTCTTCAAGCTGCCAAACAAGGGGCTAGCAATGGTCAAACGATAACAATGGTGACTTTTGATCAGCCATTGTATGCTAAAGCTCGTGAAATAGTAGCCGCAGCATCTCATGACAGCCCGTTGAAGTCACTCTTCATTAGACTAGGAGGATTTCATTTGTTGATGTCCTTTTTGTCAGCGATTGGATTCATCATGGCAGGTAGTGGTTTGGAGGAGCTGTATAGTACTGTGTATGCTAAAAACAGTGTTCAACAAATGATGAACGGGAAAGCTTACTCTCGGGTCATTCGTGCTCTCTGCCTAGTCGAAGAAGCACTGATGACTGTATTTTTGAAAAATAATGAAACTCTCATAAGTGTGAATAAAGATGAGCTTCATAATGTCTATTCCAATTTTAAGCCTGGAAATGCCTCTCCTGAAGAGATTCCACAGTCAACTGTGGTAAAGAGCTTTGTAGACATTTTAGAAAACCAGCTTAGGCGTTCAAATGAATCTTGACGAACACAAAAAGTGTGGATTCAGTTCATAGAAATGGTTGAAATCGTTCGAATGTTTATAAGAGCAGAGAGGAGTGGGGACTCTCTCCTTCACCTTCATTGTGTCCATCAAATGCTTCCCATTTTCCATGCATCTGGTCACTTTAACTACGCTAAATCTGCACACGTTTACCTACAAGACACGGTGGAACTTCTCAACACATTGCACCAAGAAAACGATTTATTTGTTAATTGTGGTTATTTCACCATCCGACGAACTGAAAAGGTTTGGTCTGGAGTATGGAGTGATATGACCATAGAACAGGTTTTGATGAGGTCCTTAAAAAGCATTGGTGGATTGACTGGAGGTAGAGGAATCACAGCGACAACTATTGCCACTTGGATCAATTCCATGCCGACTTGTTCTCGGGTGTGCGAAGCAATGGAAGAGTTTGCAGGTGTTCACAGCCTCTCTTCAGAACAGCACGTGGAGCTACGAGATGCAAGGCAAAAAAGAAACAGTAAGGACTTGCAAACCTTCATTTCTTGGATTGAAGAACATAATCCGTTCTCTAAATCACCTGAACTCTCTTCCTTGTCAACAGGGGTTATAGGTGATGAAACTGTAAACTGCGATAAAGCATTTGAAATAGGAGCCATATCCATCAAAGCTATTGAAAACAAAACATTTAAAGAAATACACATGAAAAGAAAGTTTGCTGTCAAGTCTCTAGCCTCTATAACGAAGTCGGTGAAAATTAACAACGACATGGTATGTGTAAATCCTAACACTCTCTTACATCGGATGGTGTGTACAGTAAGGAGTGATGAGAGATTAGAGGAAATTTTTCAGTTTGAACTCTGTGCATATCCTCCATCACTGTTTGACGAATCTGGCTTGATGAGGAAGGGCGAAAAATCATCAATGATGAAGGTTTTGGTTTCAGATTCAAAAGAATCATCAAACATCGATGACCCAGTGAAAGTGTCCTATATAATTGACAGAGGCCACCTCCTACATCGTGTTGTCTGGCAACAGCCTGCTACATTTAAACAGATTTGCGAGCAATATAGTGATTACGTATGTACTCATTATGGAAAAGCGACTGTTGTTCTTGATGGTTACGAACGAAGTAACACAAAGGATCAAGAACACCTACGAAGATAACGTTCCAACATTGTGGTCAAAGTAGAAGACTCAATCCATGTCAACATAAATCAAAATGAATTTTTAGCTAGTGCTAAAAACAAGATGGGTCTAATAACCCTCCTTTCATCGCACTTGCAACAATGTGGTTGCACAGTTCTTCAAGCATCGGGTGATGCTGACCTATTAGTAGTCTTAACAGCTATTGATGAAGCAAAGAAAGATGTTCAAACGTGTGTTATTGGTGATGACACGGACTTATTAGTACTGTTGACTGTCCATGCACCTTCAGGGAATAAACTGAAAATGGTCGTACCTAAAAAAGGAAATCACCAGGAAAAAGTGTACATTATTTCTGACATTCAGCAAGGCATTGGGGATATGAAAGATGTACTTCTGGTTACATACGCCTTCACAGGATGTGACACTGTGTCTGCTGTCTATAAGAAGGGAAAAATTGCACCTTATAGGAAAGTTCAAGCCAACACCGTTCTTCGTGAAAAACTTTTGGTCTTCAACAACCCCAAAGCCGACCCCAGTGCAGTGGCTGATGCAGGAAATTACTTCCTACTTGCAATGTTTGGAGCCAAGAACACTGAAGATCTAGATTGTCTCCGCTACCAGTCCTACTTGAAAACGATTGCAAAGCAGCCTATACATGCATTACTGAAGTTGGATGCACTACCCCCCACTTCAGGAGCGTCCAGACAGCATTCATTTAGGACCTACCACCAGGTACAACAGTGGCTGAATGAAGATAAGGATCCACTCGAGTGGGGTTGGAAGAAGATTGGCGACCACCTGACACCAATTACAACAGCGCGTCCTGCAGCCCCCCAGGAATTACTGTCCCTTATAATCTGTACTTGCAAAGATGAATGCGTTCGTAATTGTGCATGCAGAAGGAGTGGTCTAAACTGCACTAGCATATGCAGGAATTGCTCAGGCCAAGCATGTGATAACATGGACAATAATAACATCTTAGACGACGAGCTAGAGGAGGAGGATAATGTGCTGGAGGACGAGTGAAGTTAATAAAGACATTGAACATTCCAAATTTGAAAGATATTTATGCTTAAGAAGTGAATTTATGTTGCAATGTTCGTAGAAAGTTCAGGGTGGGTTTCTCCGTACCACAGGTTTATATGGCCTAGGCCTGTGGAAGCCTCTTTTCCCTTAAAAAAGAGTGCCCCTTGATAAGGTGGTGAGGTTGTCGTTCCTTCAAGGGCTTATCACTAACATACCACCGGCCACTGAAATAGCAACATTCTTTTACGAAGCTTATTTTTTTAAAAAATTATCAAAATTACTAAAAAGTTAACATTTATACCGTCTGTAACTCTTGAACCGTACAATTTAGAGTGATTTTGAAGAGGACCATTCTTATTTAAATTTTAACGTAGAACATTTTTGTATATCACAATGTTTAGGATAAACCGCTTAGTTTTTGAAATATTTACGAAAAACTAAAAAAACTAGTGATTTTTCAAATTTTTCGCTCCCGATGCGGTTTTTCGCTCCCGATGCGGTTACTGCGACTATAACAAATATTGTCAAAAGTCCGAAGGTAAAATCGTGAATCTTTTGATGCACTTTGTAATTGTGGCTAAACCATTAAGTAAATTTCTTGATCACCATGCTGTAAGGATGAAGGAGATAGGAAAGTTTTAGAGCAGTTTGATAGGGTAACTGCTCGATTACTACAATTGGTTCTTCGATTTTCAAGTTCACGTTCAGATGGTCAGCCGATTTGCGTGGGTCCCTTTCCTCGTTCTTTTCAGTCCGCAAGCAATCTCCAACCAAAAGTCTCCTATGGGAATGGTTAAGCTGCCGTACACGCGTAGGAAGTTGTTTCAAAGCGCACTTTCTAACTTCGAAATTGGAATACTTTGTCGAATAAAGCCGTGGTGGCGATCTCGGTTAGATCAGTGTTATGCAATGATGCATGCCAGTAGCGAGGTATCGAGTGTTTCCTGTCCAGTCATCCTGGTCCTACTTAACTCTAAGTTTTTGAGCAGAAATTTATTTTAACTTTACTCACTTAACTATTCATACTATTTTTAAGTTTGATACATATTCAAGAAGGAAAAATAAAGAAATAGAATAACAATAATATTCCTTACCAGCTTTTCACGTCGCGGAGTGGTCTATGAAAACGTGTCATATTTGCTTGATGTTAACGCCGGAGTACTAGAGATCCTTGTAGTAATGCCGCGCACCTTGTAGTAATGCCACGCACACTTCAGACAGAGCATGGGTTTATACTTTGAAAATGAAACGAATTGAAAATATTTCAGATTTTATCGAAATATTTGACTCAATTGTACGTGAATAAGAAAACAACGAAGGAGCCTTACTTCTAACTGAAGTTGTTACGATAACGTGAGCAGTCTTACGCCTATGGGATTAACCGCAACCCCTGCAACACCCGAGCATATGGCAATTCAAATCAATGTTTGATATTAACGCGTAAACATTTGAAATTCAATCAACTTTTCACTATCATCAATACGGCTTATTATAAATTAAGAAGTGTACACGAACTGTAATTCAAATTTTTTTTAAATTCCAAAAGAAAGGAAAACTTAGAGAAGTATATATTTCCTTTCATAATTTTTTTTTCCTTTTGTACTGTACCGTGTATTGCTTAGCTAACCATCTACAAACACAACGCACCTGAACCCACGCATTACCTTGACTGCCTGCAACGTTTTTTGTTGTGACACTCTATGCTTAATAATAATAATACATTGAAACAACGGAAAAGGAAAAAAGAAGAGAACAAACTTGCGAACTGGCATTTTTTCATCGATGTTGCCTTCTTAGGGCATAAAATGGAAGCGCAAGCCCGAAATAACAATAAAACAAAGAAAAACGCTAAAGGGTCTAGTCAGTTGGAGAGGATTGAAGAGTTCATTCAGTCGAAGAGGATTGAAGAGTTCAGTCAGTCGCAGAGTATTGAAGTATTCAGTGAGTCAGTCTTAGCAGAAAAGTACAGAGTGGTAAATAACAAGCGAGGTGGTTTAAATTCGGGCAAAAAAGTTACCGGTAACTCATCGTTGGAAAAGGATTCGCTTATGTTTTTGGAGCTGAAAACAAACACATCGTTCGACCAGATTCGGAATTGGATAAAGGCGATACACTGTCATTAAAATTATCTTGTTTCTTAAATATGTTCTATTTTTTGGCCTGTTATTTTCAACTAAAGGGATTAATGAAGTTTATTGCGGGATATTCAGAAACACTTAAGTGGAAAATTATGTAATTATGTAGGTAAGGAAAAAGTTATCTGTATAAATATGAATGGCAATTGCGATGCAGTATTTCTGAAGACGATCAGGCAAGTGATCAAAATGTCAAATATGTCTTTTTGAAAAAAAGTGTATATTTTTTAATTTGGCCAAGCAGCCCGAAAATTAATAAAGTTTTATTATCGCGTGTCCCTACATAAATTTGATTATATAAACAATGGTAAAAAAGTAATAATGAACATTAGCCTTATGTCTTAAATCGAATGTGCAAAGTGTGTGTGTGTGTGTGTGTGTGTGTGTGTGTGTGTGTGTGTTTATCTCATAAATACGACTCACGACCAAGGTGTGCTTGCAGGATGTTAAAATTTTAAATTTACACCGAGCCGCCCTTATACGGCTAATGTGTGACCCCCATTTATTTTGCTGCAAGAGTGACTCTTCGGTCGCACTCAAACTGGTGGCGTCAAAAAGTGGAGAAGATTCTGACATTCTATAGTGCTGTAATTGATGCAGATCCAGACATTATCAAGACCAATTTTAATGACACATAGACTAACATCAGAGACATGTCTTTAGACTTACGGAAAAAATATTTACTCCAAGAAGAAGCTTCTCGGTATGTATGGACGTCAAATATGCTCGAGGCCCAACGTCATTGGATTAGAACATGATCGATCTGGTTTTGTGTGTTGCTATCCGGTGATACCCAGGTCATTTTATGAATGCGTCGATGTGGAAAACAAGTCGAACGTACGAATAGATTTCTGCTACATGCAAAGTCAATCAGGTGCTGGCTGTTGTCATTTAGTTCATCGTGGAGGCTATATCCTCCAGTCGTTCCCCGATGAGATAGCTCATTGCCAACCTTCGCGTTGAATTCAACCAGAATTCATCGCTGCTCGGATTTCGAAATTGGAGGACGCGGTCAATGGACCGAGACAGTTGGAGGCGCTATTTGCAGGAAGCGAAAGCCCGAGAGGGGCTGTAGTACTAAGAAGGAGAAGCAGATCGAAACAAGAAACAGAATCATAACAAGACTAAAAACGAGCCTGCCAGAGCATATGCAGCTCAAGCAAAACACATTCCAATCAATGACAGAAACAAGTGCACCAGATGTGCAAAATACGGCCACGAAGATGACGGTTCTTGCCCATTGCAACATGAAAATAAATGGTTTTGCTACTGTTGTGATAAAGTTGGTGATCATAAATTAAAATTTGAGTGTCCAAACTCGAGATATTCAAATAGATCAAGAGGGTCAAACAGATATAATCGTGTACGTGGATCACGATGCCACAGCAACACCAACAATAAATCAAGCAGAGGCAATCAGAGAAACTACACAGACGGAAATTCAGATGAAAGAAGAAACGAGTGAGGTAAGATTAATAATCGCAAACAACAGCAGCAAGGCAGATCAGATCGCAAGCGATACAATGATAATCAACAGGACAAATCAAATACTGCTAACAAACAAGTAAAATTGAAAATTTTTCAAATTTATTTGATAAAATCACATTTACAGCCGATTCAGGTGCGACAGAGCACATAATAAACAAAGATATAATTTTAGCAAATTTTGAAAAATGTAAAAATCAGAGTGTTAAATGTGCAAATAAAAAGAGAAAAGCAGATACAACTATCGATGATAAAGGCAATTTGTATTTACAAAATATTTCAGATCTAAACCAAACGAGAGAACTGACAATTGTTTTAGCTGCTAAAGATATTGTAAATAATTTCATTTCTTTACAACGCTTTGCAAACGCGGGCTTAAGTATATGTTTGGACAACAAAACCTTAAGAATATTTGACAAAAATTCAGAACCTGATTATTCAACGGGTATTTATCAAAAACCAAACCAGCTCATTACATTGTCAGTTAAATAAAAACAATCTTCCCATAACGACTATGATCTTATCAATGTATGGCCCAAATTATAACGCTTGAAGACTTCTTGAGTCAATCTCAGACAGATGCACAAGAATTAAGTAAGCATATTTCAGAGAGAGCAGAAACAGATTTACAGACAAATGAGCATCTTTCTGAGTTTGAGAGGGGCAAAAACAGAGATCCAGAATTAAGTTCAAGCGAAACAACTATAGAACGAAATTTCTAGACTTGAATGACTTGAATTTTGAAGACATACCAAAATTCTTATTACCTGAAGAAACGAAAAATTCAGAAATCAATCCCAAAATATCAGACGCGTTACTCTGGCACAGTAGATTTGGCCATGCTTCCATTAGGAACCGTAGAAGCGGGTTACTTTGGCCCTAGGAGGTAACTTTGTCCCAAACCGGAAAATAGTTTCAACTCCCCGCCAAGTCACTACCACCTGAGCGAACGTCTTAATTCATACTCTGAGATATAAATGGTAGTACTACCGATAGCGAGGTGCAGGTTTGTAGACCGTGAGTCAAGTTTATTGTTGTCAGTGCCGCGGAAACATTTGACAGTTTTATCCAGTGAATTTCGCTCCCGCTTTTTCTCAGAAACTATGTATTTTGGTACGTTTCCCATGTTTATTGTCTATGTCATTATTATGCATATGTTCAGGAGTATGGTGTTAGTAATGTGAATAATATTCACACATTTATTGCTTGATAAATAAAAAAAACTAAAAGTCGGTATACTTTGACCCTATTGTATTTGCTAAATAGATTTGCTTATTGAATTCGCTTTGTATGCTTCTTATGTATTGCACTGATCTCGTATCTTGTATCCGAACACAGAATAGACACATGATAAACAATTGTATATTCATTGGGATAACCCAAAAAGTTGAAGATTAAGCAAAGACCGCAACTCAGGATACACTTGTTCTTTTAAGGGTAAACACTACAGATGCGAAAGCACTGAGCCTAGTTTATACTAGCCTGGGTTTCAATCTACGCAAAATATTTTTGCATATGGTAAAACACTTACGAGTATACATGGTATTATTCTTTTATATAACTTGTTTCAAGGAAAACATGATAAAAGCTCCTTATCCACGGTTTTCTTATTCACGGCGAAAAATTTCTCGATTTGCGGATTCGATCGGCCCGTATATTAAAAGGATTCGATGTCGTTTTTCGCATCGGCAGATGCGAGTTGGTATTTTAAAAGAGTGTAACAGGAAGGGTTAATATCAATGTAAACAAATATTACTGCTACTCCTTACTCGTATGCCTTAAATTCATCGTCAAATGCCACCACAACGTAAACACTCGCTGTGGCAAAGGTGGATAAAGCGGAACGTGCAATACCGCGCAAAACGGAACGTGCAATACGTATTGCACATTCTGCTTTGTCCACCTTTGCCGCCGTGTTTGCTTTGCTTTAACTCTTCAGTAGTTGCTGTAACTTTCATTTAAAAATACGCATTTCGTCGGCTTTGTTTCGAATTAATAATGTCGCGTGAAAGTAAAAAGAAATTATTTGCGACGAGGAAAAAAGTGGTGTTGCCGCTTTAAGTAAAAATATAAATACTTATGAGATGACATAGCTGTGTTGTCTTCTTTCAATCTATATTATTTCAAATTAATTGTAGAAATCTACCAGCAAATAAGTTACTAATTACCTATACAGCGGATTGCTCCGCAAATAGAGTGGCGAGGACTTGTAAGACCACGATGCCATTATTGCTTTAGTCTAGCGAAGAATTATCTTCGCGACTTTAAGATTCTTAGTACCAATGAAATGACTTTCAAGAAAACTTTGAACGGAATGTACTTTTTTTAAATTTACTAAATCTATTTAAACTACAATTTAACAATCGTCAACAAAAAAAGAGAATAATTAATTTTCAATAAACATTTCTCACCCTCATTAATTCTGCTCCAGAAAATATCAAGCGGTGCCACATGGTTTATTTATGACCCAATAAATTCTACATTCTACTCTACTCTGACCTACGACAGTTAAATTACACTTGACCAATTCTTATTTACAAACATTAAACGCATTGACCATACACACACGTGATGCACCTAAATTACCGGAAATATGAATCCGCACATGAAAACGTAAGTGTGCCAGATAATTTATTGTTTTTATTGACGAGTACTTTGACAGCATATGTACATATGAAGTCATGTAGATACTTATCGTTTAAGAATGATAAGATTCTACATGTGAATGCATGGAATGTTAGTATGTAGGTTTGTAGCAAGCATTTCATATGAAGGAAATGCATTGTATTATTAAAACAAAGGTGAGTAATGAAAAATTGGAAAAGGTGAGTAAGGTAAATAGATAATATGAAATTGTAATATGGGTATTATGTGTATTATAGGTAAGTTTGTAGTATAGATATTACACTTAAACGTTTACGCCTTCGTGAGTCGTTTGCATCCATAGCACGCTCTTTCAATATTAATGAATCAACTGTGTGATTTCTTAAAAAAATCGGAAGACAAAATAAGGAGCTCTGTAGCTTCATCGTCACTATCAGCGACAATTTTTCGCGATCCAACTATTGAAAAAAAGGAAGCTGCATAATCACTCTGGATTGTAGATCGCAACCAAAAAAGAGTGCCCCTAAATGGTCATTTGATCTGTGAGAAGGCAAAGCATCTTTACCCACATTTTGAGGTACCTGGTGATGAACTTAGAGATCGGGGATTACGAGCATCTGAAGGATGATTCACCAAAAATCAAAGAAGGACAATCATTGCATTGCCTCAAAATTGTTATTGAAGCTGCATCTACAGACACCACAGCAGCAGAAAAATATCCAGAAGAATTTTCAAACATAATTGCTGATGGTGGCTACAAACCTGGACAAGCGTTTAATTTAGATGTAACTGCCTTACTTTGGAAAAGAATACGAAACAAAACCTACATTTACAAAAGCTAAAAGTCCACTCCTGGTTTCAAGGCAGCAAAAGACAGAATAACACTGTTGCTCTGTTCTAACGCATCAGGAGATTGTGTTATAAAGCCACTCATGATTTACCGTTCATTAAATCCTCGTGCCTTAAAAAATCAGAACAAGGATCACTTGCCAGTATTTTGGCGTGCAAATAAGAAAACGTGGGTTACAAGTATTATGTTTTGTAACTGATTTCGGACTTGTTTCGTTCCTCAAGTTGAAACGTATTTAAAAATAAGCAATTTAGACTTTAATTTTGGATAATACTCCCGGTTACCCTCATGAGGTCAAAATAATGCATCCAAGTATAAAGGTTATATTTTTACCTCTTAATACGACGGCTTTACACCAACCTATGGACTAAGGAATAATCCAGGCCTTTAAGCTTTATTACATTAGGCGGGCCATCAAAATCATACTGGACTGGATCCTTCTATGAATGTTATGCAATGCTGGAAAAATTATGACATAGCAAAATGCATTATTGACATAAAAGAATCGTTGTGCACGCCCATTGAAATCATGCTGGAAAAAATTGTGGTCTGGTTTGACTGTCGGAAATGTTGAAGCCGTGGAAATTCCGAGTTTAGCTGCAAACATAGCAGAAGTTGCAAATGGAATAGGACGAAATGGCTTTGTATAGTTAGATTCAAACGACATTCAAGAGTTGCTTACTTCGGGAGATGAAGATGTGACCGAAGCCGATATGGAGGAAATGCTAACTGCGCATTCCACTGAAGAAGAGTCTCCAGCAAGCACTGGAATGGTGACCTTCCTAGGGTTCTTAACCTAGGTGAAGGTTTACGGATGGCAAATGAGCTTTGTAATTTCTACGTGAAAATTTCTCCATGTATGGAAAGAAGTCTTATTTTTAAAAGGCAAATTATTAGCGCCACAGCTGATTATCGATTTGAATTGAAAGACCTTTTAAAAGCAGCAAAGCAAGAAAAAATCACTAAGTTCTTTAAACACACGCCCAAGTCTGACAATAATAATTAATTGATATTGTTAAAAATATTACATTAAATTAATTTTTATGTGTGTATAAATATTTTTTTTAAACCTTGGAACGTATCCCTTCTAATCCCATACAACTAACTATTCCATATGCACGGTTTATGTATTCGCTGCGTCTTTACGGAACATATCCCCCACGAAGAAGGAGCTTTTACTGTATATGAATTTCAATTACTTTTTAGATCATTTTTTTACAGAAGAAATATTATAGCTACTCGTATATTAGCTACATTATATTTACGGTGCGTAACAACCTAAATTTCTATATGATTGCCATTATTGTGGCAAGTACATTATATCTGGTAGAGCTTTTTACCCACTAGGTTGAAGATCCCTCGGCTTGGGGCTTTGGAACCGGACGGTTGTAGGAGGTGCCACTCGCTTGTCCCTTGGTTCCAAGTTGCCGCCAAGCGAGAAACGCGGCCGCCGAGTACCCCTCACACAGCTGGAAACAAAATCTATTATTTCTAACTAGGCAGCAAGAATTATTAAACGCCAGCGCGACCACTTCGCACTCGTTACCCGGGACGAATTCACCCGACGTAACTCTCACCGTACAACCGTAACTGAAAACTAAAACACACCCGATTCAGGTGAACAGTCTGCTTCAAAATAATTTTTTAAGTAAATTCCAAGATTTAAAAAAAAGAACACCAATCGTAAAATAAGATATAAAGTTTAGTCAACCACCAAAAGCTCAATATATTTACAAAACCTTGATTTACATCTAATTTTCGTGTTTGGGCGTCCTCGGATTAAACCACGTCGCGAAGTTATCTTTCCAGGGAGCTACTAGATAAACTTCCATCGCCAATATTCCCCGTCGCTGATGTAAATTCCAATTCCAATTCCCAATCACTGATGCAAATTCCAATTCGTTGTCGCTGATGTAAATTCCACTCGAAAATTAGCTCTTTCTTCGTTGAGCTGCTGGATAAACTTCCTGGTTATCTTGTCGCCCTATCAATCCTCTCCGTCGATCCTCGTCCACCAAAAAGAGCCCCGTTCTTTGTCCGCAGGTACCTCATTGGCTCGGTTTTAACCGGCGAGCCGTTAATTTTTCATCGAGGCAATGCAACATTCAATTGCGGTGCTGACTAGCATCAGCGACCCGCCAACTGGCGTTCATCGGGTACGCACCTACGTTCCACATTTGCTCCATCGAGTTTCGCTGTCGTTGGTTTTCCGATAGGTTGTCATCCAAAAATGTCAATTCGCGGAATCAAAACAAACAATTCAGTTTTGGTATCGACTAGTTCTTGTTGTAGCGCCATGTATTTATTGTAGTATTTTAAAAGTTTTCTTGTTTTCAGATCGTTCCCCTGCTGCCTAGTGATGACTTGTCTGACGTATCAAGTAAATCACTTAGATTACCTTGTATTCGAAATTCTAAAGCTGCTAATGTTATACGTCTTCAAGGCGATTTCGATGGTGATTCAGATAAATCAGATGTACTTGGTATCGGGCTTAGTTGTGTTTGTTGAACTTCGGCTACGGTATTCCGACCAACCATTGATTCGCAACGAGTTTTTGAATCCGTTTCCGAGTTGAACCATTGCATGTTGTGACCGTAGGCGAACACGAAGCAATTGAATCTTTCCAGGACACTGGAAACAAGTAGACGTACAATTTCATCGTAAATACTTTTCTGTGTTGATGTGTGATCATAGACTGCATCGTAGGTGAACGTTTTTCGATTTCCCCTGTTTGCTTCATTTGGATTCTGTATTTCGGCCACACCGCGCCACGGATATGTGGCGACAACTTGCGCGGTACTGTCAACATATTTTCCTTTCTTGTTAATTGGGCGGCATCGTACCACAACTTGTACGCATTCGTTCAAAGCTCTCGATTGTCTTTTCTGAGATTTACTTCAACTGCTCCTATCCATTTTTAATTGACTTTGAATTCAAATCTAACTGTTCAGGTTCTACTCAACGTATTTCCCTACTTTATTAATCAATTTTATTTAAGTATCTTTTTTTGTTTAATGTATTAATTTGATTTTTTGCTTGTTTTACTTTAACATTTTTATTTTAACATTTATAGCCTTGACTCGGGCGGTATCTTAACGACTGCATGGGAAGAGTGCAAAGGCTTTCTGTGACAAGCTGTATGATAGATGCTACAGAAATATTCTTCAATAATTGTATTTAAGAGACATATTATCCCTCCTTACAGCTGAATATACCGCCAAATATACAATTTAATTGGTACAGGCATAATTTATAACAATTTCTAAATATAATACATCTGGAAGAGACACAGATGTATCTCCATGACAAATAATTAGCTCTCAGAGCTATATTGTATTTACAGTGCATAAAAGTCAAAATCTTCATATGAGTAGAATTACTGCTGTAGCTTTATTATACCTAAGACATCTATATAATAGCAACTCATTAAAATAATATTAAATTTAATTTTGAAAGCGATTTTTTGCATTTCCTCTTGTCTGTAGACTTCGAACCCGTCACGGCGTCCACCGTCCACGCGGGGCCCCCATTGTTGTTTATTTATGTCGTTGGTTAAGTTTAGCAACAATTAATCAGTCGTTTATAGTTATCAGGCAACAAGCATTTATGAAAGGATTTTATTCATAATGAAGGCGATTAACAGCATAGCCTAGTGCAAATCCACTCGACAGGATTGTTTTTATGTGGTGGTGATTGGTGCTCATGTCTGGTGATTGGAGGATAGTAGGTTCGAGCTCATTCGAGGACAATTCTTTTTTTTTACAAAAACATCGTTTATTTTTCAGCATTGCAATTGTGTTATTCTTTTTCAGCGGTATTTTTATTTTAAGTTGCACAATGGTTGCTCGTACAATAACCTATATTCCTCGATACACTAAGTAGCCGGATGCAATAGCAATAAGGAATATAAGGATTTCAAATATTTCAAAAATTAATGGGCTATCAACGTGATTTAATACACCGATTTTTTCACGCTCGAGGAGCACTCAGAGTCAGGGAGTATATATTTTTTTATTAGTTTTGTTTTATTATTTACATGCGCTCGTTCCTTAGCCCAAGCGCCGCTGAGCGGACTAGCACGTTAGAACATGCAACAAAAGCTCGAGCTAAAGCATGCACATTCCATGTTAACGATTAGTTTTATTTTGACTAATGCCCAGGGCTGCCAGATATACGTTTTTTAACGTATTATACGTTTTTTCAGGGGTTTCCGAGAGCGCTACGTTTTTTTATACGTTTTTCAGACAAATACGTTTTTTATGCGTTTTTGGTACAAAACTGTTCTTTTTACATCTTCCTAGGGATTTTCGGATTTTTTTCACCACCGACGACTATTGCCAAGGTGCGATATGTAACCAAGGTACTCCCTCTCTCTCTCCCTCTCGCATTTCGCATACATATAATATATATGCCTGATTTGAGCCTGACATACCAGACACCGGCGGTTTCACAAGTTATGGTTTTGTGGTTTTAGTGATAATACAGCTTAATATCGAGTGTTTGCAGTGTTTAATTCACAATAGTTCACACATTGCTTCACATCGTTTCATATGTTTTTGTTTACTTTACATTGTCAAGTGCCGAGAATAAATATTTTCACTCGAAATTCTAGAAACTCAAGTGCAAGATGGAAAATGATCACGACGAAGAAAATTCTGAAGAATCAGATAGAGAAGAAATTTCTACGGGAACGTAAGTCAAAATTCTGTATTTCGTATTATCTGTTTTCGTTTTCTTGTCAGTTGAAAAAGTTGATAATTTTTGTGTTGACAGGTCCAAACGAAAAGCATTAGGGAAAAGGTATTGAGAAATATTTTTTTTCCAAATTATCAATTTTTTCTGAAATATGACATTCTCATACTCATAAATAATTCGGAAATCTTCAGCATTATACATCAAAGTGGGAGGCAGATTTTCCTTGGTGTACGAAATCTACAGCAGGTTCGTTCTTCAAAACATTTTTGATAAATAAATATTTGATTTTTTACGTCTAATTTTGAAATATAAATTTGTGTTGCAGGCTCTCTTTTTTTTGCTGCGAATGGTGCAAGCCAGCCGAGAAACCTCGAACTTGCGCATATGCAGGACGCACAGCTCTAGCTAATCACGCTAAAACTGAGAGCCACATTGCTGCTGCAAAAACCAAAGCAACTGCGGGTAATGTGGCAAAAATTTTTCAAGACGCGGCCGACTCGAGCCTTGAGGCTAACGAAGTGTCGCTCAAAATCGCTGCCTTCATTGTAAAAAAAAACCTGCCAATAGCGATCTCGGATGAGTTGACAGAGCTCATCAAAAGCATCAAGTGCAAACCTGAAACTTTGAGGCAGGTTACTTGCGATCGCACTAAATGCACTCATCTCATCCGTAATGTCATGGGCCAGCAGAACCTGGAGCTTTTACTCGTCAAAATGAAAGAGAGTTACTTTTCTCTCATTATTGACGAGTCTACAGACATCTCCACTTCCAAACACCTTGTCCTCTGCGTGCGTTTGGACAGCAGTGAAGAAGGAGTAACTGATGAATTTCTGGCCCTTTCAGAGGTGAGTTTCATTCAATGTTTGTCTTTTTTGTGGTGTAATAAAAATGCTTATTATTAGAAAGACAATCGTATGAATTCTCATAATAAGAGATTGCTGTGCATTAATGAAAAAATTAATTTAGCGCATTGAAAAAAATTGTGGAAAAAAAATGCTAGAAAAATGAAAGATAATGTGAAATGAAAAAATATCTTAAATATTTTATTGTTTTTTTTTGTGTTTAAATCAAGTCTATGTTTATGCATGTATGAAAACAAAATAGGTATTGAGGATAAAAAATCCTAGAAAAATAAAAGATAATAATGGACAATGAAATAACATTTTCAATATTTTATTGTTTCCTATTTATTTGAATTTTACTCTGTTTTTATTAATTTATGAAAACAAAATAAATATCTAAAAAATAAAAAAATATACAATTACATAAAATTCTCACATGATAGACGTAAATATACGAACAATTTTTTGAAAAACAAAAAAGCTTCTGATTACATTATTAGAGAAATTGGTTTTTAATAAATGGAAAAAAAAGTCAATTTGTTAACGATCTATTCTATCAAGTTATTTTATTTTTGGCAGGTCACACAAGCTGATCATCAAGGGCTTTATGATCTGATTGACAAATTTTTCGAAGACAACGGTGTCAACTATCATAAAAATATGGTGGGCTTCGCCAGCGACGGGGCAAGTGTCATGTTTGGCATCAACAGGTCAGTCGCCGCCTTGTTACGCAAAGAGATCCCCTGTCTCTTCACAATGAAATGCATCTGTCATTCCCTGGCCTGAGCTGTCTCCGTGGCTTCTGAGTTATTTCCTCGGGAAGTTCAAGAGCATTTGTCTCAATTATACAACTATTTTAAACACAGCAGCAAACGCCAACATGAACTGAGGGAAATTGAAAAACTGCTGGATATTCCCGAACGGAAGTTACTTCGAATTTTCGCAATTAGATGGTTATCCCTACTGCCTGCTGTTGTAGTAACTATCTTAAAATACGATGGTCTTTTTGAGTACTTCCAGATTGAAGCACGGAATCCCAAAAACACGGAAGCTCAGCGCATTTTCAATGTTTTGAGCAAAACCTTTACAAAGTGGTTTTTGCAATTTTTGAATTTTGCACTGACACTTGTATGTGCAAAAAACAAAGAATTCCAGGCAGAGAAGCCCAAAATTCACGAACTGTACAAAAATATGGAGATTCTTTTCAAAGCAATCATTAGTTGCTACTTGGACAAAGAGTACGTCAGAGGAATGTATTTGGAGGAAATCCAAGACCCAGAATCGCACTTTTTCACGCAAACTGAAAAAAATCGAAAACATTGGGTCCCACTCAGAGAATTGGATCTTAGTTCAGTGCTGCCTTGCGAAATCAAAAAATGGTTAAAAGAGAATCCGAATTATCCAGTTCAAAAAATTGACGAATTCAGAATGACATGCAGAGCATTTTTGATTGGCCTGGGAAAAGAAACCTACAAAAGATTTCCATTCAAAGAACCAAGTGTCCTGATGCTGAAACACCTGGGTTTCATGGAGCCATCCGTTTTGAAGAATCTCAATAATCTCTCAGATGTGGCAAGTTTTTTTTTCAAATGGACGTCGAAGCAGTTCACGAGGAGTTTCTCCTACTTTTGGCGACATTCGACGCAGAGCTCAACCACGGCATCAGCCTTGAAGAATTCTGGAAAAAAGTTTCAAATTCCAAATTGCACGATGGAACACTTGAATTCCCCAAGATAACAGACATTGTCCGAAGAGTTCGTGTTTTGCCTCATTCCTCAGCAAATTGCGAGAGAATCTTCAGCCATATCAACCTCAACAAGACCAAAACACGCAACGCCCTTGCAATGGAAACTTTGACAGGTATACTGCATACGTCTGCCTTGTTGAAAAACAAAAAAGCGCATGAATTCAATTTCAAAGAACTCTCCAAGAAAGTTGGCAAAACGATGTATCACAAATGATTGTATTACTGTCGATATTTTTGTTGAAAATAAAACTTTTTGACTACAAAAACACTTTTTTTGTTGAAAATTTGAATAAATTTATTTCAATTTTAATTGAATAATGATGAATGTAACATGGAATGGTTCACTCGTTTCAGGTTTTTCGAATAGTGCCTAGAATGAGGCTCTCAATCAATCATCATACAATACCCTCAATAGACATACATCCATTCTTGATTATATATCCACATAATCTTTGAATTTTTGTGAAAAAGCACTTTTGACAAATCTGATTGCAACAATCGCTTATGGTTTGCACCACAACCCTCCAATTTATTTAAATTACTCGATTATATTTTTAAATATGATATTTCTGAGAAAATTAAAATAAAATGCAATCCTCAAGTTTTGCTGGAAGAGCTTTTTTGACCAACATGTAAATGTATATATTTTTTTTTATTTACATATCTTACAACCATATATTTTTATAGTAAACGTGATTTAATAACATTACCCGGTTTTTTTTTTTACTAGGTGTAATTGTAATCAATAGTCTTATTTATTTGTTGAGTATTTTGTTATAAATTTTTTTCGCGTCAAGTTTTAGTAATTGATTGTCGTTATTAATACATTTTGTCATCTATTTAAGATAAATAATGTATGTAATGCGTGAGTACAATAAAACCGTGGTTTCAAATGTAATTTATTTCGCAGAGATAATCGGCTGAGAGAGATGATAAACCATTCTATAGAGTACATCCTACATATATATACTACTACTACTGGGTGTTACATGAGTGCGAGAGAGAGAAAGGACTATACGTTTTTATACGTTTTTTCTGACTAACTCCCCCCACCCTTTTCCCTCACTGTACGTTTTTCAGCCAATTCCGATCTGGCAGCTCTGCTAATGCCCCACTAATATCAAGCATCAAGACAACAAGAGAAAGTTTGCTACCAAAAAAATTTTTGTGGTGTATATACTCGTACGTATTTTGATAAGCACAAGTGACATTTCCAGCTAATTGACTTGTGATTGTGTGCGTTCGGCGTTTGACTGTGATACGCGCAAGTTACGTCCACAACGTCCCCGTGACCTCATCAACCATGTTGCACCAAGTACACGTGACCCACCGCTTATAGTTTATTCAACGTAAATAAATTCCATTCAACCCAAATCATTTTCCATATTCATTTTTTTACATTTAAATTCAAAACCAGAAGTATCACAATAAAATTCTTCACGTTGCATTCTGACTGAAAAATAGATCATGTTAAATTCCATCATTTTTTGCATTTGCATGTCTAGTACATTGTAAGCATCTTTTACCCAGACATACTTTTTCATTTTATGAAAAATTTTAGTCAATCTTGTAACAAGTGTGGAGCAATAAAGAAATCTTAAAAATATTAAGTTGTTTTTTTTTTTTTTAAGTTTGGAGCTCGGTACCATAACTGGCACAGTCGACGGTTCGGTTTTTCTTAGTACTTTGCAAAATAATACCAACGGTTTATCGAGTAACTATTATTACGTAAACTGAAAGGTTCGAATGAATATCGAACGTTAGAAAGCCTCATAAACCTAGGTTACAATTTCTGGCTACAAGAAGTCCATTATCATCTCGCATTAGCGAACACCATCCACAGTAACTGCTTGGCCGTCCTCATTTTCGGCCCGGCCCGATGACGCCGCCAGCCCATACACCACACCGAACAGTCACTCTTTGTGGATACATAGACTTTTCAACAATCACTCGTGGATTTTCATTTGCCCAAATGCGGCAATTCTGCTTCTTAACAAATCCACTGAGGTGAAATTGTGCCTCGTCGCTGGATATGATTTACTTTGTAGAGTCACCATTCCCTTCGGTCTGTTCAATCAACCACTCGGCGCATTGCCGACGCTTGAAATGGTCAGTAGGCTTCAGCTCTTGAGTCAATTGAACCTTGTAAGTGTATAAATTCAAATCTATATTCAAAATTCGGATCAGTGATGTTCGTGAGATGTTCAATTGTTGGGCACGACGACAAGTCGAGGTTAACGGCTTTTCTGCCAAACTATTGCAAACAACAGCAATGTTTTCCGCAAAACGAACTGAACGAGCATGCACAGGTGATTTCACATTTCCTACAGACCCGTTTGCTGAATTATGCACACAATTCTCCCGATTGTGAACACATTTGATCAATTATGCTGACCAAAAAAATCACGAAGAGCACGAAATGCATTTTGATTTGAACGCCTATTTTCGTAAAAGGTTTCAACTACCTTAACCCGCTGCTCAATTATGTAACTCTTCATGATTAAATTTGTCAAAAACTGAAACAAAGAAATGTCGAATTAAGTTGGGCGAAAAACTAGACGTTAAGGTGTGACTCACAATTAACATCGTGCATTATGGTTCGACCACCCTTTATATAATACCCCTTTATTAGGGTCATCGAATGAAAATCTGTGCAAAATGTTCCAAATAATAATTAAATTTCATTACAAGACTGATATGTGATCTAAAATATTCTAAATACTAAAAAATCGGCAATTGTTTCTTTGCTTTAGTTATTGGCAATTTTGTTTAGGGTACTGCAGTGCCCCAGTTTACGAATAACTAACATGCCAGACAGCGTAGGGTTTAAAGTTAAAGTGATATGATTGTAATGAATACGCTAATGTATGGTCGAACGGATATAACGCTTATTATAACATTTCCATAATATCACCCCTTTGACTTCTCTTCCAATGAATTATATGAGTTTGGAGACGAATGTTTGCCAAGCGATGCTTTGATGATTTTGTGGGAGTATTATTATTGGTCATTGACAGACGATTATTTTACTTTTTAGTAATTTGCTATTGATGATTGTTGCTGGTGATTGCTGACAATGTTACTATCCATTTCCATTGCATGTCCCTAAAAAGCTTCCAGTCGGTTGGAAGTGCACCTGAGCACGTTCATGTGGTGATGGAAATGGTATCTTATTAAACTAGAATGATACTGCCGATGCGGAAGGTGAATCAAGCGATTCATCTTCGCTACCAGAGATTGTGATAACTGCTGTTGGTGACGGTGTGTCATTTATTGCGGTTCTTTGATTTGGGCTGAAGCATTCTAGTCGGTGGCAAAGAATCCAACGTGAGCGGGGTTAAGCCAGTCGAGAATGCTAGACCGTGGATATTGTGGAGCAGCAGTGCACATACGGGAGTGATATCGAAGACGCTCTTCATCGAGCGTAACTACTCTGCTTTGGATTGCATTTACTAACAAAAATTATCAAGAATCTACTCTACTGTAGTCGTGACCATTACGGTTTCATCTCGTATTCAACTTTGCAAAGAATGCGTACAATACACTGTAAAGTTCTCTAACCCGGCTTAGCTCGAGGATACACTTTTCGTACTACGTTACGCGGATGAAGCGTCAGTGGTGGCGTTTAGATTGGCTGATTTAAGCTATTCCAAGATGACAAGTGAAATGATTGGAAATTAGCCCGTAGTGCTGATATAATTTTCAGCCCCACTGGACGTTACTTTCGTTTCGAACCACATCAAACGTTATAATTTGAATCCGGATATATAAAAATGCGTGTACATGCGGTACGTCATTCAGATCATCCTTTAGAATGGGTGGCCACAAAGCTTTAAATACTAATCCCAATAAGTTGACGTGAGAAGTCTATTCGAATGGAGATCTATAAGCAACTCTAAGCAAGTTTTCATTTAATCCGTCAAGCTCGAATTTACGTGAAGTAACATACTAACAGAATCAAATTACATTCTCCAAGCTATTAGTGCGTGCGTAGACGTCCAAAACTAGTAAGAATAATTTTAAGGCACTATCTTTATTTTGTTAATAACAGTATTGCATATGCATTACTTCATATCCACTAAAAACTGTCATCAGAGTCTATGTTTGCATTGGATTTTATGTTTATATTAGATTGGAAACGTGGATTAACAAACGAAGACCTGACCCGAAGTAATGTGTCAAATGGTTCCAGGCTAGGTTCTTGGGGTGACAAAAGAGGTATTTCGTGGTTAGTCCAGTCGCTTGCGAGCATGGGAGCCCTCCCAACCAAAAAAAAAAGCGGATTAATTAACCAAATCTTATAAATCGTTCGCGAGGTCGTCATCAAGAATATGATATATAAACAGTCCCAGTAGTTTTCCTTTTATTTGTGATGAGTATATGTTTCAAGAATGTCGTTAAATGTGCCTAACTTTGTAAAAGAAGCGTACACGGGCTACTTTGGGAAGTCATGCAAAATCATTGCGAAGCCTGAATTCGGGCCTTTTTTTACCTCAAGCAACAATATTCAAAATTACATCAAGGTGACAGGCTTCTAATTTTCAGAGTCTCGGACAGATGTCAGTTTACAGGCTTCGCACTTTCAGAGTCTCGGACAGACATCAAACTTCAACCTATCCTATTGTTATCTTCTTTCAACTCACTGTACACATGTATCTCGTTACGAGAGAAATGTTAGAAAGAAATAAAACGTACTTTCAAATCGAGAACCATCGGCCGTTTTTCTCGGTATAATCCCCATGATTTTGGTGCGTCGAGCCAGATTCCTTCAAAGTAACAGGGAAAACATTCATTTTGCCAAAAAAACTAAATACAATCAATTTGCGCACATTTTCACATTGGCTAAGCGGAAAAGTGGTTTTGCGCACAAAAAACAATTTTTATTTGCATCGAAATTGGTGTGGGATTACAAACGAAAAAGTGTAGTGTCGTCATAAGTTTGGCAGGCACGCACGAACACAAAGCGAGCAATTTCAAAACTCGCGGATGCGAACATCCGAAACATGACGACAGTCGAAGTACAAGGAAGGTTGAACCAGCTGGAGAAGACATACAAATTTTTTCAAATTGCAATCCGAGATAGAGAGCAAATATGAGGAAGAGGAAGAAGAAGAAGCGGTAACGGTGGAATTGGAGGAGCGAGATGAAGTGGCCGAAACTTTCCTGAAAGCAAAATCACGGTACTGTCAACAGAGGCAACAAACTCACGAAACTTCATCGCAGGCAGGAAGCGTGACCGAAATTATTGAGTCACTCGAATAGGAGCAAATGCGGATCAGTGGAATGTTGGAACGGTTGACAACGACGGAAGTGAGGACAATAACACCAGCGGCAATGAAGCTCCTAACCATTAACATTACAAAGTTTGGCGGCAAATTCCAGGACTGGATATCATTCCATGATATGTTCCTGAATCTAGTCGATGAGAACACGAACCTATCTCCGGTGCAGCAGATGTATTATCTTAAAGATGTACTTATTAGCGAAGCGGCATCAACAATCAAAAATATGGCAACCACGGAGCCAAGTTACAAAGCGACATGGGAGCAATTAAAGCCACGGTATCATAAATCCATATAAATCGCCTAAGAGCATCCGAAGCGGATGATAAATTATCCCCACATCTCAAAGCGTACGGCCCATGACATACGGCAGCTGGTTAATACATTTGAAGAATCACACACTTGACTTTATATCAAGACGACTTTGGGCGCGGCATTCAACAACGGATGAGCAACCGAGATTTGAATCACTCATATCATGCCTTGAGGAGCGGTAGCACGAACGTCAATCCTACTCAAATACACTCGAGAGGAAGCGGTCATCTCGATCCCCCAAATTGCGGATCGTAGCGGCAGCAACATTACCATTGTGCAATCATGATTTGTTTAAATACTAAGCGAGAAAAGTTATCCACTTAATTGGTTGGTCCAATTGGAAGATACAGCGCAAACTCTTCACACATAGTCACAGAGGTATCACTGAAAAGTGAGACACGTCCGATTCTTCAAACGATAAAAATTATCTCAGCTTAATGTAAGGAAAGAGGTCAGGGCTCACATAAAGATCAGTGCATCTGTTATGTATGACATCCTACACTATTGACCGTTGAGAATCTTCAAACTGATCGAGACAAACGCAAAACATGGTGGCGTTAATAGTAAATTGTATAAAATATTCTTTTTGTATTAATTCTCAGCCATAATATATTATACGGCAATACGGCAATTACCCCCAATTTCCTTATGATGAAAGCTGTAAGTCGGATCGATTCCAAGGCAGATTGAAGTGACATCATCGCACTCAAGCCGGAAATCCGACATTAATTAATGTTCGTATAAACGTCTCACTCGGTCAACGCAATCGGATGTGGAAGACGACCTTCCTTATCGATACCCAAGTGAGTTAATATGTAGTCGAAAATTCGCTCTTGGTTTTGCTAATGTATTATTGTGTGTTTTGATAGTGTGTTAAGCTAAAAGCGTATCGCCTCGATATTAAAGATATTATTACAGATTTGAATGGGTAGCGTGACATCAGTTTCGGTACCAACCTTTTGGCTCGATTTTTTCGTGGTTTCATTATCAGATTTTCCAAGGTCAATAGCAGACTTCCGGACACACACCATCCAACACGACATTGACAGGTTCTTTTCTTCTTGCCAGCCAGCTGAGATATTATTTGCATTCTTTCTTGAGTTGCTGTCGTTTATCTTATGGCCAAATCCTGACGACGTTGTCGACGAGCTTGTTTTCGTTTAGCAATTGATTAGACTTGCATGTTCCATCAACAGAGATTTTGGTTTGGGTGTAGATAGATGCATCACGTTTTGTTGGTGGAGAGCCTGCACTAGTCTGCATCGTTTCCGACGATTTGTTTAGTAAATTGCAATTTGTAATTGTGGTTGTTGATTGCAGCTAATATTGTTGTGGGGTAGCCGTGCACATACGGGAGTGGTATCGAAAACTTCGTCGAGCCATATTATCCTACTTTGAACTGCATTCACTTAACTTGACATATCAAAAGTCTACTCTACTGTATTCGTAAACATAAGGATTTCATGTTATCTTTAACTTTACTAAGAATGCCTAACAAGTACACAGAAAGGAATGACAGGACGCGGACTTTGCCATATTTGCATTGCAGTTCCCAAAATATTATCTCTCCTCCAAAAGGAAAGTTCACGAGTATCTTCAAGAATCTTATCGTGAAAGATTTTCATTGTTACTTCATTGTTTTAATTGGTAAACTTGAAACTACCATTTTAGGTGATTTCGATTGAATCTAGTTTTCTTTGCTTAATGTTTCACAAAAATGTGTTTGATTGAGTTTTAATTCTAAATATAGATGCACCCACACTTCTGCATGTATATGATACGCGCACAAATGGTTTGATTCTGATTCGCAGCTTTTTGCATATGTTGCCATTCACAGAACACCGAGAGGAATGACGGGACGAGGACCGCACCATATTTGTACTGCAGCTACCAGAACATAGCCTTCCCCCAAAAGGGAAGGGCGCGAGTGTCCTCAAGAACCTTGTGCAAGGTGTTCATTGTTACTCCATTGTTTTAATTGGTAAACTTGGTATTACTACTTTAAGCGGTTTCAATTAAATCTTGTTTTTTCGTTGCTTGTGCCACAAAAAGTTAAGCGATGCTCCTTTCAATATCTTAAAATTATTTTATTAAGTGTGTTTAGAGTAATCATTAGAATAGGAAAGAATGTCTAAAATATTTAGAATTTTGTTTATAATTAATGTTAATTAACTAAGTAATGCTAATATATCGACGTACAATTATAAGGTTGTGTAACTTAAACATTGTTTTGGTCAATTTACCGGGTTGCTAGTTCGAGCTCTAAAATGCTCAATTCATTTGCATTGCAACAACCTCATTTTTCATGTCGATTGTATTTTGATGTCGTTACGGTAGGTCAAGGCTGGCATATCAGCAAGTTGTTCGTGCCAAGTTCATGCGGCACAGATATCCAGATACAATGGAGTTGTTTGTAATACGATCAAGCTCAAATGTAAGCAATTATGGTTCCGCATATGAATGGAGGCACCATGGTTGCATTAATGAGCGCATGAATCATGTTGTGTGTCTTATTGCATGTAAACATAACATGACTTTAATTTCATTTATTGTTGTCATATAGAGGCAATATTGTTTTTGGGTTAATGTAAGCATTCTTGGTATCGTGATTGATTTGTATGCCAATACCATGATTGCAAAGTTTGCAATAATTAACTATAAGTAGATACTGGTGAAATAAATGTAGAGGATTCTTGGTTCAAGTAAGAATCGCGTTTTATTTCAATAACCATTACAGTGGAGGCAATATTTCCTTAGAGGGACCTAAGGGCTGTGCCACATGGTAAATATAAAGGAGGTCTTGTAGGTAACCTGCAAGTCCTAATTGAATTAAATAGTATCTTGGAACTAGAGAGACCTAGTTCCAGAAACTATAGAATAATTGACAGCTAGAGTTACCTAGCTTCAATTTATTTCATTTCAGTGTTACAAGCACATTAAACGAAAAACATTTGGTGACCCCGATCGAAGGAGAACATTTGGTTTGGTTGCAAGGACAATTTCGTCGGAAGGAGATTCACGGAGTCGTCCAGAAAGTTTTTGAACGGGTGCAGATTTGCGGTTAAAAGCATTGTTCGAAATCAGTCAGTGAAGAGATTATTCAGTGCGATATGGCTGAATTGGTTGAAAGGCTGATTGCCTCGCAAAGTGCTGTTGGCAAGGATATCGAAAAATTGATAGGCCAATACAAAGAAGAGCAACCAGAGAAACGCACTATTCAAAATTTGACGGCCAGGCTCGAAAGTTTGAATGAGTTATGGAGAAACTTTGATAATACTGACGGAAGGATTAGGTCGCTGATTCCAATGGCGACAGGCCATGCCTATTTTACAAGCAATTATTATCAGAAAGTGAAACAGGGTTATGAAAAGACTGCGCAGGAAATCCAGGAACTTATAGCGTACGTAAACGAGGAGTCGAACCCTGGAAATATAACTACGGCCGATGCTGGTGAGGGGCCATCCACTATGGAAAGCCCAGCGAAAAAGCATGTGTTCGTTGGAGATGACGAGCGATTAAAACGATCCATAAGGAGGCAAAGAACGTCATTGATGGCTTTGGATAGCATAATTAATGGTATTGACACAAGCCCACAACCACTACAGTATTATGAATTGAAACTTGAATGCATCGAGCAATATTGGGCTGCCGTGCGACAGTCAAACACGGAGATTATAGAGGCGGTCGACGATCCTGAACGTTTTGGTTATGATCTACATAAGATTTTGGAGTTCGAACAAAAGGTTCAGACAGCAATGATCACATTAAGGCAAAAAAGGGATGAGTTAAAATATACTGGTGCAAACTCAACATTGAGCGAAGTATATATTCCGAGGAACCAGGCTTTTGTAAAGTTGGCGAAGGTGGAGCTGCCAAAGTTCGACGGCGATTATCTGAAGTGGCAACAGTTTAAGGATTTGTATGTACAGATGGTGCATAATCAGAATATTGCTGATTCGCAGAAGATGTGGTACTTAAAAGCCCACTTGGTAGGAGAAGCTGAAAAAATAATTCGTCACTTGCCGTTGACAAATGATAATTATGCAATTGCGTGGGATACACTTAAAAGGCGGTTTGACAATAAAAGACTGTTAGTGAATGCACTTATCAACAAGTTAACGTCACAACCAATGGTAGAGGATAGTTCAGCGGTAGCATTACGGCAGTTGCATGATAGCACGAGAGAATGTATCGACGGCCAGCAGAACCTTGGAGTAGCAGTCCAGGAGCATTGGGACCCGATTATTATGAACATTTTATTGAAGAAAGTTGACGCAAGTACGCATGCTTTGAACGAACAGTCGTTGACATCGCCCCGAGAGCTACAGTCCGTTGAAAGCTTTCTTGCATTTATTGAAAAGCGGTTCCAGGCGCTCGAAACGCTTAATGGTCCAAAAGTTAAGAGCAATGTGCGAGCCAGTAAGCCAACCGTGTTAACCACCAGCAATACGGAACTTAAACTAGCATGTGCAATGCGCAATGGCAGCCATGCAATATATTGTTGTGACGCCTTTTTATCATTAAAAGTGGCCGAGAGAAGTGCAAAAGCCAGAGAGCTGAAATTGTGCATTAAATGTTTAAAGACGGGGCATTTTTATAATAAACGCAGTGCTAAAGGATGTGCTGTATGCCTCAAAAGGCATAACACATTACTGCACTTCGCAAAGCCATCAACAAAGACGGTAACAAATGTCCAGGAAGATGAAATCAAACCTACGTTGTCAACAGCCACGAATCTAGCAGCTCAGACAAAGGAAGTTCAAAGTGGATATGTGTTCTTAGGTACCGCCATGGTACAAGTTTTTGACCAGAACGGCCAAGCGACAGTCTGTAGAGCATTGTTGGACTCGGGTTCGCAACTAAATTTCATGACTGAACGGTTGCGCAAGAAGTTACGCCTAGCAAACACGCTAGTCAATCTAACCATTTCGGGCATAGGGGATGCTCGCTCCAAGGTAACAGATCGTGTACAGGTCAGAATTGCTTCACTAGTTGGAAACAATTATGCGTCCAATATTGAGGTCTACGTAATAAAAGAAATTGCGGCGAATCAACCACAATATTTCATAAGGACTGAGCATTGGGAAATCCCAGAAAACGTGGCATTGGCTGATCCAGAATTTAATAAACCTCAAAAGGTGGACATGCTGCTAGGAGCTGAGCTTTATGGCGAGTTAATACGTTATGGGCAGATGAAGTTGAACGACGGCCTTCCTTCGCTGCAGAACACAACGCTTGGCTGGATTGTGTTGGGGAAGGTAACCGCGCTTGATTATAATACACCATTTTGCGGGATTACGAATTTGGACCTGCAAAATCAACTTCAGAAGTTTTGGGAGCTTGAGGAATGGCCCCAGGAAATAGCACTGTCAGCGACTGACCAAAACTGCGAAGATTTTTTTGAGGGTACGACGTTTCGTGACTCAACGGGGCGTTTCATTGTCAGTTTACCCATGCTCAGTGATCCTCGGTTAATTGGAGAGTCAAAGGATATTGCCTACAAGCGTTTTATCAACATCGAGAAGAAGTTACAAAGGGATCCGCATGTTTATGAGCAGTATCGCACTTTTATGCAAGAGTATATCGAGTTAGGACACATGCAAGAAGTTGGCGCTGAAGAAATAAAATCACCTCATTGTTTTCTGCCACACCATTTCGTGTTAAAGCCGTCTAGCAGTACAACTAAGCTACGGGTGGTTTTTGACGCCTCGGCAAAGACATCGAACAACATATCACTCAACGATTTACTTTTGAAGGGTCCTAAGATACAGGATGACTTATTTTCAATACTGCTACGGTTCAGGATTCGGCGCTATGTGTTCACAGCTGATATTGTTAAGATGTATCGCCAAATTTAAGTAGCAGAGGAGGACCGCAACATGCAGTTAATCATGTGGCGTGATCGACCGGATGAAGCTATAAAGTATTATCAGCTGTGCACCGTGACATATGGTACAAAGTGTGCCTCATATTTAGCCACCAAATGTCTGCAAAAGCTAGGAAAAGATGAGGCCGAACGATATCCTTTAGCATCAAGCGTGATGGGAGATTTTTATGTCGATGATATCATAACTGGTGGCGACGATCTGACAGCAGTTATAGAAATGCAGAATCAAGTGCGACATTTGTTAAAGGAAGCCGGGTTGCCTTTACGGAAATGGTGTGCTAATCATCCCAAGTTGATAGAAAACATTCCCAACCAAGATTTGGAGATTCAGTTGAATTTTTCAGAAATTGAAGACCACCATATCAAGACATTGGGTTTGGTGTGGCACCCAGTAACCGACATGTTTGCAGTAAGCTCAAGTGACAAAACTCATAAAGTCATCACGAAAAGGAGTGTTCTCTCCGAAATCTCGCAAATTTTTGATCCGCTTGGACTAATAAACCCTGTAGTGGTTAAAGGGAAGATATTTATGCAGCAGTTATGGAAGCTGGAACTAGGCTGGGATGATCAGCTGCCATTTGACTTACAATCTAGTTGGTTCAAGTTTCGCGAAGAGTTGAGCAAACTTACGACGCTCCGCATCCCAAGGCGTGTACGCGGTGACCCATCCTGCAGCTCATTACAACTTCACGCTTTTGCAGACGCGAGCGAGAAAGCATACGGCACGGCGGTTTACATCCGGTCAAGAGATGGATCAGGAAAGGTGACAGTCAGGTTATTGTGTTCGAGATCTCGTGTGGCACCGGTAAAGCAAGTAACACTTCCAAGGCTTGAGCTTTATGCGGCAAAATTAGCTTGTCAAACTGTGAAGCACATATTAAGCGAAATTCAGTTCAAATTTGAAGAAATTTGGCTTTGGACCGATTCGGAAATTGTGCTGGCTTGGATCAAGAAGGGACCTTCTTCCTTAAAGACGTATGTGGCGAACCGTGTAAGTTCAATTTTAGAGACCACATCATCAGAACAATGGAAGCACGTAAGCTCTCATGAGAATCCGGCGGATATTGTGTCGAGGGGAGTGTTTCCTACGCAATTGGTGGGCAATGCACTGTGGTTTGAGGGCCCCGATTTCCTGAAGCAAAGCAAGGCTCGCTGGCCTCGATCCGTGGAGACAGAAGTTTGCTTAGTAGAAGAAGAAAAAACCACAAGCTTTTCACTGGCGGTCACGGCAGTAACCGAGCACCCGATGTATGCAATCAACCACGGGAATTCGTTTGGGAAGCTGCGACGAGTGTTAGCATATGTACTTAGAGCTATACGACTATTTCGGAAGGCACCACGTACACAATTGTTTTTAAGCGTAGACGAAGTGAATACGGCAGAAAGAGTTATTCTCAAGGAATTACAGCAACAATATTTTAAGGGTGATATGAAGGAGCTTTCCAAGAACAACAGCGTCGTGACTACAAGTAAATTAAAAAATCTAGCACCGTTTTTGGATCATGGTCTGATGCGAGTAGGAGGAAGAATTCAACAGTGGGAAATTAATGAAGAAACGAAACATCCAATTGTGGTTCCCGGCGAGAGTCCTATAGCCAGGTTACTCATGACCTATCTACATACAATCAATCTTCATGCAGGACCTTCGGCACTGATTGCGATTGCCCGACAACGATATTGGATTGTTAAAGGTAGAGAGTTGGCACGATCAGTTGTGTCAAACTGTGTAATGTGCACACGATTGAGGCCGCGTCTCGGTACTCAGCAAATGGGCAACTTGCCAGCGCATCGTGTAAGAGAGGCCAGACCTTTTCTTAATTGTGGAGTTGATTTTTGTGGGCCAGTTTATACACACTTCAAGCTCCGAGGAAAGCGCAAGGAGAAAACTTATCTTGCTGTATTCGTTTGCTTTGCAACAAAGGCGATTCATTTGGAAGTTGTGTCAGATTTGACTACTGAAGGATTTTTAGGGGCCCTAAAAAGATTCATTGCTAGACGAGGAATTTGTGAAAATATATACTGCGACAATGCACGCAACTTTGTCGGGGCCGAAGGACAGCTGAAGGAAGTTGAGCATATCTTTGAAGAGCCTAAGTCGACAGAGCGATTGCGGAGAGCCGAATCCAGTTTCACTTCATTCCACCAAGGTCGCCGCATTTTGGGGGTCTTTGCGAGGCGGCTGTAAAGAGCACAAAAACTCTTCTTCGCAAGGCACTAGTATCAATTGGACCAACTTACGAAGAGCTTTGCACGATTGCATGTGAAGTTGAGGCTATTTTAAATACCAGACCATTAGCACCGTTGTCATCTGATCCAAATGATTTAACTCCGTTGACACCAGCACATTTTTTAACCGGCGAACCGGTTTTGAATGGCATCAGCACACATACAGATGCAAATATATCGTTGCGTACAAGATGGGCCCTCGTAAGTCAAGTCCGCAGAGATTTTTGGAATCGGTGGCATCTGGAGTACCTCACAGAGCTCCAAAAGCGGGTGAAATGGACTACAACGCAACCTAATGTCAAGGAAGGCATGCTGGTAGTGGTGAAAGAAGACAACATTCCCCCCTTGAAATGGCCAATGGGAAGAATTGTTGAAGTCGTTACTGGGGCTGAAAAAAAGGTCCGCGTAGTTTGGGTTAAAACTGCGTCCGGAATCTATCGCAGAGCTATACAAACTATAGCTCCATTACCAGTAGATATAGTAGAGCCAAATCACGAGCAAAATATCGGACAGGCCAGCCAAGTAAATATTGACGATGCAATACGGCCACAACAGGATTCTCAAACGTCACCGGTATCTCGGAAACGGAAAGGGTCGGCCAACATGACATCGCCACTGAAAGCTATACTTCTGACACTGTTAATGATGCCGGCCCTCTCAACCACTACGCCCACGGATGGATTGGTACAAGTTGAGGAGTTCAACAATAATGCCGGTGTCTATTTCGAGAGCTTGGGCGAAGGAAGTCTGACGTCTGACAGTTGGTACGTCCTAGCGTATTACGATCTAAAGTCTTACTGGGCCACTATCAAGGCAGCAAGTGATGGAATTCAGCTATTAAAGAAATTATGCAGCGTGGTTCACCATAATGAGCATCATATTCAAGTTGTCGAGCAATACATACACCAACTTAATGGGATTCGAGAGAATAATATCTTATTAACTGAACGTAGTCATATTCAACCTATAAGAAGGAAGAGATCGCCATTTGACATTATTGGCAATATTGCAAACAAATTGTTCGGCGTTCTAGACAGCTCTTACGAGGAACATATGTCTGAGACCATCGCCAAAGTGAAAGAGAGAATCATCTTGGGAAGCTGATTAGGTCACAAACTTCCATAGTCGAGACCACCATTAACATAATTAAAAAGGATGAACAGCAGCTACGTGATCAGGCCAACTCTGTGAATAAATCGTTCCACACAGTGTTCGACAATATACAGAATCTCAACGCAGAGCTAAAGGAGCAGAAATTAATCCAAACCTTCCACACTATGGCTATTTTCACCTCGTCATTATTAATTGAATGTCAAAATATTCAAGATGCAATACTGGCGTCACTATCCGACTCGCAGCATGGCAAAATCAACCCTCTCATAATTTCGATTAGCCAACTTCAAGAACAAGCTCGTGTCATCAAAAATCACCTACCAGAGATGAAAGCCCTACCATCGTACAACGGCACTATCGACCCTTTGCTATTGTATCGAACCATGGATATACACGCCTCTAGAGTCAAAGACTACATCATATTTGGAATTGAGATTCCACTAATCACCAGCAATAGATTCGAACTGTTCCGGATCATCCCAGTACCGCATATGGACGGAACCAACTTCGTAAGAATTGTACCCAAGGCGCCCTACATGATGGTAAATGAATACCGAGACAATTTTCATCTATTAACTGAGACTGAGTTTCATGCTTGCAAAACACTAACCAAATCTCACACGTTGTGCCAGCAGTATCAACCCGTTATAAAATTCAACCCCTCCAACAGCATATGTGAACTACATCTTTTCACCGAACGTCGAACTACACCTTTGTGTCCAAGGGAATTAATCGCGGCCAGTAGAACTTGGATCCAGCTTCGCACTCCTAATCGTTGGATTTTTGCGTTAAAAAAGGAAGAGGATTTTGACTTTTTATATAGCGGACGAATCGTGCGGAAAGGTCTCAAGGGCTCTGGCTTGCTAGCCATGGATGCAGGTTGCAGTATGAGAAGCGCTGAGATTACTTTACTCCCCTCTATACAAGGAGTAACCACCGAGTTCCACGCCAAATCATTTTATCCCAAGGTCAACGTTACTTTTGAAGAAGCCGATCCAACCACCATGTTGGCTTTTAATCCAGTTCACGTTACGAAGCATTTTGAGGCATTAACCAATCTAAGCTCAGAGATACAAAAGCTGAAGGCAAACATCGACTCACCCGGTACGTCGTCACATTACCTGCACTCGTTATCAGTAAGCTACACGTCAACGGGATGCGTCGCAGTGATGATCTTGTGTGCGTTTATTTACTACTGTCGCAAAAGGAGAGTATCTACACTACAACGCAGCAACGCCCACAACGCGAAAGATTTTACTTTTGAAGTTGTTTAACTTCAAGGCCGGCAGTATGTTTAGAGTAATCATTAGAATAGGAAAGAATGTCTAAAATATTTAGAATTTTGTTTATAATTAATGTTAATTAACTAAGTAATGCTAATATATCGACGTACAATTATAAGGTTGTGTAACTTAAACATTGTTTTGGTCAATTTACCGGGTTGCTAGTTCGAGCTCTAAAATGCTCAATTCATTTGCATTGCAACAACCTCATTTTTCATGTCGATTGTATTTTGATGTCGTTACGGTAGGTCAAGGCTGGCATATCAGCAAGTTGTTCGTGCCAAGTTCATGCGGCACAGATATCCAGATACAATCGAGTTGTTTGTAATTCGATCAAGCTCAAATGTAAGCAATTATGGTTCCGCATATGAATGGAGGCACCATGGTTGCATTAATGAGCGCATGAATCATGTTGTGTGTCTTATTGCATGTAAACATAACATGACTTTAATTTCATTTATTGTTGTCATATAGAGGCAATATTGTTTTTGGGTTAATGTAAGCATTCATGGTATCGTGATTGATTTGTATGCCAATACCATGATTGCAAAGTTTGCAATAATTAACTATAAGTAGATACGGGTGAAATAAATGTAGAGGATTCTTGGTTCAAGTAAGAATCGCGTTTTATTTCAATAACCATTACAGTGGAGGCAATATTTCCTTAGAGTGACCTAAGGGCTGTGCCACATGGTAAATATAAAGGAGGTCTTGTAGGTAACCTGCAAGTCCTAATTGAATTAAATGGTATCTTGGAACTAGAGAGACCTAGTTCCAGAAACTATAGAATAATTGACAGCTAGAGTTACCTAGCTTCAATTTATTTCATTTCAGTGTTACAAGCACATTAAACGAAAAACAAAGTGATTTCAATTGAATCAAGTTTTGTTTTTTTATGTTGCACAAAAATGTGTTTGCGTGTTTTAATGCTAAATAAACGTACACACCCACTTCAGCTAGTGTATGATACAACCACCACGCGCACAGATGGTTTGATTACAATTTGCAGCTTTGCGCATATGTTGCCGTTCACAGTACGCAGAGAAGAACAACGGGATGCGAACCGAGCCATATTTGCATTGCGGCACCCGTAATATCATAATTGATACCTTTGCCTGACTCTCACGTTGAATTTTCATAATACACTATTGCACTTAAAATGCAGTGTATATTATATATATTATTATAGTTTCGTTTATAAGCCACTTTGTGTTGAAATGTTGGAAAGTCTTCGTGTACAGTAAAAGAATTTGCCGACAATACGGAACAAAAATAAGGAATTCGCAATCAAAAACCAAATATCCCTTAAAATTCCCACCGACACTCCGTCGATCTGCCTGCGCTGGCGTTTTCGAAGCAAATTCCCGTTGTTTCCCAGAGCACAGGAAATCGTCGTCGATGAGACACAATTCGCCCCTTTCGCTCTTGCGTACCGACCCTCTCCCATTCGCGACTTCAAATTACCGCTGTAGCCTTGCCATCTTCCTGTGGGCATTCATACCTTTTCCCTTGTATATTTATTTAATTTTTTTTATATTTTACCAATTTCCTTATAATTTAAATTTCCACATCATCACAATCCTACCCTTTTCGCTTATTTTCAATTAAAAAAACAAATAGTATATAATAATAATTTTAATTTTCCCACTAACAACATTCCATTCATTAATTCCCACTAACAAAACTTCATTCAATATATTTTACCTAACAAAGCCTAATTCCTTCCTTCATACTAACTAATTCTGTTCACCAGCTCCCACCAACAAATTTTATTTTTTTTTTACTAGGTAGCGAAAATTCATTCACGTTTCCCAACTAATAAAATTCAATTTCATACCCAGATGCATAGTTCAAGTCGCTTATTAGATGAATCGGACATGGCTCAGTTGTTAGCGCTCGAATTCTCGAATGGGGGTCTGCTGGGACCCTGGGTTCAAGTTCCCCGAGCGCAGGGAAGCACTCTTTTTGGGGTATCGGCAAAATCAATAGTTTCTGCATATGTATATGTGACACATTGCATCTAATCAAACGCTTCTTTGATTATGCAAATTGCCATATATGAAAAAAATGAAAATTGTTGCGTTTTGCGGTGCAAAAAGGTGTGTGGGTAGCGGAATCGAAGTGTAATGAACTTCGATTACGTTAACTAGATGCGGCGGCGGTAATGAAAGATGAAAAAGATTGCGGGATCGGATTGGATGGAGGTGAAATGTGAGATTGAGTTCTTTGAATTGGGGCAGTTGGTATTTGACTGGCAGATAAAAGGGATTGTTTTTGGCGGTGCCGTTTGTTGATTCGGGGAGAAGTATTTGGCTCGTGAAGGAGGGTAAAATTCGTTTGCAGTATCGAAGAAAATTTTTAAAGTGGAATTTGTGCGAAAAAGTCTTAGTTTTAAGATTCGGGAAGTGAATTTTCAATTCGGGGAAAAGAAGTTTTTGATTTCGGAGTTTGGGATTGAAGTTTTTCTTGTTTTTCGGTCAATTTTTGGCTGTAAGGGAAGCGGTTATTAACGATAGTGGACGGTGAAAACAAAGAGTTTTTATGAGGAGATGAAGAAAAGTGTGAAGACGAGGAGATATAGGGAATAAGCGAAAGATAATAAAAATTGAATTTGAAACGAATGAAGTGGAGAAGGGAATAGTATGAGACGGTTTTAGACAAATAAAGTGAAAAAAAGAATAGTGAAATGTGAGGAACTAATGATTCTGGCATTAATCGAAATATTTAATAAAGAGTCCATTAACAGCTGTGGCCTTGCTAAAGAAACGCATTTTTGGTTTTTATCAGAAGTAGAAGTGGCCAGACGAACCGTTTCTTTTGTTTGTGAATTATTTTTTTCGATTTCAAAAAAAGAGGGAGAGTGTCAGTAATTGATTTTAAAACAAAAACTATTTTCATTGGATTCTACGACAACTTCAAGAAGCTGACACGCGGATTGGTGGCCGTATGTTTTTTTATTTTTTGTTTCATTATTTTGCGGATTTCATAAGTTTTATCAGTCCCCCCTTTCAGTTGCAGAGCGCACCGCAGCTTCAAAAGAAAGGGTGAGTAATTATTTTTATTTTATGATTTATCTGTGAGAAATTTAATTTTGTTTTCTCTTTTGACGATTTTTATAATTTGTTTTTTTGGTAAATAACTTTGAACTAATTTCACCAAAGAGGGGGTTGGAATTAATTCACAAAATTTAATGTGCGTTCATTACTGATTATTATTATTTTTGAAGTCATATTGTTAGAGCACAATTAAAATTTTTAAATAAAAAACGGCCATGAAACACTAATAATATTAGATTTTCATTTCTTAAAATGACCTCCCCCTTTTTCGTTCTTTCCTTTCGTGTTAGTTATTGTATGTAAGGTGGCTCAACACGAGCAGAGGGTGTCCCGGAAGTCCCACGATACGACTGAGCGCTAGCCGGCCTCAGCATGCCACCCGGGGCTACACATCCCTCTGCTAGAACTTTATGTCTGCAACTGCGGTGACTTTCGCGGTCCAAGGCAATTCCAAGTTCGCACAAGATGAATTACCTCTCATGATATCGTGATTACAAGATTCGTCCCCGTGGCGGTAACGGTTGACTGAGTGCGAATTGACATATTGGAATTACTTTGGTCCATTCGCGTGGCACTGGCGTTTGTAGTGCACTATTTGTTTATGTTTTATGACTTTCCAGATATACACTTTTGCGTGGTTAAAACATTTCCGAATTAATAATGAAGTTAGAGCCACAGAAATGAGGAAACGTTAGTTGAAATTGGTTAGTTATTAATTTAGCAAACTTTTATCATTATTTATTATTTCGCTGAAAATTCGTGGGAAAAAATATTGGAAACTTATAGAATTAATCAAAAGACTGATTTCATTGCGGACACTATAATCTTATGGCCACCTTAGCAACAATTTTCGAACGGAAAAAAATATAAGCCACAGACGTTTCAAAAATTTAATACTGGTATAGAGAATATTCTAACCAAAAAAACATGTTCTCTGGTTAATGTTCCAGCAATCTTTCTATATTTTCAACAA
Organism: Odontomyia ornata; assembly: GCA_963969285.1. Taxonomy (NCBI): domain Eukaryota; kingdom Metazoa; phylum Arthropoda; class Insecta; order Diptera; family Stratiomyidae; genus Odontomyia; species Odontomyia ornata. The sequence goes on from OZ017740.1 coordinate 89,854,778, forward strand.
TTGAATTGTAACAAAATGTATAACTTTTCGTGTCGAGGAAAATCTTGTTATAAAAGCTCACCATACCCATTTTGGGTTGCTGGAGTTTTCGATAATTTTCAGTGGTTGGACTTCAAGCGGTGACGGAATCATTAGATAAGTAGTGATTTTACATTTAATCCTTGGGCAAGATTCTTTGCGTGGCTTTTTTTATTTTCTTCTTTTATAGGTCTTAAAGTAAGTTGGAAGGGGACGTTATTTAACACAGAATGGCGTGCGTACCGTGATAGCCGCCTGAAGTTATACGGCAATTACCCCAATTTCCTTGTGGTGCATCCTGTAACTCGGATCGATACCCTGGCAGATTGAAGTGACATCATACTTGTAGCACTCAAGCCGGAAATCTGACATTAATTAATGTCAATAGTTCGAATCAAAGACTCACTCGGTCAACACAATTGGATGTGGAACACGACCTTCCTTATCGATACCCAAGTGAGTTAATATGTAGTCGAAAATTTTCTCTTGGTTTTGCTAGTGTGTTGCTTTGTGTTTTGATAGTGAGTTAAGCTGAAAGCACATCGCTTCAATATTAAAGATGTCATTACCGATTTGAATGGGTAGTATCACAACAATTTCGGCACCATACTTTTGGCTCGATATTTTTGTGGTTTCACTATCAGATTTCTGAAGGTCAGACTTCCGAACACAGACCATCCAACATGACATTGAAAGGTTCTTTTCTTTTTGCAAGCTAACTGAGAAATTATTCCCGTTCTTTCTTGGGCTGCATCTGTTTGTTTTTTGGCTAAAGACATTGTCAACGAGCTCGTTTTCTTTCGGCAATTTCTCGAGATGAGTAGACTTGCATAGAGATTTCGGTTTGGTTGTACGTATCCAGACTCATATGTTCGTTGAGATAATGCATCACGTTTCGTAGGTTGAGAGTTTGCACTATTTACTGTTTCTTAAAGTAGGCGTCGTTTCTAACGATTCGTTTAGTGAATTGCTATTGGTGATTGTGATTGTTGATTGCAGGTGATATTGTTGTGGAAATGCCGTGCACATACGGGAGTGGTATCGAAAACTTCGCCGAGCCTTATTATCCTACTTTGAACTGCATTCACTTAACTTGACATATCAAAAGTCTACTCTACTGTAGTCGTAAACATTAGGATTTCAAGTTATCTTTGACTTTACTAGGAATGCGTAAAAAGTACACAGAGAGGAATGGCAGGACGCGGACTGAGCGACATTTGCATTGCACCCCCAAAATATTACATCGCTGCCAAAAGGAAAGTCCACGAGTATCTTCAAGAACCGTATCAAGAAAGACGTTCATTTTTACTTCATTGTTTTAATTGTTAAACTTAGAAAAATCATTTAAAGTGATTTCAATTAAATCTAGTTTTCTTTGCTAAATGTTTCACAAAAATGTGTTTGATTGAGTTTTAATCCTAAATATAGATGCACCCACACATTTGCAAGTATAAGATACGACCGCCGCGCTCACAGATGGTTTGATTACAATTCGCAGTTTTTCGCATATGTTGCCATTCACAGAATACAGAGAGGAATCACGAGACGAGGACCGAGCCATATTTGCACTGCGGCTCCCATAACATTGCCTCCGCCAAAAGGAAAACTTACAAGTGACTTGAAGAACCTCGTGAAAGGTGTTCATTGTTACTTCATTGTTTGAATTGGTAAACTTGGAACCACTACTTTAAACGATTTCAGTTGGCCTTTTTTTGCTTGTTCTACACAGAGTTAGGCGATTCTCCTTTCAATATTCGTTTCTGATAGCAATATTGAATTATTATGATTTGTTTTGGTTTTTTCATAATTTTTAATTTTTTAATTCGAGTTACCCTACTTTGAATACTTTAATTATTTTCCTACCCTTGTTAGGTATTTAGATTAGATTTTGTTTTGCGTTAAATGTTTTTTTGTCCCAAAAAACATTTTTTATTTATACCATTAATGGTTTACTAGTGCTCTACTAACTAATTTGATTTTAAGTTCTTTTAAAATTTAATTTGCTATGCTATAAGGTAAGTAAGCAAATTTCCTTATTACATATTGATGAAGCGTAGGGATCACTTTGTATTGGGAACGACCAAGTTTAATACGTACATGGTGACTAAAGGTTGGAATTGACTCCACGATCGATAAGATTCGTTTCTTATCGGGTTATAATTAGCTTCAGGAGAATAGCTTTCCGTTGATGTGGGTTGCGAGTCGTTATTGTCGTTTCATTGCCAAGGCTTTAGTATAAGTTATATTGATTTTAGGGTGTGTGGGAAAATGATTGTGGGGTCTAAGCTTTTCTCTTAATGTGCATGGTTAATGATGTTAGTCGGAGACACAGATTGCAGGTTCACATGATTGTTTCCATTTGTTGCTTAGTGGGCTTTGAAGATAAAATGATCTCTGTAATTACGAATGAACTAATTCAACGGTTTTTTTTTTCTTCGTAGCTTCTGTTACGTTAAAAATGTTACGATACACCAAGTTATTCCGGTTGGGGGCCTAGGGGTCCTGACAAGCCCGTGGAGACGGGATAAGAAAGCGCCACTCGCCAACCCTAGTATTGCCCCCAGGAGCCCATCGGCGAGCTTGAGGCTCCTCGGAATGGTCCTTTCACTAGAATATCCGCTGCTTACTTTTAGCCGGCTCGTCGAGCTGCCTGTCACCACTTTCACTGAAGGAAAAAATCACCAACTATGCAAATTTGGGATCCTTCGACAGAGAGGATTCTCATTACACTAAAGAAAACCGAAGATTCTTATTCGCACTAAATTGCACTAAAGGAAATCAACTGAGCAGATTGAAATCCCCGACGGGAAGGATTTTTATGCACTCCAGGCGTAATCTACGCCTTCCGCCAGCACTGCACGCTTCACGCGCGAAATTACTGGCTGAAACGCTTTCACAAAATACGAAAATTTCGTATAAGAAAATTAAACGATAATTCAAGATGATCTCAGTTTCATTCGAAGTTATTATTTGTAAGTTCAAATACTTTACACTTACAAAATTTTCCTTACTTCCTACGTTGGGGGGCCCGTCGATGGTCGAAATCCTCGCACTTCAACTCGCTCGCTGCCTAAATCAATTTCTTCCCTTGGTTGTCTGGAGTGATTTTCTCTCGTTGCCTGATTAATTTCTTCGACGCTCCTCCTTACTGATGGTCGCATCTGTTGGCTCGTTGTGATCCCTCTATTTCGCAAAATGTGACGTTCTTTCTTCTCCGCTGCCAAAGCATCCGTAAAAGAGACCGCTTCCACCGTTGCTGGCTCTTTCATCACCTTGTCGCAACGGCTCTTTGACTTGAGTTGAGGAACCCAAGTTTAAGGCCACAACATGCACCACGGCTGCTCAACCTTGCAGCGTTTACCTTGGACACAAATCTACTTTTTCTTAGTGGCGATCTTTCTTTCGCGCACAGTCCTGCATTATCGATAACAACCTTATCGATTTGTTTTGGTTGGAGTGTCAATTATTGTGTTGATGCTTGTGGTTATGTGCACGTTTATGGTGGCGTATAGGTCGAAATTTAAGAAGACTTCTTATAACGGGCTCTGCTAGACTTTGGTCTTTTTCTAAAAACTGTAGAACACAATATGTTAATTGTGGATGATATGCTGATAAACTTTTCACTTTATGCAGCGGTAATAGAACTTTCAGTAAAAATTGTTTGTGTTCCTTTTTAAGTGGAAGTGCAAAACCATTTATTATGCTCCTCGAAATTTCTAGTAGCTCAGCTATTCCATTGTGATCTTCTGTTTCATAAATGAACCTATAAAAAATGATGTTAATTTGGTTACTAATTAATGCCCGTAAACGTTTTGTTAAATATTCAAACATTCATGCAGTGCAGCTATTTCACGTCTTTCCATTTTAGATCGCCCCCGCAATGTGCAACTTCGCAAAAACAATTCCTTAAACCACAGGCCGGTGCCCCTGCCAATTCGATTACTCGCTGCCAAACCTTTTTCCCGCCGAAACGAATAGATGGTAGATGGTTATTGCACTTTGCCAGGAAGTGTTGCAGCTGAGGAATGAATTTGCAGCAATGTTGCGAGAAGATAGATTCATTTACCATGGAAAGTGCATTCGAAAATTGTTAATGGTAGTACCTACATTTCCCATGGGAATTTTTCCAGTGGGTAGAGTCTCCACACTTGACTGTCACGCTGAAAGTTTGTTTACTTTGTCTTATTTATAAAATATTTACATTATTCTAAAATATTCATACTTTTCGCGTAATTTATTCTTTTCACGATCAAATAATAAGTTATAGATGCGTTTAGTGTACGTAGCGGGAGAAAGCAATTTGTTTGGACGCGGTCAACATTGTGCGAGTGATGTGTTCTGAATTACGGACCATCTCTCTCGACGCTGAATTGTATCAATTGATTTGGTGATCTGCATAAGTGGTAAGTATGTTTAGTGTTGTTGATTGACATGAATTCATCTTCGGCCAAGCGCTCGATGGTACACTCTAAGGCAACTTCTGATTCTGACCGTCTGGAACCAACTTCCAACTTCCCCTGAATTTCTAGCTTTCTCCCTAACATTTCACTAATTCACAATATAATAAGAGCTCTACGACTTACTTTATATTATGTTGATAGTCGTGGCTGCACTAGTTGAGGAGGCTCGATTTTGTTTTCTTTATTTGTTTCGATTATTTTATGCCGCTTTAGAATCTTCCCTGTGATAGTGGCAGCAACGAAGTTCTCGATCGTGACCCAATGAAATCATACCGTAACAGGCGGTAGCGGAGAGTGTACGCGAAAACCATGAGGAATGTATTCGTCGCCATTCCCAATAGCTTGGTTTGTCGTGTGCAATATGTTGGCGTATTTTACATAAAGGTTTTGAATCTTGAAAGTAAAACGAAATTCAACTAGTTCAACAACTGAAGCCAACCGACATCGAAATCGTAACCATTACCATTAAAATAAAAGCTTTTCTCCGATGAAGCCTGGCTTATTGGGTATGTGAATAAGCAAAATGTCCGTATTTGGGTTAATGAGCAACCCGAACAGGTTTAAAAGCTACCATGATATCCAGTGAAATAATTGTCTTCTTCAAAAAGAGGCCGACAAGAATGTTGCTGTGAATGGCGGCCGATATCGCGCTATCATAATGGACTATTTGATGTCTGAAATCGAAACGCGTGGACCGACGGCATTTCATTCCAACAAAATGGGGTCACTTGCTTTATAGCTCGTGTAACCATGGCTTTCCTGCAAGAACGATTTGGTGAACAATTCCTTACACGCTTTGGGCCGTTGAATTGGCGGCCTAGATCATGTGACATCACACCTCCACTTTTTCTTTCGGAGCTACTGTAATGTTTTCAGGATGTTTTACGAATTCACTACCCATGTTCACAGAACGAATTCAACAATTGCAATAAATACTGACGGCATGATAGTAAGCATTTATACACACTGGTATCGAAAGCGGTCGAGAGACGTTTTCTTGTTGTGTTTGGAAACCGTACGATTCAGTTGCTGTACCGGTGACTGGGGTTGCGGTACACAAAATATTTTTATTTCGTTTATTGTTGGTGCAGGGTAGATCCGACTAATCACAAATCTCAATATTTAAATCGCTTTCATAGACAACTTTACACGGACTCCTTCATCAGTTTGTAAGACGCGGAAATTGGTATCTTTGTATGATTTTTGCTGCTTTTCTTTGGCGGCTCTCGTCGTTCCGATGTAAGAAGTTCATTGAAATGTTTCTGGGCTGATACACTACAAATACGGCATTGCAACCCTAGGGTAATATATTTAATTTGTGCATAAGCGGTCGTTTGTGTTTGTGCCAGTTTTTGTGTTCTATTTTTTTGCTGAATGAAAGGAGCCGCTTGGCGTGTTTTGAGATATTGTTACCGTACTTTCCTTGTTAAACGTAAATTTCGGTACCATTGTTGGATTTTTATTGCAGCCAGTTTCGTTTGCAGAAATGTGCTTAGGGCCTTGCGCATTTCTTGTATACCTAGGAATTGCTGTTCAATTACGATGGCAGATTTTTTTGCTGGAGATAGTTTTGACGACTACTTTTCATAGTAAGGTATGAGCGGAAGAAGCGTTGAATCAGGATAACTCATTTTTCAAACTGAATGTAATCTTTGATAGTTTTTCTCATCAGAATACTAGCGCACCTCCAATTCTGTATGATTTTCGTAGCATTAATAGTGACCGCCGATTTCAATTATCAAGTTTGGTTATGTGTTTGTACAAAGTAAATGTATGAGTATTTACTCCATTGCCATTGAGATACGATATCAGTCCATGTCTTTTATTAGTCTGGTACTGAACAGTCCCCAGGCGGTAGTTTTTCTGATTTTGGACAGACAAACCCACGCTCTCAGCATGGCTATTTACACTACGTAAAGTCCGAAGCTTAGATAGAGAAGCCGACCACGATTGAGACACTGGAGGCTAGCATTAGATGATTCGTTGGCTTAATACGTCACCCATCACCGAAAATCGGAACTTCAGAATCACTGCAGTTACAATGTTAGAGACGCGCTACGTTTGTCTCTATAGCTATGTCCACACTTGTGCACTTTCCTTTTCGATTTCCCTTGCAACTTGCGCTTCATCGTTCACTTTCAACACACGCTAGTGCGTGCATCATAGCGCATCTTAGAGATGCATGCGTCAACCTGTCCACATTTTTGCGTCAATTGCATTCAACATTTGTGTGGAATAAGACGACAAACGAGTTTTACTCTTTATAAAGTGAAAACGTTTTATTTTTATTTTTTTTTATTAGTAAAAAGTTATAAAATGAGTTATTACAATATGCCGGGAAGTTGGAGAAATGTAATGGTAAATGATACTGGTTTGATACCACTTCGAGCCGTTTCCCGAAGGCCGTCTGTTATGACTCAAGTATATCTACGACCCTCCCATAACTTCTGCGCACACCCAAGTCATGTTTACTCTAGTACAAGTCAACAAACATAAGCATAACGTCAACATAAACGGCTCAGGTTACATCAGTCGTTGCCATCATACAATTGAAAAGAAGAAGAATGAAAGCACGCTAATACGACACAATACAATGAAAAAGTAATACACAAAAATGAATGAACGATGGTGAAAAGAGAAAAAAAATTAACACAGCCGCTAAAACGACACAATGCAATGAAAGCGTCGTACGCAAAAATATTAATAAATAAATAAATGAATGGTAGATTCAGCGATTATAGGAAGGAACTGATTCTTAAAATGGAATGTGATCGGACGAGATAAATGGTAGGTTCCCAGAAATTAATATTAGAATCGCAAAAAATCAATGTCGAATTAGCTCCGTTGCCGATTAAAATATCATGAGCGATATGTCCACTAATCTTTCGAATAAATTAATGAGGCATCAACGTGTCTAAGATTATCTCTCAGTACTCTATTTTACTTAAGACATATTATGGGAATGGGTTCTAATAAGCTAGATGTTTAATATCTAGATTCAACTACAGAATCATTTTTTTTCTAGTACGTGTGGGTCGAAATTTTTTTGTTTAGATTCAATTTCTAAATGAAGTTGAGCATAAAGCCTTTATTCTTTATAATTTAGCTGAGCCATTCTAAAACTTTCATTCTGCATAACAAACATTTTAATTCACAATTGGCAGGTCTCACTTTTTGTGCATGCTCTTCTTAAAATACATTCTCTGAAACTTTTATTGATGAAAAAACGCTGGACTTGTAGTGAGTAGGTAAGTTTAAATATGTCCGTAAAGGACCGCAGCGATGGTCTGCTGCCTTGTCTGGGGACGAGTGAATGTGCTGGCAGGCTAGCATTGCGGTGTCGTGGGGCGGGTTCATTCCCCCCAGCAGAAGGACCCACTACAAAAGAATTTCGCATTCACGAATTCTTGGGGTCTTAAAAGGAAGGTCAAAATCGACTGACTTCCACAAGTCGCAAAAAAAAATGACAATTTGTTTGACTGTTCTTTGTCGTGAGGTCAAATAGAATCGCAAAGGTATCAACTGTACTCAGTAAGCGGAAAGTAATCCAATCCGAATACGAAATAAAAGTCTTAGGAGCACTGATAAAGACATGCAATCAAGATTCTACAAGTAGTAGTAACTTATCCACTTTTCAAGGATGTCCTACAGCAAGCAAAATCGAATTAACAGCGATCACACACCACTCAGCGTTGAAAGCGCGACTGTGACTACGATGCATTCCTTCGTGTCTCCATTTACGTCAAGACACCCTGAATTGAAGAGCTTGAAGTGCTGCCTACTCGATCGCTTTAACTTCGATATTCCTGTCTTAATCGTAGCAACCACAGGACAGCCCTCCTAATGAGCAGAGTCCATCGTCACCTGGACAATTATTGTATCAACCTAGATTGAAATAAGAAGTAATCACATTTTGCTCATCAGCCTTGTACTTATTGGTTTTCTATACACTTGCCTGATCAATGTAGAAATTAAGGTTGGAACGGAGATGAAAAAACGGTCTGAATTCTTAACTTTGGCTGATGAGTATGCAATTCTGCATTCACCAATGAGCCAGAGAACTCCAAGACCAATTGTCCTCTCACGATGGCGCTGCTAATAGAGAAACTTGAAAAAATAATCGGCTAGGATTTAACTAAAAACAGTACTCAACCTCACAAGCGCTCGGCACTGAATCTTGGCTTGCTTTTTGGGTGGTTTTCGTTCTCTTCTCAAGACGCCCGAAGACATAAGTTCTTCGTGGTCAATTGACACTGACTTTTGGCTGCTTCCGTTCCAGCGCCACCTCTCCTTGCGCTCCACCGCTCTATCACGCTAGCGCACGACACTTTGTCCGTATTCACTCTTCCGACAACGCCGACAACTTTTCAGTCATACTCTGGAATCTCTCGAAACTTTTAAACGGTTTTCCACGTGCCGATTTTTGCGTTTTTCATATAATACGGAAGAAGCCAGGTTATAGAATCAAGATGGAGGCGACATTCGTCGGCAACCAAACTGACCTCCTATCACTTTCGGCAACCTCGTAAATACGTCGAGGAACATCAAAACGTGTCAGCTTTCGCGCCGCTGTACACGTACAACACTGCACTCCTATCTTATCGATGCAAGCCTCATATCAGTTTGCATATGATATTTTTTTTTATATATGTGGGTGCGCACAGTTAATGAGTATAAATTCAAATTATGGACGAATAAACCGAATTGCTTCCTGGTGGTTGTTTGTGTTTTTAACTAATATTATTATCATACGGTTTTATTAATAAATTTGAACTCATTTTCAACGTAAAGAAACAATAATGAATAATGCGTAATAATATATCGCAGTTTTTCTTTGATATCACGTTGATTTGAAACAAAATCGGTATGCGAGGTGTTTGTTAGTTCTTGATTATTTTAAAGAAGACATTAGATATTTAGAAAAAAAAACTCTAAACTGAAACCATGCTGTAGGGGTGAAGGAGATAGGAAAGTTTTAGAGCAGTTTGATAGGGTAAGTGCTCTATTACTACAGACTTTTTAGCTTTAAAAGCTAACAATTATGCAATAATAAAATTAATAAACAGATTCCAACGATTGACATTAAATAATATATATTTCATATAGTAAGGTAAATAAGATTTAGCGTTATTGCCGCGAATGGTTAACGAGGTTTGTGTTAAGGTGTGTGAGTAATATCATGCATAAATGCAGAGATGATTTGATTTAATTTGCAGAGAATTCGTTGAAGTTTTAATGATTGAGTAACATTTCGACATCGCATCATATTCACGCGCTTCATTCTTTGCGGAGTACTGTGTAGATATTGTGCTTTGTCTGATAAAATTAACGATTCTTCAACTGAAGCTTCACTTGGCGGTTGACTCATAGCTCTTTACATTCGTTATCAATTTCTTGCAAGAGGTTTTTGTTGCAAGCGCATTTTCAGTCGGTGAAGAGTTTCTTGTATACGATACCATCATGCGTTTGGTGACCAATCCTTTTTCGAATACCCCTCAAGAGCCAACGCTCTGAGGGTTAGAAAAGGAATACAGTGAAAAAATCAACTTGTCTGCATAAAATGTCATGGGTATTTTTCAAAAAACTTCTCATTGTTTACAAGTGATATATGAAGGGGTTAAAGTCAAAGTGTCGGTAGAAGTTGACTTAGGCACAGAAATGCGATGTAGAAATAAAAAACTGTTTATAGAAAAAGTGGAGTAAGTCAGAACTTCACTCATGTCGTCGTTAGGATGGCAGCACAAGTTAGACTGATAATGGATCATCTGTTTTGTTGATAACTGAAGTGGCGTGAGTCAGACTTACACCAGTGTGGTTGTAATTGTTTTCATCGAGTGTTGAATGCATGCGTGAATACTCAAAGAAACGATGGATTCTGAAATAAGTTTAAGGGATCCGTTGGTTGAGCTGGAGTCCAGTGATAAATGGGAGCGTGAACAAGGAGAAAACACATCAGAGACAGATGATGGTTAGTACTATTCACCTTCTCACCTCTCAGTTACTCACCGACTAACCTATTTTGTTGCAACTTTTTTAGCAAGTACTTACATTAGATTATGCCTTAGGTCTTTTTGGTCTATTATTCTCTGAATAATACACCTTTGTAATCGGTTCGGAAAAAAAGAAAGGAAAAATAGAGAAAAAATGCATGAAGAGTGATGTTTTTAGTGAATTTTCTGTGGTTATTGAAAACGGTCGTGTTGAGTATCGTTTTTCACGTAATTTTCGATGCTGAATCGAGGCTTCGCCTGCAGTTTTTTATTTCGGTAGTAAGTGTAACAAGATGTTTGTTGTTTCAGAATCAGAACGAGATGAAGAGGTCGGCGGCGGACGCCAGCGCAACCTTTCCAGCGAATTTCCTATTGCTGGAACTTTTGAGAATCGAGAAAACGCTCACCCGAGAACGAGGAAAAGACAAAAACACGAAAGTAAAGCCCAAAAGCGAAAGCGAGCACGAAATTCAGGGCTCCGATACGTGTCCTCCAGAGGAAAAGAAGTGGCCGATAAGCTGTACCAGAACTTTGATTGTAAATCGTAAAAAAAAGTGTGTGGAGAACGAACCTGAAGTGGCGAACAAAACGTATTTTTATGTGGTTTGATTGTGCAACAGAAACCTAATGTAAGACGCCCACGAAATTCAACGAGAAATGCAAAGTCTGTTTCAAACAGCTTCAGATTCCAAGTCAGAGGCAATAGCGTTACTGTGTGCAAGCAAGTTACAAACACTTCAAGTTTCGGATGGGCGAATGACAAGGGCAATACAAAAAGTACGAGAGGGTCAACAACCAGGAAGTGATGGCCGAGGACGCCATCCCCCCAAAAATAAAACACCGGAGGCTGCCATGAATGGTGTGCGTGACCATATAGCATCTTTCCCATCGTATGAATCGCACTACAGTAGATCAGAGAACCCTCACAGGAAATACCTCCCTCCTGACATGAATGTACGTACAATGTATGAACTGTACAAAGAAAAGTGCACGGAAAAAGGTGATATTCCTGTTTCTGAAGCCGTCGAACCTTTAGCAATGAGTTCAATTTGCATTTTCACCGGCCTCTCAAAGATACGTGCACCAGATGCGATGTGCTTGACAAGAAGATTGAAGTGTGTGAAGATGAAGACGAATCTACAAAGCTGAAGGCTGAAAAAGAATTACACCTGAGAAAAGCCGAAAAGGTGAGAGAGGCTAGAGATCGGGACACAGTGAAAGCACGGGAAGACGAATCTTTCTATGGTCTGACATTTGATCTTGAAAAGGCTTTGCCATTTCCTGTTTTGACGACGTCCGTGGCTTACTATAAGCGGAATATGTATTTTTATAACCTTGGCTGCCATGAACTTGGAACAGGTTTAGGCTTCATGTTCTGCTGGGATGAAACGATCGTTTCTCGTGGGTCTCAAGAGATTGGTTCCTGTATCGTCAAACATCTTGCAGCAAAAGCGTCATCCGCTAAGCACATAGTGTTCTACAGTGACGCATGTACGGGCCAAATCCGTAATATTAAGTTTTCTTTGTACCTCATGAAGTACATACAGGACCCTCAAAGCAATGCAGAAATTATCGATCACAAATTTATGGTAAGTGGCCACTCTTTTCTAACCAACGACTCTGAATTTGGATCAATTGAATTGTACGCCAAGAACAAGTTGATTCATACTGCAGACGACTGGTACAGTATCATACTGAAGTGCCGAAGGAACAATCCATTCATGTTCACGAAAATGGGCCGAGAGGATTTCAAATCTGTTGGAAAATTGTATCACGCGAAGAAAGAAAAATGAGAACAACATTGCTGTTAATTGGTTGAAAACTCAATGGATACGAATTTTGAAAGATCAACCTTACACTCTCTTCTACAAAGAAACTGTGAATGAGGATTTCCCATTTTCTAAACTAAATCTAAAGGCAGCAAGGCCCGGTAGGTGACATTCTCTGGCCAACGTTTCTCAAGATGTTCTGTACCCAAGGGGAAGGCCTGTTACCGAGGCTAAAAAGAAAGATATGCTTGATCTTCTGCGATACATTCCACCAGTGACACATGATTTCTTCGTTTCCCTGCGAACCACTATTGAAGAAGGTGAGGAGCTTGTAGATGTTGGACGTCTGGAAATTGTGGAAACCACAAATCCTGATGAAATAGACTGAATCCGTTTTGCCATGTTAAAAAATGCCATGTTAAAAAAATTAAGAATCCATTCGTGATAAAAAATTAAATAGTTTGTATTATTCTTATACTTTGTGTAATGTTCAATTAAAATGTTTTTGAGAAGTGCAAGTCAACTTTACATCATTTTGTTGATGTCCACAGTGGTGTAAGTCTTTGGTTTTAGGTCATACAGTGGTGTATGTCACAGGCTTTGGTAAGGCACATTGATGCAAGTGACTTTGGTTAGTGTGTGAGGTACAACTTTTGAGCAAAAAAAATTTCTAATCAAGCCTAATCACTAAGTTTGGACCTACGTAAAACCTCTAAAACAATACCATCTCAAAAACTTGTCTATTGGATTAACTACAATACCTTTTGCATTATGCTAATTTCCTAAAAACGATGATAAAGTGACTTACACCACTTTGACTTTAACCCCTTCAATGCGTGAAAAGAAACAAACCAAAACAAAAGTTATTTTTCTAAGTGATATGACAAGCGAGATAGTGTTTTTTGGGGGGGCAGGTTTTGGGAACTTTTTTCCTTTTTGGCATTGCTGTGGCGATTTGAAGTATTTAAGAATTAAATGTTAGAGTAGTGTCTGAACTTTCCAAAAAGTATAAATTTGTCGCAGTTTAGAAAAGATTAAGGGCAGTTTTAGTGGCCGGAGGGCAAAAAAAAAAATCAATTTTTTACGTGTCACTACCCCAAAACTTTAAATCGATTTTTCTCCCTTTAAAGGTACGAATTTCGGTATAATTTTTAACTTAAAGGCTTAACCGTAGCTAATGTTTTTGGTGGTCGGAAAATATTTTAGACAATTTATCTAGCGTGTAGGAGGTATAGAAATGGGTGTTTCTAGAACAATTGCGTTTTTCGTGCAGATTTCCAGCTTCAATCGCTTACTGTGGCCACCATTTTTATTTGATTGTTGGAATTTTGGTGGTAATTTGATTGTCAAAGTTTTGGCCTTATCTTATAGCTGTGTTTGTGTAGTTTCCGTCAAGTATAAATTTGTAGTACTTTGAATGAAAATACTAATGTTAATAGTGTCTGGAAAGCATAGACATGGGTTTCCCTGAAATAACGTCAATTTCCTTGGCAAATCTCTAGCTTTGATTGTTCACTGCGGCCACAATTTCTATTTGGTCTCATTTTTTAACCTACCGATTTGTTCCTTACGCTATATACAAATATGTAGTACTTTGCGTAAGAACACTATGTTTTATGAGGTTTAAAAAAGGAATACAGTGAAAAAATCAAACTTGTCTGCATAAAATGTCATGGGTAGGAATGAGTTTTAGTTGCAATAGGCTCAACAGGAAATGCCGCAAACTGTTCTCATTCAAAGAACAATCGAAATTATCAATCTGCAATGTAACAGGCTGATTGATCTGTTTCCCGCTGTCCAGAGCCGGCCTTAATGGCGGGCGAACCGGGGAACCGCTCTTGGGCGCACTGGCCTAGGGAAGCCGCACAGGGCGGCCTGGGCTTGGGGTGCTGCATGTCAGATTTTGATCAAATAAGAATTCATGTAATTACATTGTATATAGTCAATTATCACAAAATATTACTTTTCCTAAAAAGTATTGCTTAAAGTGACAACACCGCCCTAGCAAAAAGTTTTGCTCAGCATTGTACTATTGTGTTATATGTTAATATGAAATGAGAAATTAATTTAAATAAAATACCTCCGTCGTCTAGCCCGATTTTACTCTGGCCAAATTGTGAAGTGCACCAATGCTAATGCTTTTATGCAGCAAACAAGATCTAAGTTTGGCCGAAATATCCAGCCAAAGTATTTTTATGATCGATAAAAATCTTTCCCTTTTGTCTTTTAATAAAACCAGCCTAAGATACACTTTGGCCGAATTCTTTATTATGAGACGGGTCAGAATTTACTGATCCCGAATCAATACATTACTATTCCTTTTATACAAATTCTATTCGTAAATCTACTTCTCACGCCCTCATTATTCAACATTCAATTAACACCTCGCATTCCCATTCATTATACTCATCATCCCTATGTATGAATGCAATTTATGACCTATTTTCTAGGTCATAAATTCCGTCGTCTCAAGTGCATATGACTAGGACGCTAGCATGCACATGGCAATTCGAATGCGGAAGAAAAGTGAAAGTGAAAGAAATTGAACGTTGAGTAATGAGGTAGGTTTCACGTTACATATGTTCGTCGTCACATTAGTCTTTGCGATGTGTTTTGTTTTCATATTCCAATGCAATGGCTCATGAAAGTAATTTATGACCTTGCCATGGGATCCGAATATGAGACGAAATGTATTTGTTACAAGTTGAGTTCACATTCATTATGAATACAATTTGAGTATTTGTGTTATGCATGAATGATTCATTAAATTGAGTTTATGCAACTTATGTATTGAGAATCATTATGGGAATCATTACAGAACTCTCATATAATATCTACACAGTTTATTTCCCCTGTGGTTTCAACTTTTAAGTATTTCGAGGCTGATTGTACGAGAACATATATATGAGTACATACGCCTTGCGATTTCATGTTCACAAACCGCTTATGATTTCGATGTGAAGTGTGTAATTGGAATGCGTGAATAAGAGTGTATGAAAAAAATTAATACAAAAATTAGCAAAGTATTGAACAGAGTTAAATACCCTTGCATGACAATTTTTAAAAATTTAAGAAAATATTTGTGTGAATTACAATATTTGAAAATTTATTAAATTTTTGTGTAAATTAAAATTTGTAAAAATTTAAAAATTAAAATTATTGGTGTGAATTAACGAATAATCCTGATTTGCAGAAGCGCCTAACCTCTCAAGCGCTCGTGGATGTAGGTAAGTACTCGGTTTTTTTCTCTTTGTGCTATTGTTATGAATTTTTTTGCTTGCTATTGGATAACAATTTTTTTGCTTTTGTATTCAAATTAGTTCTTTTTCCTTAAATCATAAATTTTCTTTAACAATCTTTAATTTTCGATGTGCAAACACAGTAAATCAAGTCAACCATTTTTTCAAACCGAAAAATACCAATGTTAACATTTTCGCCACGTGAGGGAATACATCTTCTGATGTAATACCCCAAAGGGTTGCCAAAACTTTTCGTTACTGTTAGGGGCTTTCACGCCATAGGATGAAAGGCCCCTGAAGATGGATCTAGTCATCGAGGTTTCGATCCGATTGGGAGGGTATGTGGGGGCACCAAATCCACCAATTTTCAATTATGATCCAGCTTCTCTGCTGAAAATGGAAGGATGACTTGTGTCATCAGTAGGGTAGGCAGCCTTAATAGACCCCCCTTCGGCTTTTCGGCAGGCCAAATCATATCTTTAAGTCGTACGCACGAAAATATTTTTGCAGTTGAATTTGCGCTGGTGAAAAGGACACGCTCCATTTCACCGCACCGTGCGTACGGCTAGGTCATTCCAGCGAAACCTAAAGCGTTAGCTCAAGGAGGCAGCAAATATCACTGCTGTAACCTAAACCAGTCCGGCAAGACTTGGTTTGTGGGTTTGTAGGTGTGAAATGGATTGCTCGAAGGTTAACCTCCAAATCAAAATTTTCGGGACTAACGGTATTTTCATTGCAGGTTACTTGTGAAGCATTATTTTTAAAGATTAAGAAGCAACTGGGTTTTGATTTTCGAACGACATCTGATAAAGTTGGGGCTACTCCCGCTGTTCGCATCGGGACTCCTTTGTCCCGACAATTGTAATGAAATCTGAACACCTTGACTTTCTTTTGAAAAATATTGTTCATTAATTCATTTAAAATTCACAATAATAACACGCTCCTTGAATACACCTTCACTCTACGAGATTCGCTAACAAAAAAGGCAAAAACTAAACATTCGTTTCTAATTTTAAAAAATGATACAAGAATTCGATACAATTTAGTTTGATTAAATTTGCACGAAACCAAACCATGTCAACGCATTTCAACAAAGAAAAAACGACTGGCCGCGCAAAATTATGACTCCGAAACAGAAGCAACATAATTGCCGCAAATCATATCATCCATTCGTGCAAAAAGTGAACACGCATGCACGGATGATCCTACGATTTGAGCTGATTGTGCGCACATGTGCACTCATCGCATGCAGCCACAATGTGATACGATCATAGTATCATTTGCAATGTGCAATGTTCGCACAATGCAAATGATACCATGCAATGTATGCACATATGGACGTTACACACATGATGGGTGGCCATGAAGTCGATACGGGCAATGAAATGGTCGTATCGGTTTCATGGCAATTTGCCACGCGATATGACCCGCAACAACTATTTTTGCAATAAAAAATGCAAAGCAAATTTTGAATAACAGTTGCTTAATGAAATTATGTGGAGTATTCTTATTATTTATATATATGTGGTATCTATTATTTATTTAAATTGATTTAAGGTTTTTGAATAGTTGAATTAATGATTAATTTCTGAAATTTGTATCATGCATGTTTTTCAAGATCTCCTTGCTGATTAGTAGTTTTACTTTGAATTCGAGGGGAATTCTTTTTTTTTTAATTCAACATCCACCCCCCGTTGAACGCTCAGTTCCAACTCCTCCAGTGTGTGTGGTAAGCTGTGACGTCGGGGAAGCGGTCTAGATTTCCTGGGTCGTGGTTGGCACGGTACATCTCTTGATCTGGACCAGATGTAGATGATGAGCCCGGCAAGCGCAATGAGGCTCAGATATACGACAGTATATTGGTGTATGACGTGAGCATCAATAGGGTTGTCCCAGGACAAACCTTGGGCTTGTAGTTGACTTCGCAGGGCGTCAATTTCCGTGGAATACGTCTTGAATTGTGCAGGATGGTTGCGGACTGGTGTGTAGATTGGGTTGGTGTCTTCCATGTGGTAATGTGCTCTCGAGTGCTGCGTTTGTATGGTGCTCTCATGGAGACGCTGACCCTGAATTGTCACTGCATCAGATTTGAGGGTGCAATCTGGCGCCAGCTGCAGAACCCCAGACCCCTGCAGCGTCAGTGTAGTCGTATTAGCACTGCATACGATATGAGCAACGACGCGATTCGTGAAGGCATGAATCCAATCGTTCGAATGCGGAATGTTGTTCCAGGAAAAGGTTGGCAGTCGTCAATCAGCCGGTAGCCGTCAAAGGAAAACGCGTGACTAAACAAGTCAATAAATAAATTACCTACCACCAGCACCTAATAAAATTGAAATTTAAATAAACGGAAGAATAAATCTTATTTAAACACACAAAGTCGAGAAGAAGAATAGTATCAACGCTGCTGCGTTTAAAATAGAATTTAATTAAAAATCAACAACGCGAGTGAAGTTTGTTTAATTTGGCCGGGACAAAAGAGTCCCTACTCAAACACCCGCTATGGGAGTTCTCAGGCTATCTGCGGCTTGGGTCGCATTGTTGGTTGAAGTATCGTACGAAGCATTAAAGAAAGGCTTATTTCTTTCAATTTGATCGGATGCCAGCGTGTTTGGTTGACGTATTGAAGCGAATGTTGAAATATATTTCTTCCTTTCGAAAGCATTCGAATTTCGCATACCGTGTGTTCTTTACACGCTCTTACCTTGTTCTTCTTCAGGCAGATTTAAATTAACATCAACTGTTGGGATCAAGGAAAATATTTTGATGTATTTTAATTGCTCACGATTGGTATTCAGCTTCGCTTGAAAATACGAGTATAGTTTTGTTGCAAGTGCAGCATTTGCCAGTTTATCGTTTTTCAAAAACGTAGCAATTCTTTTAATGGTTTTTTCCTTTATATCTTCACTAACAACCTAACCATTGTCAATTCTTTGCGATTGTATGTTTCTCGTCAACATTTGGAACACTACTTAATTCTTATTCGCTAGATTTAAGACCTTTAATTCCTTGGCAGTCAAGTTGAAGTTTTTAAAGCTGACTCTGAAATTGCTGGACGATTGATTGTACGAGTATTCGAATCAGCTGCTGGGACAACTATAGGATTCGCTCAAGAATCTATAATTTTGTGAAGATATGCAGGTCGTTTTGGTACTGGAGGCGCAGTACGAACAGGCGCTGCAATCAGATTTTTTGTAGATTCCGGTATTTTGGCTACTGAATGTACTAAGGCAACTTTGGAAATACGAGTAGTGTTTGTGGTTAGGAGAAGGTGACATAAAGGGCTCATGAGAGGTTCCCCGATAAGATAAGCAAAGTTTACCAGGTAGAAGCACTTGATCAACCCACTGGATTTTGAGAGCACTCTCATGAGCAAAAAAATCCGAAACAGGCCAAAGGGGGGGAAAATAGGTATAGCGTGCAAAGCGCAGGAGGGACATTGAGCTCAGCAGAAACACCAATTCAATCTTATTGCCCTTCGTATGTTGCACCCATGTTGGTGGTGCATGGCCAAATTCAACATTTTAGACAGGTTCGAAATGGATTTCAAGGTTGAAATCCAGAGAGTCTACGGAGAACATAGTACCGCCCATCGTGATGCAAAAATTGTTTTAGTTTCTACGTACGTTTAGTTGCAAATGCCATCAAAAGTGCAATGAAATCTACTTCTCATACAATCACTTGGAGGGCATTTGCCGAAGTAGGCTGAAAGTTGCTTGGAGCTTGGGCAGATGTTGGCTGACCACTATAAATGCAATGTTTGTGTGTTTGGCTTAGTCTTACGTTGGCTTCGATACACATCAAAGGATGAATTTACTTGCACCCGTGTGGGTGTTCACATACACTCCATCTCTTCAGTATTTCGTGCATATTCACGACGCCCGAGATGCTAGACCGTGTCGAGCTGCTGGCTGGACTACATGGCGCGCATCTGAACTCACAATAATTTTAACTGAGTAGTGCCGTAGTAGATGTCTATGGATCGGTAGTATGGCAATATGGAGTGCAATATGTGTGTTGCTTAGCTAAGTTCGGAACGAATCGGGCGCTTCCATTTTCGTCTCTTCTCAACTGCGCGTTTGGCTTATGTTTCTATAGTTTTGTATAGTTGATAGTGTTTTTGACATTATTTTGATCGTTACTATGGCAAATAAAAAACGAAAAGTTGATTCAGAAGTTGTGTTTTTAAAGATAAGTGGACTTGGAAAGACTTTTTCACGCCTATTAAGGATAAACCTGTGCGCCTCATTTGCAATGAAGCTGTAACCATATTCAAGGAATATAACCTGTCACGACACTTCATGATGTTTTCAAAGGCTGGCTACATATGTCAGTTACGTTGTAGCATACAATATTGCAAAAAGTAACGAAGCATTTTCTGATGGCGAATTTGTAAAGACTTGTATGCTCCAAGAATGTGACATTTTGAGTCCTGACAAAACAAAGAATTTTGAAACAGTGAGTTTGTCTCGAAAAACAATGATTTCTAGAATTGAAATAATTGATAAGCAGTTTGTCTTACAACCACTCATATGTTCGGCGGAGCCAAGTAGATTGCAAGGAAAATGAAATGTAAACAATATTTCCGAACCACATAGACTTGCTTGATGTCTGCATTAAGCGTTCGCGCAGATAGCGGCTGTGTGACCCCTTGCATTTTGCCCTGAAAATTGACTCTCATCAATTGTCGTCGCATATTTTGCATGCGCCCTAATACCAATTGTGCAGTAAATTGTTGGTTGCTGCTACCTGCTGTTGAGCTTATGGGGGCTGCTACATATAAAATATACTATAATGCTCAGCTGCCGGTCATGACTCGTCGAGCATTAGTGCATGAGTATTATTATAGTTCAGATGCCGAAAGATTTTAAAATAATTAAATAAAATAGAAAGATTTTAAAATAGATATATCAGACGTGCAGACCTCATATCACATATTGTAAACTGAATGCTGAACATCTCGTCGGTTTTTCTTCAC
Source organism: Odontomyia ornata (assembly GCA_963969285.1). Lineage (NCBI taxonomy): Eukaryota > Metazoa > Arthropoda > Insecta > Diptera > Stratiomyidae > Odontomyia > Odontomyia ornata. The sequence continues at coordinate 89,875,232 of OZ017740.1, forward strand.
TCGAGTATTCAAGGTAACGTCATAAGTGAATAGTGGCCACCATGTTATAAAGAATAAGAAGAAGATAGATGGATGAAGTGTGGACATCAAATTTCTAAAAATATGTAGGAGATTAAAACTCGTCCCTACAGGCCATACAGTAAAGTTTAAACCAAGTCTACCTAGCGCGGAAAAACGGAAATCGACTTTATGCAAAGTCGTCGGACTTATTGTTAAGAGCATATAATCTCCATCTGAAACTTGAAAACCGAATCACAGGGATGAAAGGAACTATGGAGGATGTCCTGGATAAATTAAAACGAGCGTTTAATGGTGAAAAAGATAGAAAGTAAAAATACTAAATAAGAAACTATGCAACTTACTAGCGAAGCGAGATAGTAAACAGAAAAAAGGAGTTGAAGTGATAAGTGACTTTGTGGTGAATTTATCAACGGAATCGTTCACTAAAGAACAGCTTTGTCTACTGAATAACGGCTTAAACTTTGCTGTCTGGAATGAGAACCTACCGAAGGAAGATATAGTGATGGACGTAGAAGGAGCCATTAAATTCCTACCTCAAGAGGAGAAGCAAGCGATAAGGGAGGAAATAATTCGGACCATAAAAGCAGAGAAAGTCAACAGGCAAAGGAATGAACATCAGCTGGTTACAAAAGCTTAAGAAGAAACCGGTATTTTACCTAAAAGCTGATAAAGGTAATAAGTTCGACATCATGGACAATGGAAAATACGATGAGTTAGTGCTGGAGAAATTGAACAACGGAGAGTACTACGATTTAAGACACAATCCTCTACCAGATTATGTTCGAAGAGTGGAAAAGCTCTCACCGACTGCAAGGACGTCACATCTAATAAGATCATGCTTCGTGTCACGAACCCAGTGTTTTCAGAGATGCGAGAGATTATCACCAGCACAAATGCGTCGACATGCCGAATCTCAAAGTGGCTTGTAGAGGAATGCAACAAATGGGGAAATCCTTGGAGCAGTCATTCAGTGAAGGATAGACGAGAATTGATTGAGAAGCTTAAAGATATAAACCACATTGAACAGGATGAAATTCTGGTGTCTTTTGATGTGAAAGCACTGTTTCCAAGCGTGCCAGTTAAGTAAGCACTAGCTTTATTTGAAGATTGGCTAATATGTCACAGCACAGACGGCATCCACAAGGAAAAAGCAAGAATACTATATAAACTCGACGTTTTGCGTATGTCAGAAACTTATTTTACTTTCAGGGGACGAATTTATAAGCAAAAATCGGGAGTGGCGATGGGGAACCCACTTTACCCCCTCATTGGCGAGATTTTCATGAGCTGGGTAGAGCAGAAGATTACGGGGGAAGATTTGCTTCCAAGAGTATGGATACGGTATGTTGATGATGTGTTTGCAATCGTGAAGAAGAAAACTAACTAGATAGCATATTCAATAAGATCATTCACTATGGAGGAGAAAAAGGAGAATGAAATAGATTTTTTGGACCTAAGAATCATCAGGGAGATGAACGATGTAGTATTTGATATTTACCGAAAATCAACTAATACACGGAGAACCGTACCAGCGATATCGTACCACTCTCGCGCAACTACAGGGTCTGTATAATAAGTAACCGGACTGAGCCTGCCCCGCGCCGTCAAAGCGTTTGCTAACCGGTATCTGGTGCTGTATTGGTGGTGGGGGTTTAAGTAAAGGGGACCGAGCTGCAGCAGTTGCCTCCAAGCGGTTGGAGAGATAGCATCGAGCGAGAGTGGAGTGCGTATTCAGTTACGTCGTCGGAGTGAAAATAGAGCGTACGATCGAGCAACGTGTTAGCATCAAATTTTGTATCAAACTCAAGAAAACGGCCACGGAAACTCTTCAAATGATTCAAGAGGCTTACGGTGAGGACGCTTTGTCCAGAACTCAAGTACTTCAGTGGCACAGAAATTTCCGGGAGGGCCGCGATGCCGTCCATGACAAACAGCGCGTCGGTCCTCCATCAGCGAACCACACGGACACAAATGTGCAAAAAGTGCGTGATGTGTTGAACAGTGATCGTCATCTGAGCATTCGGGCTATCGCAGATGAGGTTGGAATTGATAAGATGACCGTTCACAACATTATTAAGAACGATCTGGGCATGAGGAAGATCTTCGCGAAGCTGGTACCCAAACACCTGACTGATGAGCAAAAGGAGCGTCGTGTTGCTGTCGCTTCGGAAATCCTTGATCGACTGCAAACCGAACCAGAGTTCTTACAGCCTGGATATGGCACCAGCGGCTTCTTTCTGTTCCCCAAGATCAAGAGACACCTTAAAGGGACACGGTTCGGGACTCTGGAAAACGTTCAACGTGCTACGACAAGGGCTCTAGACAGCATCGAGGTTGCCGATTTCCAGGAAGCGTTCGGGGATTGGAAAATCCGGTATCAGCGTGTTATCGACTCCAATGGGGACTACTTTGAAGATTTCTAAAGAAAAATTGTACATATTTTGCCAATAAAAAATTTCCTGAGGTCAGTCCGGTTACTTATTATTCAGTCCCTGTAAAATGGCAACCTACAACAGCTGGATACACAGGATTTTAACTACCCCTCTAACTAAGGAACGGTATGATCAGGAGCGTAAGTTTATACTTGATACAACGAAAATCAATGGATACGATAGTGATTGGTGACTTCGATCATAACCAAATTCGAAAGGAGGTTAAAAGCGGAATCTTTCTCTACGTTATTCGCGCAGCACAAAAAATTGGAGAACACTCGGAGAGTAGCAATAACATACTCTAACGTTTTTGGGTGGATCAAAAAGATGTTGAAGATGCGGCGAACATTGCGGCAATACCTACCAATAAAAACTCAAAACTTGGAACAAAATAAGACACAACGAAGAACAAAGAGGAAAAATGCTGAATTTATAAGATCACGTGCCACATATGCCACAAAAAACGATATAGGAAAAACAAGGCGAGTTACGGATAACCCCTATCCTCAACGCATGTGGCATCAATAAGATAAGATTCGGAAAAGGATCAATGTAAAAAACCATAAAATATTCTTTTCCTAATGTTTCTTGTGATGTTCTTGTTTTGTGTGTTTTATTGTATGCGAAAATGTGTGAAACTGTACTAAGCAATAAAATGTATTTTTGCTACATTTATTAACCAAATGTCATAATGTAATGTAATAATGAAAAGGTGCGAAATTGTTCTGAACAATAAAATGTGTGAGCTTGATGATATTCACTGCATTTGTTAACCAAATGTTTTCTGAAATAATGTAATGTAAGATTTTAGAATAAGATACTAGTCAGTCTGAATTTGATCGCGAGTAAACGAAGTCGTGTCTTAGAATAAGATTTATAAGTTTAAGTAAAAATAAAGTAAAAAAATAATTCAACGTTTTTTTGTTTAAGACAACATAATTGGCGCTCAGTTAAAACGAAATTTTATGAGCACATCAAGCGGGGAAGTTCATTTCTAAACAAGGACCTATCGAAGTAATCAAATCATCGGTGGCGAGACACATCGTATCGAATAATCATAAGATCAATCGGGAAGATCTGCAAGTCGTACAAGGGGTGAATAGTGTCAGGAAACTAGACGCTTATTAAAGTCTATGGATATTGAGATAGTTAGGAAGTCTACGGCTGAACGATGATTTAGGAAACGGCTACGCCAAGATGTTAGAGGTAATTAGGGATAAGTAATATTTGTTAAGGGTAATCATAATTTTAGTAACTTTTATTAGGATAAATTCCGAGAAAAAAAAGGAACATGTTATGTAATTAGTTTAGGTTAAAAAAAGATAATCAAATGTTTTTAGATAAAAAGATGAAGTCTAAATAAGCAGAAGGTTAAGTGAGTATATTAAGCTAGGTATACTAAATGATTAAATTAGTTAAAATTTTTAGGTATTTAAGAGAGGTAATATTTTTACTAGGCCATAGAGTAGGACCCTGATGAAGAGGTAACACTTAACATATCCTCGAATATATATATGCTTCATACCTACAAAACGCTTGTTTTTGTTTTTAAAGTTGCGTGATTGGAAAAGTAAGTTTTGTGCATCATTTTAAGAATACAAGGTATCGTTTACAAAAGTGCCGCCACCAATCAAAGCATTTGTGACTCACTCCGACCGATCTGTATGAAACCGGATACGTGAAAACGTGTTTTAAAGCGTGCGTACATTTTTCCATCGATCTAAATAAACTCCAAGTGAAGTCCCAGTAGCATGAGCGAGCATACCTTGTTCTTCTTTTTAACATGAATGGTCACTAAAATGTGTGAACAGATATTTTATGTTTCATCCTTTTATATCTGAGCGAATTGCAACTATATTACCATGAATGTTATATTTGTGAATACACAGAGAGAAAAAGTTCTAGGTAAAATTAATAAGAATGCCCTAATTAGATATTTTACTTTGAATTCCGCTTGAATGTAGTAAATAATATGTTTTTTTTTCATGCAGAAATATTAACAAAATAATACGAACAAAACGTCTTAAAATTTTCATATAAAATTTTATTTAGTCTAAAATGTCTTGGCATATAAAATACATCAAATTGCTTGTTGGTCATATTGTTTGGCCACTACAATAAGTAGAAAATATATGTTTTCCATGGATTCAACGAATAAAATAGTGTCGTTCAAAATTATAAGTACAATCCTTTAAATAAAGAAGACTGCATTTATGAAACTGTAAGCCTTTCTTTTAAACTATGTGTTTCAAAACACATCAAATCATATTATACCCATAGTGTTGCGCTACGTTATCAAGTATACTCATATATTTATATATATTTTCCATGAATTTCAAGTATGAAATGTGGCCACATAAACCATAAAGACAACCCTTCAAATTTAAAAGGTGTATCGATTAAAGTATAAGATTTTCTTTTAAATCACCACACTAGATGAATTGCATTTTATGTGGATACAGTAAATTTATGCAAAAAGTTATTTCGTCATTCACGTGCGTCTAGTGGAGAAGTGTAAAATAATTTTTGGCTGTGGTCCGAAGGATATTTTGCATTAAATTTAAAAGTTTATTGTAATTTGTTGTTCAAGTGTTTAAATTTTTGATCCAATGACAAAAAACATAGAGTTAAGTGAATATAATTCAGTAACGGAGTGTCGTTTGGACGGAGAAGTATTGAATGTGCCCCCTTTATTGTGGAACAATCAAGAAAATGAAAGTGTTCAGATAGTTTCCGGGAGTGAGGCTTGAGTGAGTCAGTATGCTCTTTATTAAGAGCTTTTGGTTTAAACTCGTTTGAAGTCCTTGAGAAAATGGAAATGGAGGACATCAACACTTTCTTCAGTGGAAAAGAAAGCCTTGGCTATTTTGGCGATCGCATAAAATTTGAATAATTGTGGAATGTATTACAGCTTCCCAGTTATACCAAACTATCAACAAGGTAGATTAACAAATATTTTTCTCAGTGGTTTTATAAAATCTCGGGACCTTAATGAATGTGACATTATAAAATCTCTTTCTCCGTTGGTAGAAATTTTTAAAAAGTTAGAGAATGACGGTGTTGAAATAAAACAACGGATGGTCTCTTTCATTTATACGTAAAATTAATGCAAATTTTAGGGGACAATTTGGCTTTAAATACTGTACTTGGCTATGCTAGATCATTTTCTGCAAATCTTTTTTCTAAGATATGCAAGCGTACTAAGCATCAGACATATAATGGCTGTATCGAAATTTCAACATACTCGTATATGAGAGACAAACCAAATTATTAGGAAGATATGGTTAAGTGATGTTCAAAAAACTCCATTTTCAATTCATTAAAATATTTTCATGTCACCCATAATATAGCTTGTGATATAATGCATGATTTATTCAATGGTAAATGGAAATATAATGGGTCAAAAAATTTTTAATTACCTCATATATGAAAAGAAACTTTTTACTTTGGAGACTCTTAATAATAGGAAACAAATGTTTCCTTATTATGATACTGAAATAGGTAATATAAGCCCCCCTGATAGAAAAATCGTACATTCAAAACTCTTCTTTCAGAATGAGTGCCCAACAAATGAAGACATTCATCCACTTTTTACCACTGATGAACAGTGATTTGATTGACACAAATGATGAAGCTTACAAATACGAGTATTTGATGTTTTGCTTCTGCCGAATTTTGCTGAAGAGCTCCTGAATGATCTTCAATTACTTATCAAAGAACATATTGAATTGTTTTGCTATCATTCAGTTTAATGAATACTGCTGGGTGAGACAGTCGCGTTAAGCGATTATGGATGGACAAGTATGAGCGATTATGGATGGACAATTTATGAGCTAATTGTTTCTTGACTATTATTTATATATTTTTTTTCCAAATGTCGAAAAAGCTATTTGAATTGCAATCAGGGATAGTTTTGAAGGTGATGAGGGTGTACAACCTTTGCTTTGAGGCTTGTTTTCTGTTTCTTTATGTATTCTACACTAATTGATATGAACGAACTATAGGACATTATGGAAGTGCTGTTGGTGGGGTTAGGGGCTTTATTTTTTCACTGTTTTGGACTACTGGGTACTGCTGGCTGTCCGTTGAGATTAACGGTAACATGGGAAGTAAGAGGTTTTTCGGCTTTGCTATCTTCTGAATGTGGGTTGAGTGCTTTAGATGGTTTACGACTTCGATACAGTTCAAGTCGAATAATCGGATGTGCTCCAATACCTAGAATAAGGAGTGCTACAACGGAGATAGAGAGTTTGGTTAGTTGGATGTAGGTTTGGCTAGTTTCCTTGATTTTGATCTGATCTAGCTTGGAATAGATTTCTGAAAAGGGACGAGTATTGCTTTGGAAGATATTATCTTCGTCCGTATGCGGGGCTAAATGTAATGATGGATTAGCATGTCTAACTGCAAGAGCTGAGCGGTCGAGGTTAAATAGGTTAGTATCAAATTCCGGGAAAATGGTGGATGTTGCATTACGAAATCTTGAGATCTTTCTGTTTGGTGCGGGATCAGAAGTTCATTTATTTGCAGGTTACAAGGCTGAGTAACGGTCAGGACCCCCTGGTCGCTAAGAATATGAGTAGTTACGTTGCTTTCATATTGCACGTGGATGGGTGCGGTAGTAAGGAGAAAATACAGCCAACTATTGGGCTTATACAATTTAACAGGTTCCCTGTCGCCATACAACGGTGACTTTGAGATGTCACACGTCCTGCGGATTTTTTCTTCATAAGTGTTTTTAGAGGGAGTGAATATATTTTCAAGGTACTTGTACTAATTTAGGCCACGCCAAAGGGTTAAAAAAAATGTATCAGGTATGATACACGAGCGCAGCGTTACATATTTTAGCTCTATACGCCTTTTGTATCATATATGGTATGTATCATTTGTGATTCATTTGACGTGCGCAGATTAAATTCAACTCACAGCGTCCATGTTCACAAATGATTTCTTTTTTTATTTAGAAGAAAAAAGGAATAATTATAGACAGTTACAGTCTATAATTATAATTGTTAGTTGCAAGACTGGGTTCCTTTGGAGAAGTATAGTTGTTAATTGAACTCCACGTTAGCGAAAAAAATGTGTTCTCGGGAAAAGTTAACGGATGAAGAGATACGGCGAGCACTTGAGGAAAGTGAAGGGGAAAGTGATTTCAGTGATGGCAGTGATGAAATGTATCAACCTGATGAGGAGTCTGAAACTGAAGAAGAGGATCAAGCAGAGGCGATAAGAGATGTTGAACGAGAAGTGTCGAGTCTAACAACACGTGGGTGTCGAGAACAATCACAGGTAAAAACTCATCGCAATCTTTATTTGACATTAATTCTGAGATCATTCAGAGGTCCGGAGTGGAGCGTCGTAGGCCGAGTGTATCTGAAGGCGAGTTCGAGTATGATCCACAAGAATTTGGTGATGCAGAACATGAGCAATTGGTGGAAGACATTCTTCCGATTGGAAGGCAAGCTTTTATAGGTAATTCCGGAATTCAAAATATACAGGCTATTTCAAATGAAGAAGGTGCTGTCACCATTGCAAAGATAGTCGAGTACTTCATAGATGACGATATCATTCACAATATGGTAGAAAAAACAAATGCATACGCTGAGCAGTTGAAGCAGATATGCACAAAACGATTCTCGAGAGTATCACGTTGGGTTGACGTTGACCAAGAAGAAATGAAGAAATTTTTTGCAGTAATACTTTATATGGGAATAGATAAGAAACCTTCTATTGAATATTATTGGAAAATGGACCCTTTGTATTATGCTCCTTTCATCCACAAAATATCTCTTTCCTACAATAGATTTAGTACTATACTGCGTTGCTGGCATTTTGTAGATGTGCAGCCTGATAATGATGATGTTTTGTACCGAATTCAACCACTAGTAGACCGACTGATCAGCAAGTTTCGTGAATTATATGTGCCAGGTGATACAATTATCGTTGACGAATCGCAAATCAATCACCAAGCTCGACTGCGAATTAAGAGCTATAATCCATCAAAACCCCACAAATATGGGATAAAAATATATAAAATGTGTTCTGACAATTGCTACACATGGTCTTACGTAATACATGCGGGATCAGGAACTATTATAGAAGGTCTTGACAAACCTGGATCTATTGTGGTGAAACTATGTTTGCCACTTCTAAATGAAGGCAGACTGATTGTAGCAGACAATGACTACACTGGAATTGCTCTTGCGAAATATTTAAAAGATAAAAACACGGATTTATGCGGAACTTTGCGAAAAAACAAGAAAAATCTTCCTGAAGCAGTCACAAAGAAAAAGCTCAAACGTGGCGATGTGTAGTGACTTAGATGTTCAATAATGTCCGTGAAGGACTGCAGCGATGGTCTGCTGCCTCGGCAGAACAAGGTGTCGGTATCTGCCGAGAATGCCCTCGTCTGGAGACGCGTGAATGCGCTGGCAGGCTAGCATTGCGGTGTCGTGGGGCGGGTTCATTTCCCCAGCACGAGGACCCACTACAAAAAAATTTCGCACTCACGAATTTGACTGCTGGAGATCAAGAGGCGACTGAAGTCGCAAAAAGTGTAGATAACTACACCGAGGGAATTAGAGCTTGCTACGAGAACAAGTGGAACCTGAGAAGAAAGGCGGACTTGGGGTGACCTCGTCATTACCCGACGAAGTTCATGGCCCACAAATGAAAGAGGGGCAAACGGGTGATGGTGGAGCCCCTTCGCACCCACCCAACCGGAATAAATCCATATATATTCTGTTGCAGTGGCCAGGTATTCCTCTTCTGAGTGGAAAACTCATAAAACTTGAATTGCATGAACTTTCCCATCAGAAGGGGAGTTCCCCGGTGACCAATTTATGCCATAAAATTATACAATTTGAATGCATAACACTATGCCATAAAGAGGCACTCTGCTTGGGCCACTCAACCCACGAAGTCACCTGAAACAGAAAATGGATTAATGCGTACCCGGTGGCTGGCTCATGTTTTGAGGTGGAAGCCTGCCACCGTACCGGGTCCTATACCCGGTTAGAATCTTCGGAAAGGAAAGATCAAAAAATTTTAGTGACTCAACCATTATTATTCAAAAAAAAAAATTCTATAAACATAACTTGCCGATAACAAAATTTTCAGTAATTTACGTTAATAATTTAGTGTTTAGACTAATTTACAGATAACTAATTGCGTCATTCTCTCGTGTAGAATTTATTTACTCCAAAGGAAAAACAGCCTCTAAATTTTTCGAACCAATTTACCATGCAAAAAAAAATATATATATATATATATATATATATATATATATATATATATATATATATATATATATATATATATATATACCAGAAGGGTAACAAAAAGACACTTACCCGCAGGGTTCTCCGAGCGCTCGATGACACATGCAGGGGGGGGGTCGCTCTCAATACGGTTGTTATAAAGAAAATTATTTTTCTTCGATTAATAATTATTATTAAGTCCAATAAGATGCACGTAGCTCTATTTTTGCACCCACACGTAACATATACACTTCGAAATTTGAGTGTAGGAAAGACGGAAAATCTTTTGGCGCCGATCAAAATGCACAAACGCACGTGAAATGGGAAACGTGCTGCACAATACACGAATAAGTGGAAAATTGCAAAAAAAATTGCGTTTAACTAGTTTAGGTTCACGGGGAAATTAATTAGCCGAAATGCTAGGAAAGTCACAAATTTTCAATCAGTTAAAATTTAGGGCCGTGTAAATTATTGCCCTGTGTCGCTGTTTGATGTTTAAACACTTAAAAATGGCAATTTCTCACGCGTAAAATCCACTTCAAAACACCGTAACTCAACTTCTCAGCCCCTTATGGTTTATTCTGATCAAATGAACAAATCAGATGTCAATCGAATAAATTGTTCAACTATTAATTACCGCTGTTGTAGCGGAAGGATGTAGTTTTGACAGTTCCGTTCTATAGAACCTGGCGGTTAGCGTTTGACGATCGCACTGCGATTCGTATAAGTATTACTGAAATTGGGGGATAAATTCCGTATACCAGCCATGGGATTCGGTTCCCAGCTGTGTCATCATTTTTCAAAACTTCCCGAAGGTATTGCGAATTTCCCACAAACATTGAACAGGCGAGGAAGGGAAACGTTTAATTTTGGGTTAAGGTAAATATCAACCGCAGTGGCACACTGTTATATTAAACTGTCACAAGAAATCTCGATGACAACGGTCAACACTTGTTTTATTTAGAAACATTCAAAATTGAACTCAAATTAGACCGCAGTCAAACTTCATATCACTCGGATAAAATTTCAAAAAATATCTTGCACTTCGTATTTCATTCTCAAAGCACTTTTTATTATTCGAATCACTATTTTGGCTCTCGGGCTCTTAATCAAAGTAGTTTCCACGTCGCTTGCCAATATATCATTCACGTCAAAGACTTTACCGCAAAACATTCAAGCACTTAAATGATTCCCCGTTACTTGGCGGCTACTCCGACGGATATCAAAATCCACGTTATGCCCTATCTTAGGCGGAACCAAAAACCCGACCGACTTCAACGACTGCTCAACTCGCACCCCCCAATATTGAATCATACTCTTCTTATCAATAATCATTTTATCATTTTCATTCGTTTTCATTTTAGAAAATAGTTTGCTACCCGCGCTGTGAACGAGAATCAACAATCAATCCTCCTTCGCACGTACACTCCGCTCATCCGACTCCCCAATGCCAGAAGCATTCTCACAACAGTTAAACTTTCCGGTTTCAATAGTTGAAATAGAATTCCTAAACAATTTCTCTGTCCGAAATTACACGATCGTCTTCCCGAACTGCTATTTGACTCGATACGTTCCTTAGAATCCCCCTAGCGTTCTCGACAATCGTCAATGTTTTCCTCGGACCCTCATATTGCAGCATGTCTACAAGAAAAGCTAGTGCTCCATCAACTACGCAAAACTCTGCTTTATTCGTACTGCAATGCGCGGACCGATTCCACAGAGCAGACAGTATGGACTTTAATGTGTTTACGTTCTTGTTTCGCATTGCAGCTTTTGTTAGAGCTGTTACAGTTCCAATTTCATTTAGCACTGCTTTCATGTTGTTATCGCTCGCCACGAACGGTTCCGCAGAACGCTTCCTGTAACCTGCAGCAGATCATCTGGAGCTGACTCGAGTTCCGCGACTCTTGCTTCCATAAATTCTCGATTCGCGCACGATAAGGCTTTGTTGTTCCCATCACCGAATGTGAGATTTGTACGAGCCATTAGAGCGTAGCGTCTAAGTGAGTTACAGCATGAAAATTGAGATCTTGGACCGTGAACGGCATGGTCAAGGTGGAAAATATTCGCGATAACTTGAAGCGCTCCCAGCGGACACATAACATGTCGATGTTCTTCATCGAAACTCACTTTCATTAAGCTTGAAACGGCCGCGAGAGGATGGCGATCTGGATCATCTGCAATTGCTTCTCCTCCTCGTCGTAGCAGCGTTTTAAGAAATCTGCAATACTCCATTATATGTTCTATCAGTCATAAAACTTTCGCCTCCCGTCTCCCAGTCTTGTCGTCCGGCTGGTAGTGAACAATGTTATGCAGTGCTGTAGCAGCTCTTTTCCGAGTACCGCCATCACTATCAGAGTGCATCATTTGGACAAGCAGTGGAATACATCCAGATTGGCGAAGTGTTGTACACGAGTCTGGTGTACGAGACAGCTCTAAAAGCTTCTTGGACATTTCGACTGGATCCTGAGAACCCAACATCGACAGCAATGTGTATACACACTCTACTTTATTGTTCGATGCAAGCTGATGATCTTGTGATGTTGAGCATATATTGACTGATTCGATAGGTCGATTGGTAGGCCAATTATTACGATGAGTTGGAGACTGTGAGGAAGATTCAGTGTCAACATTTCGGAAGAATGAATAGCTGGGATCTTTCAGTTTACGAGATGAGCGTGTTGAGTCTCTTTCAAGTGAATGTTTTCTTCCACTGTATCGAAACCTACTATCGTTTTCAGCTTGTCTTTCGAAATTTCTATCCAAACTTCGGCGTTCACGTTCCTTATCAACCATATAATCAGGTGGAATGGGGTTTTCGTCAAGAAAATGTTTCTTCCTTCTCGCACCCGTATTCCTTTCATTATCATATGACAATTTCCTTTGAGGAAGTATGTCCTTTTTGGTGAATCCACTAGCTGCCAGCTCGTAATCACTTATCTCACCATCGCGTTCATACTTTTTATCCATTTTAACGTTTTCACCAGACAATTGAGTGGCTGCGGTTATGTCATCAGATCCTGATGAATCACATAAACCGTCCACCTTCCTCGCTTACTACAGATGTCGTGGCAAGACAGATGGATTGTTTTGTGACTGTTTTGAAGTGGCATGACAAGCGAGACGTCTTGATGATATCGACGTGCCACGACAACGGAATGACAAACGTTTCCTCTTGGAGAGGGGAATCATCAAAACCAAATATGGTTATAGATTACAACGAAGCAAAAAAAAAGGGATTGATGTCGCCGATCAGCTGAGTAGCTACTACTCACCACTGAGAAAAAGTATGTCGTGGTATAAGAAAATTGCAGTTGATTTACTCTTCCAAGCAGCACTTGTCAATACCCGAGTAATTTTTCATGAGGCAAATGGATCTTCCGTAAGTATTTTAGGGATTCAAGAGGCTATGATTCGTCATTGGCTTGGCGAAGTAATTGAGAAAAAACAACCGGCAAGACCATCAAACTTGCCAAAAGCTCCTCCAGGACGACATCACCTTTCCGAAATACCACGGCGAGATGGTAAAGTCATACGAGGTCGTTGTGTTCACTGTTACGCCAAGAAAAAACAGGAAGGAAATCCTTTAAAAGCCAAACAGGTAAACACAGAATGCCTGGAATGTGGCAAAGGCTATTGTTTGCAATGTTACAATGAGGTCCATAATAAGCCGTAGAAAAAAAAATTGTTTGATTTCTGCTTTATTTTTTGTGTAAATGTGTATCTAATGTGCTAAATAAAAGAATAGGTACTATATTTTTGTTTTGCTTAAAAACTTTAGTAAGAAAATATTAATGCATCTGAAAAAACACTCAGACATAAATCACCATGAATTTTTATTTTTTTCTAGAGTAGAAAATGTACCCTATGCGTCCTTAAAACAAAAATTAAATTTGTACTGCTACGCCCATTTAAAACAATTATTTGAAATAATCTATAATTTTGCTCACATATGATACATGGACTTGGTATACTTGGTACAAAAAATGCGTCATGTATCATATGTGATACATTGCCCTGTCCAATGATGGCATTACGTGGAGATATATTTATACGAAGAGGTAGGGAAATTTTTGCGTGATATGGATTATGTAGGAGTTTGATAATTTCATTTTCAGAAGGTGGACAGCGAATTATTGGGGCATACAATGGCATTACCTACAAATCTGCGGGTTCAGGGTGTCTGATTTTTTGAAGACTTTGAGCATTAACCGAGGTGAATAAAAGGAACTACTGTGTAGGAAGATGGCTTGCAATGTGTGTGATATTGACAAATTTTTTGTTTGTACGAATTGGAAAAGTATGAATTTGCTGTAGCTGCATCTTTGGTAGTTGAAATAAAGGTAATCCTATGAGTATAATAAGTTTGTCCTTCATTCGATAATGTTGTAAGTTTGCTGACTGAAGTAAAACTTGTTCACAGGGCAAAAATTTCCACCATACATCCAACACTTGTAACCATTCCGCTGAAAATGCTGAGAATATTGACTCTCCATTCAACGCTGCTGGAAAAACCCAACCATTGAATTTAAATTAAAAAACATTTGCAAATACATTTCAAGAAACAGCTTCTTGTTCTGTCGAAAAAGAAGCAGATTTAACAGATATTGGGAATTGGCCGAGTCACCTTAGTACCAATCTTATAGACTATTTGATATGTAAAGGTCCAACCAAAATATATTTTCTTACTGTTAAGTGGTCTAAAGATGAAGACGGTTGTCATTTTTCAAGTTTGTACTAGAAAAGGAAAATGCCCAATGCGGAGTTATTTTCACGCCGATGGCTAGTTTACTCCACAAGAAAAGATTCACTGTTTTGGCCATTGGCCTAATACCATTCGAAATGCTCGAACGCATCACCGAAAATCTGAAATTCTGAATCACCGTAGTTACAATGTTAGGAATGCGCTACTTTTGTCCCTATTTCAGCCCTCTCATGATCATCGATCATCAATACAATCAAATACTCGGACTTCATTTCATTACACCCAAGTCATTTTTATCAAAATACAAGTCAACATCTTCATAACCGACTCAAGTTAAATCAGTCGTCACCATTGCACGCTAAGACAACATTAGCGTACGATTTAATGCAACGAAAATGCAGGTCACCCAAAGAATCACAAAGGATCATGACTCAAGTAAACCTTCGACCTTCCTATAACTTGCGACTCAAGTTACATAAATCGTCGCCATCGTACGCTAATACGGCATTAACCTTTGGCTTAATACAATGAGAATGCAAGTCACCCAAAGTATCACAAGTTGTGGGAACTAAAGCAAATCTACGACCCTCCTGTAACTTTCGCACACACCCAAGTTATGTTAACTCTAGTGCAAGTCAACAAACATAAGCATACACCAGCATAAACGACTCAGATTACATCAGTCGTTGCCATCGTACAATTAAAAAAAAAACGATTGAAAGCACGCTAAGATGACACAATGCAATGACGAATTCGTACCCAAAAATGAATGAAAGATGGTAGAAAAAGAAAGAAAATGAACACATGCGCTAAAACGACACAATGCAATGAAGGCATCGTGCGCAGAAAATAAAATTAATAAATAAATGAATGGTAGATTCAGCGATTATAGGAAAGAACTGATCCTTAAAATGGAATTTGGTCGGACGAAATCAATGGTAGGTTTCCTGGAATCGATATGAGAATTGCAAAAAATCAACGTCGAATTAGCTCGGTGGCCGATTTAAATATATTGAGCGATATGTCTACTAATCGTCCGAAAAAATCTTGAGGCATGAACGTGTCTCCGATTATCTCTCAGTACTCTATTTTACTTAAGACATATTATGGGAATGGGTTCTAGTAAGCTAGATGTTTAATATCTAGATTCAACTACAGAATAATTTTTTTTCTAGTATGTGTGGGTCGAAATTTTTTTGTTTAAATTAAATTTCTAAATGAAGTTGAGCATAAAGCCTTTATTCTTTAAAACTTAGCTTAGCCATTCTAAAACTTTCATTCAGCATAACAAACGTTTCAATTCACAAGTGGCAGGTCTCACTTTTTGTGCATGCTCTTCTTAAAATATATTTTCTGTAACTTTTATTGATGAAAAAACGCTGGACTATTTAGCTTTAAAAGCTCACACTTTGCAATAATAAAATTAATAAACAGATTTATTAGGTTAACAGAAAAGTAATAAAATTAATTACAACGATTGACATTAAATAATATATATTTCATATAGTAAGGTGAATGAGATTTAGCATTAGTGTCGCGAATGGTTAACGAAGGTGCGGGTAGAGGACTATGAAGTCTTGCATGCAATGTCATTAAGGTGTGTGAATAATATCATGCATAAATGAAAATAGAGATGATTTAATTTAATTTGCAGAGAATTCGTTGTGTTTTAATGATTGTGTAACATTTCGACGTCGTATCATATTCACGCGCTACATTTTTTGCGAAGTTTTGCGCAGAACTTGTGCTTTGTCCGATAAAATTAACGATTTTTCAACTAAAGGTTCACTTGGCGTTTGATTGGTCATCAATCTCTTGCAAGTGGTCTTTGTTGCAAGCGCATTTTAAGTCGATGAAGAGGAAACCATCATGCGTTTGGTGACCAATCCTTTTTCGTTGCAGATTCGAGGCGACCTGTTTCGTAAGAAGAGCGTCCGGAACAGATACTTTTGCATGAAAATTTTCTTCAAGAGCCAACCCTGCAATAGGCGTAATGAGTTTTAGTTAGCTCATTAGGAAATGTCTCAAACTGTTCTCATTCAAAGAGCAATCGAAATGGCTGAGTGATCTGTTCGCCACCGTCACTACTCAATGAAATAACGTTGCTTTGACCGCTTGACTTACTGTTGGTCATCATCGATGAACCAGATGAAGCATAATACGCAAATTCTGAACCAGATCCAGATGAGGATGCTGAGCACGGCGGTCCGTAGAATGGCACATTCAATTGATACGAATACGGGGAACTACTGACTGTACTTGCATATGAGGCACAGCTCGAGTAATAAGGTGCGCATTGACCACCGTAGTTTTGCATTGGCTGCGTCATCTCCATAGACTTTGACCGATCCCATGCGACTTGATCAGGGCAAAGACATTTGAGGCCTTTATGTTCATACTGCAGCTTAGATTGCTGAAATATCGAGCAGGTAAACGAATCTTTTCTTGCTGGCGATTATATTACAGGACTGACGCGGCCAGCAGATCAGGAAGAGATTCTTGCAGGTAGAATGAGATGTTGAAGTAGGGGGAACTATCTAATGATTGTGAATAGTAGCTATGCCCCATTGTCCCTTTTGTGAAGGCTCCTCGAGCAGTTTACCTAGGCGGACTGCTCGATTTCTACAAGACGTAGCCGCCAATAGTCAGAATTGACTACTGTATCGGTCAAAGTGCAGTGATTATGACACAAGTATTTACATGTTTAATACTTTTCACTTATTCCTAATATTGTTAAATTATATTTGATGGGAGGAAGCAAAAGCGAATTTATTGAAATTTTGAATGTTGACTAACAATAGTGTGTTAGAATATAAATTCATCTAGGCATAACATTCAATAAAGAGTGCCAGTCGGCTTATAGTCACCGTATGGATTACAACTAAGTTTTTAGAAGATAGTTAAATGGTAGATTAAAATAATTAAAAGCATTATACAAGTTCAAGAGATTGGTGGTGAAAATTATGGAATTGCACTGGCTGCATTCTTTGTATTTGCATCAAGCTAGTTTTGCATTCAGGGTTCAAGTGATGTGGATAGCTTAGTGCGTAAAAGGAAGATCCAATTAGCTTGGCGAAGAATATGGCTCATAAATAGGAGACTTGAAGGAGCCTACTCAGAAGAATTTCATTAGAAGTTCCTAGAGATTTCTGTACAGCTTTTAGAAGAAAATGCTCTGTTTTGATAAAAAGATGTGTAAATTTGCATGTGTTGAAACCACGCCTGCATTTCTTTCGGATCATGAAACGTGTTTATTGCATTACAGACTTCACTTCGAAATTTGAATTAAAAGTTTTCAGTGAAGTTTCTGTCGCACATATCCTCTGTCTTCCGTACGAGATGCAAGCTGGCAACACTTCTCTCTCCTGCTTTATCTTCTAAAAGTAAGAACAACTCTGATTATATGCGCAATCACTGTTAAACGAGATGTCGCACGCACCATATCTATGAAGAACGTTATAGGGAAACATTGACAGTTTTAACCCTCCTCATTGACAGTGTTTGCTACACAGCTGACGTTTCCAGTATCATTTTTCGTTTGTTTAATCCATACAACGTACTTCAGCTCACAAGATGATAATATACACAGAGCTTTGCAATTACTATGCACTGCATGATTAATTAATATATTGTACTCCTCTACCTCTGTGAACCACATGCCACAACCCATGAAGTGATAACATATATGTTTACCCCTCGGCCAATCCATGTTTAACCAGTTTGCGGTGGAGTACGCAACGGCTTTCTAATCAAGAGAACGGGTAAAGGCAGGCTAACACAGGACTGTCAATCCTAAGCTGAGGAGTTAATTCTTGTAGGCGATCAAAGTTTCACAGGCCAACCGCCTCCAGTATATGTCTCATCCAATTTTCCACAATTCAACCAGACGGTTGTGATACTAATGTCAATTATGACAAATGTCAATTGGTCTGATTAGACATTTTCTTAGTAAACCTAGTCCAATCAGTGGTGCCATATGTATATGTAGAATTAAGTTAGATGTCAAGGTTTTAAATGTACAGTTATTTTAAATAGTATATAAGCCGAAGAATTGTATGAATAAAGCCTCTTTTACTTCCCATCAACTTTGGATATTTTTTCTGGTAAATTGACACACTGACGGCGCTTGCGCATGTGTGCGAATAAATAAGTAAAAAAAGATACAAAAAGAAAATAATATAGAAATAATAGTAAAATTCGATTTTCGCGACAGTGAAAGCGTCTGACGCTAGCGTGGTAAAATTTAACAAATTTAAAAAAAATTTAAAAAAAAACGAGTACAAAAATTAACAATACTATTTTTTGGATCACACTGAACAGCGAAGGCGTTTGACGCTGGTGTTCATGTCTACGACAAATAAAAGCCCAACGCAAATGCAAACACTTTCGGCCCTTTTTCAGTCAATATTATACTCGTATACAAAGAATAAAAGTTAGTTAGATGTTCACAATCAGCAATGATATTGAGGTTAAAAACTTATCACGCGATTCATCATACCGAAATCAAATTGTTGAACATTTCGCAGATTATCACATCATCTGAATCGGTATATTCTAACTAGACTTACAAGAAGATACAATAAGAACTCACGTAACCATATGAACCATTTCCATTTTTTTTATTCTGAATCAGTTTGCTATTATATACGATACAATTTACTAGTACAAACGCCAAATCTAGAGGATCATCTGTACACCACAAGCTTATTTATTCACTACATGGTACACCGAACATCTGCTCTAAGATCTTGATGGTTTTCACTGGGCAGTAATGTTAGAACAATGTTAAAGCGTTTATAATTCTGTCCAGAGCATTAAAATGCAATTTAAAAATGTTACGTTTCACTTTTTGTGCGTCACTCTTCTAGAAATGCAATTTGTTTAGTCTTAAAAATTGAAAGATATTGCATAAACTCCGTTAGGGGCTCCTTTATTTTCAACTCGTTCCACTGTCTCATTTTTGTCAAGTCTGAATTAATGGCTTTTAATAATGAATCAGGACATGATGCCAACATAATAGAATGAAAATATGTTGATGTAACATCTTGATCGTGCCTTCCACACGGTTTATTTTATTAAAATGTGTAACTATCAATGAGTTAAGCGGAAGCTAAATAGACACTGTGTAATCATTTTTCTTTTAATTTTCTGTTGACGTGATCATCGGCGCTAAGGGGACAGGATAGATGTCTAAGGACGTGATTTTTTTATAATTAAATTATACCTATGCAAGCGAGGAATCGCGAGTGAAATTGATGATGTTGACTTGCTGCGAAACACAGCAAAAGAAATGAACTGATTGAATGCTAAATCAAGAGTTGAATTTATTTAACACTTTCTTTCTTTATACACAACACAATTCGCTTATTAACTAAAATCACTTTACCATGATTTTAAATGATTACTTATTTTAATTATTAAATGTGCCCTAATTAAAATGAAACCATAACTTTGGTCTCACACTTTAGTCATCATTTGGAATTACAAATGCCCCATATTCACTCATTCAAAACAATGTCGCTGCATGTACATTACTCGTACCAAATGACTTTATTATTTTTTATTCATAATGACTCATCATTCTGTACTCGTAATCATATGTACATTTGTACAAACATACATATGATAGTCGCGTGCTTCATTTGTTAGCGTTGAACTTTATGAGTTGGAATTTGATCTCTTTCATTTGTACGTTCATTCATAGCAAGGTTGCTGGAAGAAGTTAATACTGCGAATGCAATTTTACATGTCTTTCATATGGTGCATATGTAATCGGATATAAATGCATGGAAAGTAATGTAATGTTTATATTAATATTATAGGTGCGGTGCAATATAAGTTTATGTGAATTAAATTTAATAATAAGATTATTTTCTTTTTTTTGTCTTTTAGATCATCATGAATATGTACTACAACTAGCAAAACATTTGTAAATTGTAGCCGAATAATGAAATTTAGTATTTTTATCATCATCACAGTAGCAATCTATTACTCGTGTTGATGACGAATTGTAGGATTAAATTAAAAGTACCTAGAGTCCTCTGTACAATTAAAAAAAAATCATCCATTTTGATAAAAACGGTGTGCACGTTTACTTGTGCTGTTACCCTTCCCTCGAGGGCGCTCCGGTTGAGAGTTCTGAAGGCCCCGTTTTCACTCGCCAGAGACGGGCGCGGGAGTTACGTCACCACCACTAATACAACCCTCTACACTACCACATTCAAAACCTACAGATATGACTTTCGTAAACCAGTTTTAAACGAATCATAATTATAAACAGAAACGACACCAACGTCCAAGAATGCAAGCCGGATGTGCATATCAAGTAACTGAAGCCTATAAAAGGTTCAGCATTAGATCTAACTAGATCATTATTGTAGTAGTTTGTTCGAATAAAGATCAGTCTCAAATAAATGTTTTTTTCTCTCTCCTCTTCGCCAGAGAACTTTAATCGGGTGCCATTCACTTAAACCCTAAATCCTAACTTCAACCGCCAAGCGAGTGGATGGTTTACCCGGGTTATTCCGCTGCTACACCGAAATCGGGCCACCAAAACACACAACCTGCTACCACACTTGAAACGGAACGCCAAAAGAATTCCAACGACACAACCTGTCCACGGAACTTAAAGCAAATCTCACTAAACTGGGAGGAAGGAAATATCACGAGATGGTATTACGAAATGATACAGGAAACCAACCGGAGCCCTTTAGCTGAGCTTACTAATAGAAGCTCAATATTGCTTAATGTCTTGCATTACCCGCGAGGCAAGGTCACAATGGCAAGAAATCTAATAGCTTTCCCCTAATTCACAAATCGAACCGTTCAAATTGATATATGTAAATATATTTTCAATATTGGTTCAAAAACAATTTAGATTATGTAATTCGCTTACTAATTAGGTACTCAGACGTATGGAGGGGGCCCCCGATGATTCCACCGCATATTCAAAAAACTTGCTGGCCGCCGCCAACTCAAAATTTTCTCCGATAATTTCGTCGGAAATTCAAGGTACTGGCTTCCCGCCGTCAACTCAAAACTTTCCACTTTTGTCGATGGGAAACAATCAGCGATCAGTCTCTTCCGTGTTTCCTAACGTTTTCCTTCCGTCGCCGCCAATGATTGTTCTTTTAAAAAGGCAGAATGCTTTGTTCCCGGATCCCTCGGCAACTCATTTCAAATGGGGATCCGTTAAATTCTTTTCTGTTGTCATATCGGGCAATAGAAATGCAAATTTCCCTTCATCTAGTACATTCGCCCATCAAGTGTAAATGCCAAAGTGATTGACATTCTGTCAGTATTTATATGCATTGTAAATGTTGATTTATTTATCGAAAATTTATTAAAAAAATGAAAAGCTGGTGGCATATTCCATCATAAGCGGTTAAATCCGTAAGTTTGTCATATGTGAACAGGATATTTTCGATTGATTTGAAGTGCTAAATGAGTCTGCTCGGTAAGTAGAACGAGTGCATTCATTCCTTGAATTCGTATTGATCCTAGCATAATTGCTAGTCGTAGCTGTTGTAGTTATCGTCGCCGGAATCTGTGCTGATACGCCAAATTCAGTCAATTTGGCATCAATCTATTTCGGGGCTCAAAATAAACTCTTCCTTTTTTACGGTCTTGCGTGTAAAGTATACGCGAGGGTACACTTGATGTAAATTATTATTCTAATTAGCAAGATCAAGAGATAGACATAAATATTAATAATTTATGTGAACAGCGATTCCATGTAATATAAGGGAAAATTGTATAAAAAGAAAGTGAAAGTAAATATAATTTTTCTGATCCAGAATTTGAACGTATTGTTTCTAACTAAAATCGCTGTGCTTTGCGGCGCTTTTTAGTTGAGTTAATTGAAACGCTGTGTTTTGCAGCGAATGGAAATAGAAAAAAAGTACACGCTGTGTTTTACAGCAAGGGGAATTTAGTCACTAGGACCTTGGAGTTAGTGACAATTATATCGAACTTCCAAATGTAGAAAGAATGGCGCTAGTGATATCTGGTTCTCAGCAGCGTTCACTGCAGAGTAGCCGCTTGGATAGGTTTGTAAATTGAATTTAATATTCATTTACGAAATTTAAACTTTTTCTCAAAAACAGTGAGGACCATACCTCAGATACACCAGTAGGTCTTGTCTCATTAAAGGCGAGAAACAAGGATCACTTGTAACAGTGTCTTCGTGCGGAATACGAAACGAGTATATTACATTCGAGATTTCATTTCGGAATTTGAATTATAAATTTCCGAAAGAAATTTTTCTTGTGTATAGTATATTCACTGACTTCCGTACAAGATGTAAGCTGGCAGCACTTGTTCAGTTCGAACACGATCTTGAACATATGCGGAATTGCTGTTTAAAGAGGAATCACACTAACAGGAAAAGGAAAAGGCTGCCGGTGTCAGCATTTCCCACTGACAGTTTTTATTAATCAGTTGAAGTTCTCGGGAATCGAAATAAGAATCGCGAAATTGGAACGTCGAATTGACTTGGTAGTCGGTTAATATTTAATGAGCAAAGCAAATCTTGAGGCATGAGCGTGTGTCCGATTATCTCTCAGTACTCTATTTTACTTAAGACATATTATGGGAATGAGTTTTAGTAAGCTAGATGTTTAATATCTAGATTCAACTACAGAATAACTGTTTTCTAGTATTGTGGCTCAAATAACCTTTGTTTAGATTTATGAGAAATGTTCAGTTCATATTTGGCAGACCTCACTTTTTGTGCATGCTCTTCTTAAAATATATTCTCTGCAATTCCTCCGAGAAGCGCCCACTAAAAGTCAAAAGTCATAGGGTATTACCTAAATATCATAAACGCAACTCAACATTTTCATTGCCTTTATAAATGTAACTAGACATTTTCCAGAAAGTAGCGAGATGACTGAGCCAGCCTCACCGCGTGGATGGACTGTTCCGTAATATAATGTATAATAGCACTGTCTATGTAGTTGGGAAAGTTTCTGCATTAGGATTGAATTTTCAATAAAAATTTTCCACTTCAGACACTAACCAATGATAGCTGTGCCGTCGAAATCATGGGCTCTCTCTCAATTTTGAGTCACCGGATCGTTTACATTGTCATCACTATGAATACATACAAAATGGCACTACATTGCTTGGACTGCGATTCTTGACGATCCACTGTCTTTTTGCCTGTGTGTTTGTAAATAAAGACGTAATATTAACAGATGAATAACTATCCATTTTTTTTTCATTTTAAAAATATTAGAGTCAACGAAGAAACGCGAAGGTAGAGTAATGTAGAGGTTGTTTCAAAAAGAAAGAAACGCACTCCCGCACGTCGGAAAAAATCGATCAAAAATTCTACTCGTGGGCCGATGCACTACGGGATTCGTTCTCGTGTGGGCGAGTTGTTGACCACGTTGGTACTACTAGTTGCCACTTCTCAAGACTGCACGTCTGGTGGTTCTTTTCGAGGTCGACTCAGGTTTCAAAACGAGCGAAGACATATCATTAAGCATTAAGATTCAACTGAGCCATTACAATACTTTCATTCAGTATAACAAAAGTTCCAATGGATAATTGTCAGTCCTCACTTTTTGTGCATACTCTTCTTAAAATGTATTCTCTGTAACTTTTATTGAAGAAAATCAAACATAATACTACTTAGCCTTGAGAGCTGAAACTTGTACAAACAAAATTGAAAAACAGATTTCTTCTGACTAACAGGAAAGTAATAAATTTGAATCAGCTCGATGGTTGATTAAAATGTTATGAGCCATATGTCTACGAATCGTCCAAAAAGTAATCTTTAGGCATGAACGTGTGTCCGACTACGTCTTAGTACTCTATTTTACTTAAGATATATTATCGCGGTGTTTTAAATTGAGGTATATTATTAATATCTAGACAATTACAGAATAATTTTTTTCCAGTATTTGTGGGTCGCAAATCTTTTGTTTGGATTTAATTTTTAAATGAAGTTGTATTCTTTAAGATTTAGCTGAACCATTACAATACTTTCATTCATTTTAACATAAGTTGTAATTCATAATTGGCAGGCTTCACTTTTTGTGCATGCTCTTCTTAAGATATATTCTCTGTAACTTTAATTGATGAATTAGCCTTGAAAGCTCATACTTATGCAAAAAAAAATTGAATAACAGATTCATTCTGATTAAAAGAAAAGTAATAAATTTGATCACAACGACTGACATTCAATGCGCTGAAATATTTATTTCATATTGTGAATCGACATTCGTAATTGTCAAAATTGACTATATCTGTCAAAGTGTGGTGATTATGACACAATATTTGTATGTGTTTTCACTTTTTTTTCATAAAGATAAATTGAATTTGATTTAAGGAAGCAACAGCGATTATTTATTGTATTGTAATTTGCTAAGCCCTCAAATGATTTCTTGACTTTTTATATTGTTATAGGATAGGATCAGTGCAAAGTGTTATAAATAATGATAAACTTAATTAAACCCTTAGTCTTAAGAACAGACCTGGTCATTCACGTGCCTTATTGGAAAAGAAATCAGAAATATTGTTACGGGTGTGATGAAAATTCCAAAATCAAATGTTGTTCAAATAGCCGAAGAAATACAATAAATGAATATAAAGGTCAGTACACTAAGAATTCACAGATTTTTAAATCAAAGTGGCTTATACGTCAGAACGCCGGAGATCAAACCTTTATTTCTAAAATAAACATATAAAAAAGACTTGATTAGGGAGTATTCTGTCGGGAGCCTTCGGTCCCAGATAACCCCCAAAGAATAGGCGTGAACTCCACTTGCTTAGTCACTAGGCACCAAAAGCGGCCAAGCGAGAATACGGCCGCCAGAATATCGGATCAAATCACATAATTCGATTTAATCCACACCTTCGCACCTTATTTTCACCGAGAGTGAAGCGCAGTTGCCAAGGAAACCCAGAGAGGAACAAGAAGGAAACTGCCTCCTGCTGCCGTCGGACCACCAGGTTTGACTCGTACCGCTTCTTCTACTCACCTCCTCCCGAGTCAAGGTACCGCTGAAAGATTGAAAAGAAAAGCAAGAAAAATCGTCAATATAAAGGAACGATAAAAACAAGAAATGATTTCAATTTAAACTATTACTTGCATTCCTACCAAATGAGAGAACATTTATGATACAATATATTTTCCCGCGGTACCATTAGGGCCCCTTTCTGCCTCCACTTGTCCACTTATCTGTACCGGATCTCCCCATTTCACAGAGCCTCGATTATTGCGCAGGTTCGAATAGTTCCTTAAAGACGCGTATTTTATTTTGAATTTTCTTCCCACTCCAAATCCCCAAAATTTCGAATAGTTCCTTAATTTCGAATAGTTCCTTAAAGACGTGTGTTTCACTTTGAATTTCCTTCCCATTCTAATTTGCCCTTCAACATTCGTTCCCAAGGGTTTTCAATCACCTTGGTACGTATTCCACCTCACCGTTTCACATCAACGTCGCGACCCTCTCCCTTGGTTACCCGGGAAATCCCCCTTACTCTAAAGCTTACCTCCAAAGCTCCACTGCCCTAACGAAATCTTCACTTCTCAGTTCAACGAATTATTTCCGATAGTCTTTCAGTCACTCGCTTTACTAAGTTTCCGATTCACACTTACAATTTAAAATAATACACGTCAGCGGCTTAATTCTCTTCACAATTACTACGTTTTTCTGTTATACAATTTTACGCAAGATCCGTATCTAAATAGTTTTGTGAACATGAGTTGACCACCAACAATCACTTGCTCACAATCATTACGTTCTTCTGCCATACAATTCGACGGAAAATGCGTATCTCAATTCTTTTGCGAACACTTCACGCATGAGTTAACCGCCAACAATCACTTTCACGGTACCGATTATTATCCAAAAAAGAGACCCACTCCCTCGGTTTAGTCCCTTAAATAGATGCGTAAAAACATCCACGTTTCTTTTCCCATTCCCAATTAGCCATATAGTCTTTTTCGTCGTTGTTTCCCAAACTGACGACTACTTGCGCTTAGCGTAACCTCGAACCAACATATGAAACATCGCAATTTGTTCGAGTCTCGATGAATACTCGAACTGGTTAGCTGCAGCGAGACAAAAGTGACTTTTGGACTGATTGTTTATATTTACATACGTGTCGTGCTTGCGGAATAAGTTTTGAATAAGAAGTTTGCAAAAGTTTGGTCGCGTAAATAGTTTTTAATAAGAAGTTTGAAAAAGTTTGTTCGCGTCTATAGAAATTTGTCCGCGTATACGGTTAAGTGATACATAAAATGCGCTGCCGGCGCCACACTGATAAGATGCTTTCAAGCGTGATATCGAATTTATCCGCGGAAGATAATACTAGTTTAATGTTAAGAGTGTTTCCATAAACCAAATCCGTTGAAGCGTTGAATGCTTGCCATAGAGTTATAGTAGCAAAACAGAACACTTTCATCCTTGAAACAGGAGAGTGTTCATTCGCGAAATAGAATTATTTACGAGCTTTGCCATCTGCCATGGTGTTACGTGAGCGATAGTACTGCTACCATCCTTTTCGGGTACGAGTAGAGTTACTTTTGGTCTTCACCTATATTGTTCAAAGTGAGGATAATTGGGGTCCGGTACGCTTGAAGCTGTTGCTGTCAAGGTCCGGTACTTTCCATGAGTGTCTCTCTGCTCCAACGATGGGTTGTGAATGCATTTTAGATAGACTTAAAAGTAAAGTTCACAATAGTCATGGAATCTACAAATTAATTACGTTACATTGTAGACATTTGCCAAAACGATGACCTCGGCTCGGAAAGCACTTTTCCCCCTTCTTTTTATCATAATTCAGTGCAAGCTAAATAAATCGACTGGCAGCCCGATGCTGAAATGGAGGCAGTTTCACTTGTGACAGACTATTGAAATTAAAGTACTCAATGAGTCAATACTATATGACACTTATGTCATACATGTATACATTCAATCTGATTTGACATTTGTGAATGACTTTTCGTTCTTCTTAAATAAAACACCAAACGATACAGACTTGTGTTGAGTTTCATTAGTTCATTTTCTTGCTAATTTATCTGCTAAACTTAGATCTTCAGCCAATAAAGTTCTTCAGGTTAAGGGCCTAGATAATTAAATAAATTAATTGGTAAGTTTTAAGAAGCAAAAAGTAAAAAGACTCCAGTAAAATTTTTCCGATTATTTGTTCGTCTTGTTGAACGTACCTTTAGAGCATTTTGAATACATCGTTCAATTGAGGATAGAAAACCGCATGGGTAAAGGCAAGCAGATTGAGGTTAATTCACAATTAACACATACAGAAGCAACAGCAGTGATTAACATCAAATCGTATACAGAATCTATTGTGAACATCAAGTTGAAAATGTCATCGGCATTTTCAACATCGATTGAAAAATTGCGTGGAAGAGAAAATTATTCCACATGGAAATTTGCGATGGAGAATGACAGCAGCGGAAGGCATGGCTCAGTGTTTGACTGATGCAGAAACAGATGTGAATAAAATTGCTAAGGCTAAAGGTACGATTGTTTTGAGTATTGATAAAAGCAATTACGTTCATGTCACAGGAGCAACGATTGCAAAAGAAAAGTGGGACAATTTGAAGAAAACGTTTGAAGATCAAGGAGACAAGGTGACATTAATGAGAAAAATTGTCAATACAAAATTGGCTGAATGTCTTCAATGGAAATGTATGTGACTGAAATAATTTCTACGGCATAACGGCTGAATGAAATCAGTTTTAAGGTTGAAGACGAATGTTTGGCCATATTCTTGCTTTTTGAATTGGCCGATGAATATATGCTGATGATAATGACATCGGAGACGAGTGCAGCAAAGCTATCGAGCAATAGTATCAAAACGAAGCTTTTACAAGAGCCAGTTATAGCCACGTCATCAGGTGTAAAAACGGCATTGTATGCAAAAGATTAAAGCCGTTTTCATAAAAATAGTGATATCATTTGTTACACGTGTAAAGTCAAAGGTCACAAATTCAACCGATGTTTGCAGAAGGCAAATAAATTGATCGATGAGAAGAAAGATAAGATATCGGATGGTAATGCAATGATCACATTTAGTGCTGTTTTCTGAACGGCAAATATGGAAGATGTGATTGCTACATTCATTCAGGAGCAACTAGACATATGACCATGCATTGGAACTCGTTAACTGGAATGGAAAAAATCGAAACACCGCCGATTCGAGCTGCAAATGATTAAATTATGAAATTCGAATGCACTGGAGCAGTGAATTTAGGTGTGGAAACCGATAAAGTGCGCAAACATGTGCATACTGTGTGTTCGGTGAACCGAATAGCTTCTAGTGGGAATTCGATGAAATTTTCAGTCGATAAATACAAAATTCACTATAGTAAAGGTGAATTGCTAGTAACGGTGTCATGCGTTAATGGCTTAATGAATTGCTAGTAACGGCTTCATGCGTTAATGGCTTGTATAAATTGGATGGCTTTCGTGGTGGCTCGTATGGTATCGCACTAGCAAAGGTGAGCACAAATGATTCAACGGAGTTGTGGCACAGACGACTTGGCCATTTGAATGTGAAAAGTCTGGAAGTGATGAAAAAAGGAACGGTAACTGGAATGTCATTCATTGGCAGCTTTCAGATCATTGACTGTGTAGCTTGTTGTAAAGGGAAACAAGCAAGAGAGCCGTTCAAGCATAAAGGATCCAGAGCAAAATGTTTGCTAGGGCGTATACATGGAGATATGGCTGGAAAGATGAAGTGCGCATCGATTGGTGGAAACAGGTATGCGTTAGTGCTTGTTGATGATTTTAGCCATCGTACATTCACATATTTGCGAAGCAAAAGGCTGAAACGTTTAGAAAAATTTATGCGTTTAAAAAATGAGTTGAAAACGAACCGGCTTCAAAAATAAAAGGTTCCGGAATGACAACGGCACAGATTTCTGCTCAAATGGATTCAAAGCGTTTTTTCTGCAAAATGGCATTGAAAAGCAAACGTCAGTGGAGTACATGCCTTAGTAAAACAGTATTGCAATCAAAATTTATTCGCTGTTTTAATATTTCATCATCTATATGAACACATACAAAAGTTTATTGCTATCTGTTAATTAACTCTTTCTTTACAAGCCGTTAGTGAATTTTTAAAGAATGGTGCTAAAATTTTGTAAATTTCCTAACTGATTAATTCATTGATTATCAATAGCCCATCAAAACATTTTCTAAATCATACATTTCATCATCAATTTTTACCTTCCAAATGCAATCCATATCTAAATTGTAACTCGAACTATCAAAAAGAATTTCATTATTTTTCTAAACATAAATGCAAGCAAAAGCAAACATTATTCTCACGAGCGAATTCCCGAGACGGAAAAATATGAGTATGTAAACATTCTAAGTGTGATGTATATCATCTTAAGAAGCACATTCGTTCGCCAAGATATTCCAAAGTCATGAAAGCAAATGTTTTTTTTTTTGGGATGAGAATAGTACACAACATGTATCATGTAAATAATCAAGTAAGCAAAATGTCATTATAAAAGAAATTGCTTTGAATAAACTTGAAGTATTTTGCTAAGAAACGTTAGACCAAGCCGTTAATTTTTTTGCTGCAGTGAGGCTGCTATGGGACGTTCGTTTTTAGCTTTATATCAGCATTGATGCAAACCCGATTGCAAGTTGATTTCAACAATTGGTGTTTCACCTGTTGGAAACGAAATCTTTTGCAATAAGTGTTTGTGCAATACCAATTTCGTCGGTCACAAAAATACTGGGCAGACATTGGAGTTTGTCTCGGTGACTCGCCTAGTCAGCTGAACTAACAGCATCTCCCAGTTGAATTGTAACATTCGACTTGATTTGGTGATCGACTAAATCAACCCGCAATTGGTGCTTCACCAATTGGCAAATTCAAATCCGAACAAATGGATAAAACTGAAAATCGTATAGTGATAAAATTTTTGTTTTGGAAGGTTCATCTGCAACAGAAATTTATATAAAAATGGTAAAAGTGTTAAAGGAATCTGTTCCTTCATTTCCAACTGTGCATCGATAGGTTTAAGAGTTTAAATGTGGTCGTTAAAGCGTTGAAGATGAACCACGTAGTAGACGTCCAAAACGTGCAACAATACCAGAAATCACTGAGCAAGTCTATGATATTGTTGGTAAAGATCCTAAAGTGCGACCAAGCGTGAAATTCCTAATACCATAGACAGCTCTGCCGAACGAGTGCTCTATATTTTCCACGAAGAACTACGTCTGAAAAAGCTATTCGGAACGATAGTGCCGCATTCGGTAGGAATTTAATAAAAACTGGTTCAAAAACAATTTTCCTAGTGATTTAAGGATTTTGTCAATGTCCGTGAAGAACTGCAGTGGTGTTCTACTGTAGTGGTGTCGTAGGGCGGGTTCTTTTTCCCACAGCACAAGGGCCCACTGCAAAAGGTTCCGCACTTACGATTTATGCGGTGATCGGAGTCAAAAAGTCAAAACCGATTAGCTGGTAAAAATAGGTGCCAATCGACGAAGTGGCATGTTGAGTGGGATTACAATGAAATACGCGACATCCGATACCTAATTAGCCGCGCGCGATATTCAAGATGATTTCAAACTTTAATTTTTCTTTAGTTGGAACTTCATAGGGCCGTGAAAAATTGATTATTTTTCTTGATTATGGTGTTCTCTAATACATGAACATCAAATTTAATTGTGACGAAATCCAGAAGCAATGGAAATATTTTTGGTATGGACTGTATGGAACATTAATATACAAGCACTATACTTCAAACAAAATACGACGAATCGACATAGTGAACAAGTCGAAGTAGCTTCAGTTTTGCCCGGAACAGCACATGTTATCCCTTTGATTACGTTTGATATAACTGCCTCTTGTGTGCGGGAATCGCGCAGTATCCAAGGGCTAATTTATATTTTGGTCTCTTTATCCCAAACATCTTTTAACTTTGCTGCTGGCTTTATCACTATCGGATTTATTAAACATTCAAATCTATTAAATTAATCAGAGCGCGATTGTAAACATACAGCTGAAGAATTACGAATAACCTGCGAAGTTTCCGACCACCTTTAAATCCCAGAGTTGGACGTTTATCAATCAATCAATCAATTTATTGTTGAGTAAGTTTACTTTGTACGTAGCAGAATAAATGGTTCATTGTAATCTAAAATCACTGTTTCTTTATCACTCAAAAAAGAATGTACGAAAGCCGCGTGGCGTCTGTTTTTTTCCTTCAAATTTCCACACTCCCCTTGCGGAATTTTCTTTCTTTTCTCTTTTCGTGTTCACGACAACCGCCGCCGTTCGCGGCCAGCGACCAACTCCCGTTGTTTCCAATCGCTAAGCTACCCGTTGTCGACGGAACCCAACTTGCACCTCGCGTTCTCACGCCGGAATGGGATCACGTCCAAGTGCAATTCTAAGTTTGCACAAGAAGAATTATCCCTACATGATATCATGCTTCCTGGATTTGTCGCTATAGCAGCAACGGATGATTGGGTTGCAATTGGAAAATGGGGATTTAATTTTATTAATAGAATGAAAATGGTAGGCTTTTATCTGTAATTTATATCCATTCCAATTGTTTGAACATATCATTATTAACTAGTTTTGAGTCGTAATTTTTGAAGTTTGACTGAAATTGCACATAATAAATTTTGTAATATTTGTTGATCTAATTGATTTGTTGTTATCCATTGGGCGTAAAATGTTCGAAGTTCTCGTGCCGCATAAGAAGTAGCTAAAATTGCTTTGCCCCGTAGTAGTAAGTAGCCTACCATATTTTCTTTATTGATTGGCTGCAAATCGCTGACTTTATTTACTTTGTAGCTGAATTTTTGTATGTATGGTTGTAATTTACATAATAAATGCAAATTTTTATTTGCGCCCGTTTCCATTTCCGATGAGCATTTGTGTACCTTGTCGATATCTGCTTCTTCTCCTTTTCAACTTCAGTCAGAAGTCGTAAATACGCACGTAAATTCGATTTTGCATTAATCTTATATTTTTCTTGAAATTCTTTCGCAAAACGATCGCCCAGAACACAATCAGAATCACGACTCCCAATTTGATCCCAAACTCTGGCCATCATTTTCAACTTTACTTTAGTGAATGCACACGCACTGGCCTGCAGTGATGCGTGTCCACAATCAATAAATATTACATTTCGAGGTTTTTTGTCGGGTAGGTCTTACTTATAAAATCAATATTGTAGAGCAATACATGTTGTCTCGTTCGTCAATGGTAGAACATTGAGACCGGCTATCATTGAAGCATCGAACAAAGCTTGTTGTATGATGCACGAACTATCTCGTTCGACGAGATGGTACATCACACACGATTATTTTGACGGACCAAACGTTTTACGGCTTTAATTGATAGATATTTAATTAATGAACTTAAAGCCTTATAGCTCCTACCTTTAATTGAACACATTTATAAATTTTATAGTTCACATTAAACAAATTACAACTTCACTATATTTTGTTTTCTTCCAACTTTATATTTTATTATCTATGTCACAAATTCTATTCTTTAATGTTTCTCTCTTCACTGTTTCTATGCAACTGACTTTCAGTTAGCAGCTAACGTTTAGCTAGCAACTAACTGGTACTTTTTTCCTCTATTTCCAATTCAATTTTCTCTAACATTCCAATTCAATTTTAACTAAAAAATAATCTATCACAATTACATATTATGTTTTGCTATTACATTTCTATTGGTGCAACCCATTAAACGAGAATTGTCAGATTGACAATAATAATAAACAAGTATGACGATTCTTGTCATAAAAGTAAGTGTCATCATTCAAAACCCCCGACATGCTGCATCGCTCCCGTCAGATAAGTACCAATACATTTCCATTAGCAATTTGGTTCTTTGTGTTTCCTTTTCCTCTTTTGCAGGTCTTGCAGCAGATTCAGGAGATTCAGGAAAGGAAATCCACCATACGACATGCAACACTTGTCGTTCAGCATTTGTAAAGTATTGTTACATGTCCAAATAAGCGAGCTACTGTTGCAATTGTTGTCCCAACTATTAACAACATCAAGAATGGACCAAGTATGTCCATGATCAACATCTGAAAGTGACGTCACTGTGGCCATTCAGAATTACAAAAATATTCCAGGTAGTTCTCGTCAGAACATTCGCCAATGTACGAGAAATGGATTGAATGACTAGAGACCCTATATAAAGCCGAGCTGAATGAATGGGGAAAATAGTAAAGCCCTGATAGTAGAAACTGGGATAGTGAGGAGTGCGAATTAAAAGCGGTATTAGTTGATAGTGAAGACAGTTTAAATATAAATTTATAGACAAGTGAAAAATAACATTTTAATTGATTTTTGTAAAAATAGTGAAATTAATGATTGTGCATTCTTAGTAAATAAACTCAGTGCGTAACACGCGACAGTATATTGGAACGGCAGGAACGTAATCTTTAACCTGCGCTTGTAATACAATTTTTGAAGTTTCTTCAAGTTTTGTGAACAACATTGCAGTTATTTGTGCTGATGAATCGGTTTCTGTGGGCATGTTGTAATTTGATACTGATGAGGGTTTTAGTTGCTTTGATAAATCGGACTTGTATAACAAGAAGCATCATAGTATTACTGTATCGGAGGTCTGTATGGAGGTGGTAGTCAACAGGCATTTGAGGCACCTGCGATTGAGTAGTATGGTAGGCAGGGTTGGGAGCAACACAAGCTGCCGGAAGTGGCGCCTCTGACCCCAAAATACTTGGCCTTACTAGTGGAACAAATGTGTCAACGCTCGAAATTTTATTTTTCAGAAAAGTTTGGGTGCAGCTGATTTGGACAATGATGCATTATTTGCAGTAATTACGCTGCTTCCTGTTTTAAACTTTGACAGCGAGCTCATTCTTTGCTGGCGCTCTTCGTTTTGCACCATCACATGCAGCATTAACCCTTTTCGTGAAGATCCCTCGAGCAGTTTCCCTAGGCGGACTGCACGATTACTACTGTACAAATACATCACATTTGTAAATTCAATTTGAGTTTTCAAAATTCAATTTTGCCAATATATCGATACTCACCTTTCCTCAATATATACCTAAGTTTATATTTATTCATACAATGTCCGTTCAGAAAATACAACGTAACATAATATTTTACAATGTATCATAAGGTGTAACGCACAAGTCCTACATAGACATATTGTCAGCATTTCCTAAGTATCCCGTGAAATTCAACATTGCTCCACAAGCGTCAGCAATTTTCCTTGTAGCATTTGTCCGCGACTAAAATGAATCAACCACCGCTTGATTGCTCCACAAGCATCAGCAGTTTTCTTTTCTCACGTACGGCTTGATCTTAATAGCTTAATACATTAATTTGGGACTTGTGCGATCAGCACTTTTGACCATATTG
Organism: Odontomyia ornata; assembly: GCA_963969285.1. Taxonomy (NCBI): domain Eukaryota; kingdom Metazoa; phylum Arthropoda; class Insecta; order Diptera; family Stratiomyidae; genus Odontomyia; species Odontomyia ornata. The sequence continues at coordinate 89,910,006 of OZ017740.1, forward strand.
AGCCATTACCAAATTTAAGAAATAAAGATTAGTGTGTTTGTGTGCGTGTTTTTATTCGGAGCAGTGATCCATATTCACGAACCCCAGTATGTTTGTAGTTTAGTGGTGATATATGATTTTCTGGGGAAGTGATTGGTAATTATGGTTAACAGTGAATAGTTATTCATCGCTGGTGAAAAAGTCGCAAGTACTTGAGAATTTCATAAATTTTAAACAGCGGAGTTCAAGTTTACGAGCACCTTGGACTTCATGCTAAACCTGCATCAAAGGCTCCAACTTGCAGCATAGTTCGCGACATTTTGGTGACCCCCATGTGATCCATATTCACGACACTTGACTGGTGAATCGCGAAGATCCTTCCGCAAAACGATACTCTTAGATTGTTGAATCCTTCACACTATATCCTAAAACATGGACAGCCTCCCCACAGAACGGAAGGAAACCGGAGAGCAAACTCAATCGTTGATCCGGAATTATAATAAGGGTAGTGTACAAAGGATTGAACGCCTTTGAGCGACGGGTCCTGAGGCGAATCATCGGAGCGAAGCTAGACGGGGACCAATGGCGAATTCGATACAACCATGAGATGTATGAAATTTTTGATGAACCGGAGGTCTCAAGGATTGTTAGACTGAGGAAGCTGCAATGGGCTGGACACATGAATCGTATGGACGAACAACAGATACCCAAGAAGGTATTCGTTGGGAGAACTGAAGGCCGGCGGCCAGTGGGGAAGCCGAGGAAATGCTGGTCTGACTCGGTCGACGAAGACAGTTCATCGCTGCTCCGATTTCGGAATGGGATGACGCGGTCAACGGACCGAGACAGTTGGAGGCGCTGTTTGCAGGAAGTGAAGGCCCGAAAGGGGCTGTAGTGCTAAGAAGAAGAAGAAGTGCACAAAGGAAGACAAGGTCCTATTATGAAAGGCGCCTTCAAGAACTATCAGCTGCTTGGGACAAATTCGAAAAAACGGACGAGGAAATCCGTGCATTAGACCCAGTTCCCATTGAACACTCATATTTTCACACAGATTACTTCAACCAAATTTCTGAGTAGGTGACGAAGTACCAGGATATATTCAAGAATGAGCTCCACATCGTCCAGAGCTCCAAGTTTCCGGAGTTAAAGGATCACAGCATGAAGGACTATAAGCAAAGACCAATTGAATGCCAATCCGCACAGCCAGTGGAGCTATTCACATTAATACGCCGCCAGAAGGCTATCATGGGTACAGCTCAGCGTCACTTAGCAACTATCTCAGTACAAATGAGTCCCCAGTGTGTGAGCATGATGCAGTATTTGGTGAAGAAGTTGTGGGACCAAATTGAAGAACTTCACTACTCTATCCTGAAATTCGGTGATGATCCTATAGCGTATGACATGGAGGCATATATAAACCTGGAGGACACCGTCAGGGAAAAGTTTGATGATGGTAGAAACACCACAACCAATTCACACAAATCAGACTACATTTGATGAAGAAAATTTCATAAGAACCACTTTATTACAAGGGGGAACCCCCTTAAAAAATTTTGAAATATTTGATAAGACCTAAACTACTGAGAGATTATTTATGACCTTTTCACAAAGTTTAAGCTTTGTAGCTCCTATTATTTCTAAATAAACTTCCTCTCACGCACCGATAGACCGACAGACGAAAAGATGGACAAATGAACAAATGAACAGACGGACGAACAGATAGGACGTGAAACTATTAGGTTTTGTAAATTTTTTTACAAAGCCCTAAAAATCATGGAGTTACATCCAATAACAAATAACTTATAGGCTGAAATTCGTTGAACTTTGCTAATAATAGTAAGTAGTAGCATTTTCGTCGGTAAAGCTGTATTACTATCATTAAATTGGTTGAAATTAGCCACTTAGTAGTTTTTTTTTCGAAAAATCCTAATGCTTTATAACGTTCAATAAAATTTACAGAGGTTATAGCCGTATGAATTTTCACCGATTACAACAATCAGATACGATTTTTCTACCACATGGGCTTTGCATCGAACCAGACACTACACTTTTGATTGGAATTTCTCCAAATTTTCAGACAAGATGAATAACAAAAACACATTTGAGATTCCGATCTTCAGAATGTTAGCTGGTCAAAACTGAGTTCATTTAAAGCAAAAATATACTTTTTGTGTATGTCTGAAAATTTTTCTTGAATTAAATCATTCTACATATGTGCATATTGTAGGTTAAGTACAAAGCCTTTCTGACATGAGCGTAGCTCTGTCTACTCGACTTGTTTGAAATTAAGTCGATGACTTTCATTTTAAACTGGAAAGAGAAAGACATAATCTTTCTGATGATTTACTTCCATAGCAATGACGAAAAGATCGTTATCATAAGGAAATACCTCCAGTTTTCATTGAGGATTGTTAAATCTGAATTCAAGTCTTGTGTCAGTAAAGCAAAGATCCAAATATGAATTTTTCGTAGCTCCGACCCATATAGATTGCACGTGTAGGAGAAGGGGGAGCATGACGGGGTCGCGAGGTAAACGGGCTACTACACACATACAAGAAACTAGACGTTTTGTGAATAGAAGCCAATAAGTCAATAGGAAGCCTCATTCGACCTAGAGAAACTGTGAGTGGGAGTGCATGCGTCTTTTATTTACAAACGGAAAACTGTTTCACCGTTCCGTCAACGTCATTATTTTAAGGTAATTATGATCACCCCATTTATCTCTTTTTGATCTTCGCTTGCTAGTGTTGCTTATTTTGATATGGTTTGTTGTTCGTTTGAATCCGTTAAACATTTTATTGGTTAAAAATTTGTTTCTGTTCAAACTTACTTTTTGAGGCAAGATAAGTATTGGATAAGGGACATGATGGGGTTATGAATCTGGGTTCTTTTAAATCTCTGAATAAATAACATTGGCTTATTATTTTTTTTTTAGGTAAAATCAGGGTACGTAAACCAACAAAGAGAAGAATGGTCGACATATGCTATGAAAACAGCTATAGATAAAGTTTTATGCAAAGAGATGGGATACAAAAAAGGTGCTTCTGCATACATAGTGCCTCAGACTACTTTAGAGCAATATGTTAAGAAAATAAAGGAAGGCGATGAAGTTTCTATTGATTGACCTGTAGGTCCGAAAAAAACTATATTTATACCTAAAGAAAAAAACGAAATAGAGCATATCTGAAATATATGAAAGAGCGTCTTTTTGGACTATCTACTATTGAACTGAGACGTCTAGCTTATCAATTTGCAGATAAAAATGGAAAAGTACACAACTTCAATACTAATGAGGAAATAGCAAGTCTTGATTGTGTAGTGAATAGTAAACTTCAAACCGTCCGTAAAGGACTGCAGCGATGTTCTGCTGCCTCGGCAGAAGAAGATGACAATATCTGCCGAGAATGCCCTCGTCTGGAGACGCGTGAATGCGCTGGCAGGCTAGCATTGCGGTGTCGTGGGGCGGGTTCATTTCCCCAGCACGAAGACCCACTACAAAAAATTTCGCACTCACGAATTTGGTTGTTGTTCAAGAGGTGACCGAAGTCGCAAAAAGTGTAGATAACTACACCGAGGGAGATAGTACTTGTTCCGAGAACAAGTGGAACCTGAAAAGAAAGGCGGACTTGGGGTAACCTCGTCATTACCCGACGAAGCTCATGGCCCACAAATGAAAGAGGGGCAACCGGGTGGTGATGGTGCCCCTTCGCACCCACCAACCGGAATTAAATCCATATTCTTGTTGCAGTGGCCAGATATTCCTCTTCTGAGTGGAAAACTCATACAACTTGACTCGTATAAACTTTCCCATCAGAAGGGGAGTACCCCGGTGACCAATTTATGCCATAGAATTATACAATTCGATTGCATAACGCTATGCCATAAAGAGGCACTCTGCTTGGGCCATTCAACCCGCGATGTCACCTGAAACAAAAAAAGGATTAATTAAGTACCCGGCGCCTGGCTCATGTTTTTCGTGGGCAGCTTGCCACCGTACCGGGTCCTATACCCGGGCAAAGGGTATCGGAAAGGAAAGACCGATTTTCAAAAAATTAGCACTCCATTGTTTCTTACTTTATAATTATATTGATATTTTTATATTTAAAATTTTAATTTGTAAAATTCAATTGATTTATTTATCCTTTTAATGTAAAATTTATATATAAAAAGATTTATATAGTATAAAAAAAATTAGATAAAATTATATTAACTAAAAATGTGTAACAGAGAAAAAAAAAAAAATATATATATATATATACATATATATATATATATATATATATATATATATATATATATATATATATATATATATATATAAATAATGAAATGTAAGGGTACTCACCCAAACATCCTCGTCAGGCGCCCGCTGACGATGTGGGTGGTCCTGGAATGCAAATTTCTTTTCGTTATAGCTACTTCTAACGTTAAAATGCAACGACGAATACTGAGATTCCAACAAAAATTGCAACAAAATTATCGGAGATTAATGACAAACAGCTTCCCTTGCTAACTTCCATCAATAGGAATAGTTGACGAAGTAGTGACTTTCCTACCCCTGTGAAGACACCAATATTTCGGGCATACATTGGAGCTTCTATATATAGCGGCAAATCGATAGAAACAATGCAATTGGCTCCTAGTTTTACCAAATGATTTAGGGGCACCGTGTATTAGACTATTTGAATGTCACTACGTCTGCCCCTTTGTATCGTTCTTCCTTCAATTGTTGAAATTTACGTACTGTTAATAAGTGCTTGCTGTCGGCAATAACAATAATTAGAGCAACGCGACGTTCCCGAGCACTTCATACTTGCGACTGCCCTAAGAAGAGAGTTCGGAATGCGAGACTTCACAGTTCTGCCCACTAGAATCCAGCCCAAACTACAATTTAAAATTTACAACGAAACGACACGGAACAAATCTATAAATGAAACAAACTGCCTTCTATCTAACCTTTTCTAGGTGTTTTAGTCAAAAACATTGTCTTTCGCTCAGCTGGATGTTATTTTGCTTTTACACAAATCCCGATTAGACATTCAACTGTTTCTTTTGGTCCCACTCCACATCCGATTCCGAACTAAACTAAAAGGCTAAACCAAAATTCGCGTTCACCATATATTACAATTCCGCTAAATTTCGTCAACCTGCGATAAAAAGAAAACAAAACTCCGCCATTTTTGACGTTTCGAAATGCATTCACTAGTTGCTTCAGGGAATTTATCTTTGGGATGGATGAAGATAATGACGAATAAATTCTCTTTACAGTGTGTCCAAAAATTTTGTTCGATCATACGCGCCTTCGTCTCGCTTAAAAAAAAAAAAAAACCGTGCCCCTTGAGTTGATCTGGCTTCGCAAGTCCAAATTTCGTTAGCCACTGGCAAATGTTCTCTCGCTGATCACCTTGAAGCTGTAATCCTTCACCGTATTCGGGACGCTCTATTACTGTGCCATTGCACGCAAATTCCCTTTTACATGCTCGCACAATTTTCTTCAGGTTATATTCCGAGGAAAGGCCCGGCACCGTAGTTAGTGTTTTTCGACCATTTCTCTGCTGAATTCTTATGTGCGCAAGTCCGTCCTGTACAGTATCATCAGCACAATTGATTGCATCAGCAAAGGGGGTCAACGTTTTGCAAATTCTGGATGGACATGCGCTAAACAAATTAAACACAGGCAAGAAATAAAACTGCCAATCCAATATCGAACACAACTTGTCAAACGTGTGTTGGCTGTTTAGTGCACTTGAAAAATGTTTTCTATCACTCGAACAAAACACAACCAAAATCTAAATGCAAAAAGCCACAAGATAACAAAATAACACTTGAAAAATGTCTTTTCTTATTTCTGTTTAATGGCAATTTTTCATATAAAAAGAAAACTGGTTTATTTAGCATCGTCTTTTAACTATGTACTTTGCCTTAACTTTTGCTATCCACTAGATAGAGTTGAATTCGAATTAGCAGAAACGCGAATCGCTTGCTGGTTTCACCTGTCTGACCTAGGCGACTCAACACTACCCAACTCGCGACAGCACCAGCAACACAAGCAAATCCCACTCCCGCTACAGCCACCGCTATCCTCGTCTCCTCGCTTTTGCTTTGTCGCGATGGGCTTGACGAATCCAAATCCGTCACGGGCTCGTTTTCTTTGATTTCCCCCACCGAACGGTAAATAATGTTATTATTGATGTTTGTGTTGGTGTTATTAATGCTGCTGCTAGTGTGCACCTCCAAATCGCAAGTATCATTAAAGCATGCTAAAATTACTCCTAAACATCCACGTTCTGATGATTCCATTAGAATTTTCTCAATGCGCAACAGAATTTCTTTCTGGTTTAGGGTAATAATTTTTCCTTTTCTTTTGAGAAAGTAACTGGCGGAAAGGTTCCATCGATCATACCTTGATTTTCATATTCAGCGCAAAGCATCACTTTCCAGAATATCAACGCATTGTATTTGACTTCCCAATGCAAATCATGCACGGAACAATGAACCATTGTGGAGAAAAGCAAATCAAGATATTGGGGAGCAATTTTACGCTTGATGTAGATTCGAGACACAAGGAGGGCGGCTTCTTTTCGAACGATGCCTTCAGATTCTATGCAACTTACTTTGAGAAGATGATCCATCATATCGTACTGACTCAAAGAACATTCCCACAAAGTATTTATTTCTGCCATTTGGTTAATACATTTCAGGGCTGAGGCACGCACGTAGGGTTCAGAGTCACTTTTGGCCATCGACCAAACAACTGGGCATAGTCCACTGTCGAGAATGTATTTTTGGAATGCTGGAAATTTTAAACATGAAATACAAGTCATCGAAGTAACCAGTTCGATCGTACTATCACGAACTTCCCACGAATTATCGTGCAATCGTTTCAGTATCATAGGTCCTAAATGCTGAAGCGCAGAGCCTTGAAAATTATCCACTAAAAGAGCGAGATTGGGCGATAAAAGTGTTCAATACTAATTTGCGTTGATTTTAATGCCTGAACAGTTAGAATTGTAGTAATATTCGGATTCTTCAGGAGCGCCATTGTAAAATGCAATAAGTACGTCGATTCAAGTGATTCCTTCCAAGTTATTTTGTACTTATGAATAAGCGTATGCAATCCAACTAAAATTGCTGATAATAAATTTGGCATTCTGACTAATAAATCCGTATCAGCTTTAGGATTGGCATAAATTGTCCCATCCGTTGCAAACTCCTTCAATGCATATGCCATCGTTTGAAAAACTAAAACAGCACGATCCTGATGTAATAAATTGACCATTGCTAGAATACCATGTAAAGATTTATACGCATAATCGGGGACTTTAGATGGTTTTGGTAATGAATGTAGAAGTTGTTTCGGCTTAACCGCCGAAATATTTAAATCCCATTGAAACATTGAATTTCTAAAATTTCGGGATTTACATTTCCCTTTGTTAAAATTTTTGAACGTTTTCGGAACACATTAGACAATCTAATGTGATCAATGTCTGACTCCACCGTTGATACGTATAAGTTCTGCAATTCCTTTCCGGTTGCATGTTGCGTATTGGACGGAGTTTACAACCGTGCCTGCTCGATTACAACAATTGGCTCAAAAGCTTTTTAAAACGTCATCAAAATTTATCAATTCGCAAACCTGAAGCCACATCAGCAGCTAAAGCAACGGGATTCAACAAAGTGGCCGGAAGTAAGTTCTGTCAGTTGCTCGGAGATATTCAGGATAAGTCTGAATTGACCCTTGACAAATTATATAATTGCGATGGAACTGATATTCCCATTGTTTCTAAGCCCAAGAGCAAAATATTAGCTATAAAAGGACGAAAAGAAGTGGGTTCGTTATCATCTACTGAACGCTGCTGGAGCCTACATACCTCCACTCATGATTTTCCCGAGACAACGAATGTGAGTCACTCAAAATTTGGAAGTGATTGATCTAGCTCGTGAAAATGGAGTAATTATACTTAACTTTCCTCCTCACTGCTTCCTGCAGACGTTGCATTTATGAAGCCGTTCAGCACTTATCACGATCATGCTGTTACAGGTTGGTTGAGATCACATCCTAGACGTGTGGTAACTGTATTTCAGATAAGTAAAATATTTGGTAATGCATACATTTAGGCAGCTACAATGTCCACTGCCATTAACGCATTCAGAAAATGTGGTATATGGCCATATAACCAAAATAATTTTACTGATACCGATTTGATTTCTGCTGAGACTGCGAACATACAATATATTGCAGACTAGTCAAATGTAGAACAACAAAGAGTATCAGAAGCCGAAAGTTTTCAATCTAGAGCATGACCATGTCTGTCTTCAACAACAACAGTCACAACTGTATCCTTAACGGCCTCAATAGCTTCTCATACCGAAACTCTTGCAATAGAACTGGAAGCTCCAACGACATCTTTCAGAGTTAATCACCGAATATTATGAACAGTCACAATAACAGTGGATAAAACGCCCGAACATGAACCTGGATGTTCTTATTCTCCTAAACCACTCATTCATACAGCGTACCGGGATCTGACATCTTGCTTCAAAAATGCATCTCCTAGTGATATTTTGCCAATTCCTTCTTCTCAACGAATTGAAAAAAAAAAACGATAGCGGTGAGGAAAAACAGCCATAATTACCTCAACTTCTTATGAAAATGAGCTAGAAAATTTGAAAAATCCGGGGAAAACATCCAATTCTAATAATCCTTGTATCAAAAGGAATGCTAAAAACAAACAAAAGACCAAACACTCAGTTAAAATACAAAAAACAATTATGAAGATGCCATTTGCTTATATTGTAATGATGTAAACACAATTTTTTGACATCGTCAGAATCTTGGGTAGGCTGCCAGCTCTGTGGACGTTGGGCTCACAATTCTTGTGCTGGCGTGGACAATGAAGATTTTTGTTTTGTGAGAGTAATTAGCCTTCTCCATCATCCCCAATTTCATTACCCCATCATTCCCCATAGTATAGCACAAGATGTTTTCAATAATGTTCCTATTAATGATTCATTATTAAAAAATGTAATAAATTGATTTTCCAAGGACTGTACCAAATCATAGTTAGACTAATGTTAAACGTGCCATAAATTAATAAGAGAAATAAACATAGTATTTATGCTGTATTTTGGTTATCTCCCTTAGCTACCCCATCATGCCCCCCTTCCCCTTTTCGATTTGGTTCTCTGTTATCCACGATCTCAGGAAGACTCCTCTTTGATTATTGTTGGTATGATATATGCCAAGCATTATGATCACTGGAAATAATATAATAATTTTGTAGCCTGTTCAATTCTAGTATTTCAAGCAAGGAATCGAGCTCCTCCTTGAGCTTGAGAACGTTTCTTCCCGTTGCATAGGCTAAGATAAAGATGATGACGGACACTTCAAAAAATTCAAAGTTTTTGAATTCGAATTCATAATCATCGGCATGTTGGAAACGATAGGGTCTTTGTACTAATATACCGGTACCGCCTCCTCAATCACAGTTTACTCTATCGTATCTTACGAGTTTAAAATCCTTGAGCATCATCCAGTGTCATAAACTGAGGTGGGATTCAGTGCGAAGCATGATGTTGGGCTTTTTCTTGACGACCAATCTCAGGAGATAGTAACGTCGATGTAGAGTAACAATCGAGTGGAATCTTCTTAATTGATTCTGTCCGATAATGAATTAAGTTGTTGGTTGATTTTCAGAAGCAGTTCATTGTTGCTGCCTATATTATTTACAGTACTATCTCTTGGTCCTCTAGCGGCGAGTGCAAATGTTACTCTGACTTGAGCTGGAAGGCATCATACTGCAGTTAACTTGTGTTTGTTTCGGTATGAATTTAATGTTTATATCATAATATTGGAAACATCCTTCACATTTGAAGCAGTGCAATCTTTCTTTTGGCTTCAGCTTAGCGAATTTGCAATCACCAGGGGCATGTACATATATCCTTACAGTTTACGCATCTATAATATATGGCGCAGTTAGCAGCTGAATGCATTGGTTAATCTCTTTTTTGAAGGCGCTTCCACCTCAAAAGTCTGAAGATCAAGTACCTTATCTATTGAAGAGCACTAAGGCTGCTATCGTCTGTTATTTGAACCAAATAAAATGGTAAAACTTTGATTTCAATTGTTGATCTCTTTGACACGAAATTTCAAGCAGTCATAAATTTGATAGCTGGTGCTGCTCCCTGTAACACTTCAAGGAGGTCAATTGTGTTCTCTCCACAGTCCAGGCTCTTCAACAGAACGTTCTGATTTTTTCCTCTTCTGGCATGTATGTGTACTGCGAATCCTTCACACGGATGAAAGTATCCCCTGCTGACTTGAAGTCAACCAGCAATTCTATCTTAATTGTTATTTTTTTAGAATTAACATGTTTTACTTGAAAGTTGAACCATATCGCCGCTACACTATATCTGCACATCCGCTAGCTGAGACGAGCCTGGATACTTGCGATGTGTTACAGCCTTCTGCACCAGATTTTCCTCCATCGGGGGAGAAGACTAAAATCACATTAGAAGTAAGTTGCAAGCTAAACCTGCAACAAAAAAACAGCGCTAAACTGTTGGCCAGCAATGATTCTGAGGGTGTATTTCAATCTTCACCTGGGCCCTCATCTTCACGTCGAGGTGCTATATCGAAAAATTGACCCCCTTCATCCAACACTCTTGTAACGGAAATCTCAAATTTCATAAATATTCAACCAACGTCAGTAGCTGATGTTTCTAATTCCGCTAAAACTCTGCCAGCACTACAAATAGTTCCATCTCTTCATGTCGTCGCCCCGCCGAAGCAAATATTTATATCTCTTCTGGCTTATGAGACATCGACGAATAACATCTGTGATTACGTCTCAACGAAATTTGGACGTTCAGTAAAGATCATCAGCTGCCACAAACTGTAAAAAGATAACATTGAGGGAAGAGTTACAGCTTCTTTTAAGCTTACTGTACCATCAAACTGCAGCATAGTTTTTTCAACCAGAATACTGGCCTCCTGGAACATTAATTAAACCTTTCGAGGCAACTAAAAGAAAAAATTTTCATCGTGTGGTGAGCTCTCTTCCGAGACTTTAACAACTGGTCACCCTAAACCTTTTTCAAATATTTATTTAAATTTGATATTCGAAACACTTCTCATAGCTTCAATCTTTATTATCAAATTGTATGTGGTATGCAAACCAAGCTGGAAGCTATTCAAATTGCCTGTTGCATTTCCGGCAATGATTTCATTTGTTTAACAGAAACCTGGCTGACTCCTGATATCGTCAGCAATGAAATTTTTCCAATATATGATGTCTACCGAACTGATAGAGATCATTTGATTTCAGGTAAATTTGACGGTGGTGGTGTACTTATTGCTATCCATAAAGCTTTAGACAGCAAACTCTCTTTCTTTAAAATCAAAGGTCATGATTTAGCAATCGAGCAGTCGCGTAAGCAAACTGCTCGAAAACCAACTTATTGCTGCTCCAAATTTCAATTGTAAATTTAAAATAACATTCATCTTTTAAATTTGCAATTGAAATCTGGATACGGCGACCCCCCTTTTCAATGGAGCTAATCCACGATTACACTTTCGCAATGAATTGGAAAGTGGATAGAAGGGAAGGAATCAATACAGTCATGAAAATAAGAATTCTAACTATCTCTCAGCGAAGGCCCGAGAGGGGCTGTAGTGCTACAAACAAGAAGAGAAGAAGATAGAAGGCTCGCCGACTGGCTGTGAGCGGTCCCGCAAGGCAACGACCAGCAATAACGGGGGGTCTGAATCGAGCGAAAAAGCAAGTGTTGTTGACAGTAGTTCCGGACTACGCCATATTGAAAACAAAAATCCATGAACAATAAAGCAGAGTTCTATGAACAATAATACTAGTTTGGCCGCTCCAGAGTAAGTCTCTGCTCAATTCCTTGTTAATTTCCAAGTTACATACACTTCTTACGTCCACAATCTTAGAAATATATATTTAAATTTAATATAATTAGCCCTACTGTAAAGTTAACATATTGAAATTTTGCGAAGCGTTATTCTTTTCAAAAGTAGTCGGTTCAATGATATATTTAAATTTAATGTGGAAGGAAATGTTCATATATTTAGTAGAAATTTGTAAGTTGTCATTAGCATGAATATACTGAATTGTTAAACGAATACCTTCGGTATTTCCTGTCTCATAACCTGACCGGGTATAGGACCCGCAACGATGGTAGGCTCATCCACTGAAATGAGCTAGCCATCGGGCGCACCCCTTCTTTTATTTTATAGGGGCTCTTGCCAGGTAGAGGGGCCTACCGCTCACGTGCCCTTTTATGGTATAGAGTTATGTGATTCCATCGCGTAATGCTATAACAGAAATTGGACAGGTTTGTATTTCTCATTTGATGGAAAAATTCATGCAAATTATGTTTGTATGAGTTTTTCACTCAAATTCGAAATACAGGGCTACGTCTACGTTTGGATCTTGATCCGGTTGGGAGGCTGCGAGGGGACACGGCTTCCACCTGGATGCCCGACTTTTAATCTATCTCCTCAAGTCCGTCCGTTTTTCCCCGGCCCGATTGGTTCTTTGAACAAGCAATTTCAACCCTTAGTACGTGGTAACGTAGGTTACCTCGGCCTCGACACCAGTCGATCGGCATTTGACATTTTTAAATTTGTGATTTCGACATTTTTTGTAGTAAGTCCTTGGGCTGGGGAAAAGAGCCTGCCCCACGACACCGCAACGCTAGCATGCCAGCGCATTCACGCGTCCCCAGACAAGGCCAATCTCGGCGGATCTTACCATCCTCTTCCGCTGAGGCAGCAGACCATCGCTACAGTCCTTCACGGACATTTACATATAACCTGTTTCACTACAATAACTCACCAGCCATCGCTACTTAAACGCCAACATCAGCGATCGTAAAAAACCTCCATGACACCGTCCATGAAGGCCTTCTGGCCTTGAGCCTTGGGAGTGGATGCTTCGTCATGGGATCCGCTACTTCTTCACTTTCTTGTGCAGGAATTGGACCGGCAGAGCCATACTCTGTACGACCAATCTATAACAAAGCCGAAGAAGAATCAATCTTTAAGAGCGTTTTTGGAGTTCTTGGAGTTTCGTTGCCAGTCGCTTGAGTCCATCGGTCACAGCAAAAAGCCATGCTCAGCACGATCACTCACATCTACTGTCCCAAATAAAGGAATACGTTATTTTTATTATAAGGTTCAACGTTTCGGTTTGGAACATCGTGATAGCATTTTATTAGTAGATAAAGTTTTTGATTGAATTGGGTTATAACATATTAGATGTAGGATTAAAGTTCACTGGTATGTCAGGATTATAATGAATTTTTGAATATTGTTGGTTGGTTGGTTTTTTCTCCTTTAATAAGAAATCCTTTATCTTTCCTAAGCCGGGTGATAAGTTCCTGAACTTTTTCTCTTCATTACAGTGTTACAATAATATAAAGAAAATAACAGACAATTTCGACGAAAAGAAACCAAATGGAGTGGTGGCGGAACATGGAATTTTTATTTCTTACAGGGCTGGGTGCTGGCTCCTTAGCAAAAACTAGTAAAAAGTGCCACGCCACACTGAAACTTGAGGCTGACAGGCCAAAAGCTGATTGCTGATGCTGGAAACGTCACCAATTACAAAATGATGGCGAAATATGCAATTATAGGTATTTAAATAACATAAAATTTGTAACTTTTAACTACCATTTTATTGTTTATAAGGCACACCTTACGGCAGGGGCCATTTTTGGCAATAGTAGTCTGCCAATGTGGAAGTTTCTGGCCGCGAACCGTTCATGGTGTGACCGAATCACGCAGCTAAAAGTTATAAAAAATTCCCCAAATTTCCTCCCGCACAGCGGCTATGTGGGGGGAAATTGTGTAGGAGAATGGTTGAAATGGGCTTAATAGAAGAAAGCGAGAAAATTGTCGGTAACTTATTGTGAAAATGCTTATTACTAAGAATGTTTCTGATTCTTTTATTTCTTCCAAGGGTTAACCACATTCTCGAAATCGATGAACCGAGATTCGGCAAAAGGAAGTACAATAGAGGCCGAATCGTCAAAGGGCAATGGGTTTTTGTAGGTGTTGAAAGAGGAACGGAGAGAGTACAAGGGAATCACTTCCCATTATAAAAAGCTTCGTATTGCCTGGCACCACAATCATTCCAGATCATTGGAAAGTAAGTTTTTTATTTCTAATTATGGATAAGCATTGCATTTCAATATTGCTTACAGGCTCAGGACCGCCTCGACGATGAAGGGCTTAGACATTTGAAAGAAAACCACTCATTGAATTTTGTAGACCCCGAGATTGGTGGGCTTTCCAGCTTTGGAGCTAGGAAGACAGACCTCCCTGGCTACTTTGCCAAATATATCTTTCTGAAACGAGCAAAACAAATGAAATTGGATCCTACCTTAGAATTTTTAAATGCACTGGTGAAAGTTTCAACCATAATGATAGTCGTATATATCGGTAAATAAACAAAACAACTATTTTTTTGAAAGACATAATGAAGAATCACCTTGCAGGGCTCGCTGGCGTAAATTAGATTTAGGGCATATTGTTGTACGTTATGTTTCTGAGTATATATCAAAGATAAGGTTAAACGTTTAGGATAGCAGTACTATGATAGCATTGAATTAGTATAAGATAAAGCTTTTGATTGAATTTGTTAAGAATTAGGTTATAAAATATTAGATGTAGGATAAAAGTTCACTGTTATGTTGTGTGTTAATTTAATAAGTAATATTTGAATAATGTTGGTTTATTAACTTTAATTAAATTGAATTCGACAGTGTTTTTTAAATAAATGCTATTGATTAACAATGTATAAATTTAGAGAGCCATTTGGGCCATTAAGTTTTTTCTAGTTTTATTGCTTGGAATCCGCTTTATATTCTTTGAAAATTTATAACGAATAGTAATGAATAAAGCGCTCTTGACTTTGGCTACGGAAAGTTGAAGGCTAAACCTGCCGGCAAGGTGTGAAGTGAAAAATGTAAAGAGCGCTCCTTAGAATATTTTGGAGGGATTTCAAAAGTTTTAAATAGTAGATGGCGACTTGAAAACCATCAGTGGTGTGGTAAACGCTAAACCGTATGGTGAAGATTTAACGAGAAATAGAAAGATGTCACCTTTCTGACCGAGGAAACTCCGGCTGGGGCTGCGAATCCGGTTCGCCCGTCGGTGTCTGTCGTGGGACGCCACTCGGTTGTCCATTGGCATCAAGTGAGTCGCCAAGCGAGAACGCGACTCGCTGCAGCCGGAAGTGGAGCTCCTGTTTCTCTCACGGAATTATGCGCTTTCCTGCAGAAGAAATCCCTACGTCTAAGAAATGCCTAACGAACACTTTTCATGGGTTAGTCCTATCCACCTATCAATACCCTAGGGGACCCGTTACCCGGGTTCTCCCGGAAAGATCTTCTTCACACCACGGCAACAAGAACTGCTTGCGCTCCTCCTGGGAAAACGAAATATTGAGTACTAAACGCAGTGAAACGGTGTATTTTCCCCAGCACTCCTCTGCGAATCCCGAAGCTAAACGACCCCCGCAAGATATTTCTAATTATTTATAATGAGCCGAACTTTACACCTTCAAAAATCAACGAAAACTGCTTTTTTCACTTTTCTTTCACCGCTATAATTCAAATAAAATTTAAACAAAAAAATAATGAAAGTTAAAATTCCTGTTATAGGTCACATGCGATATACTTATTGCATGCTATTTCTCTAGTTGCATGCTACTTTACTAATCATGACTCCCTCTCTTTGATAAAGTCACGAGTTGCCTGATACTTCACTTATCACAATTAATTACACATGCATGAAAGAGGTGTGTCTAACTTGCACTTGCATTAAAACATAAAACCTCGAGTCGCGTGTACACACAAAATCTTCGGCATATTTAATGTACCGAGCCGAGTCTCAAAAGAGAAACTTACTGTTAAGAGCGAAAGTGGGCGTGGCAAAGACGGGAGCTTTCGCGTTATAGCTGTAGCAGCTACGGAGGAAGAGATTGTCGGGGTTCTGAAATGTTTGAATGAACTAAATTGAAACCATTATTTTGCTTGATAATCAATAAATCAATTAAAAGTAGGCTATCTTCGAGTATAAAAGAACCTGGTGGTACCAACAATGGTGGCTTAATCGTTGAGTAGCTTGTTCAAGGTGTATGCCCGAACAAAACCACTTCCAAGGCTTCCGCCAGGAATAGCGAAAAGCGATTAAGGCCTCGTCGTGCTGAACATACAAGGTAACATACAAAGGAAAGCCAAGCAGCGGACAAGCGAACATCGTACAACTTCGAAGTCCCAGACACGCAGAGAGAATCATTTGTTATGCCGACGGACCGTCCGGCATTGGAGCAGGCTATTGAAGCATCGCCCACGGCAGGCCCGCGACCATTGACGATCGAGGAATACCGCGCTCGAACAGCGAAGCTTTGTAGCCCACCACCTGAGCCAATACCCGAGAAGCGACAACGAGGCGGCCGAATAGTTGCATACCGGCGCCAAGCAAGCGACTTGCGAAGGCTGGCACGAGTTGCGGTCACTTCGGCTGAGCGAGAAAGTTTTAGGCGGCAATATCGACAAATGGAGGCTGAGTTCAAGAGCCAGCAGCGGCTTAAAAAATTAGCGAGAAACACGTCTTCGCCTGCATCGCCAACATGCCCAGAATAATTTGTTTAAATATTTAAAATTAAATAAATGTGCATTAAAACAAGAAAGATTAGTTTATACTGGAGGAAGGTGTTCGTTCGGTAGTAGTTACAGTGCTTTGCTTCCTTTACAGGTATCACCGCTATACATAGGGTGTAGCGTTGTGGTTATATTTACTCCAGGCAGTTGAGGTTGTAACGTTCGTTGCAAGAAACCTAACATTCCTAACTCTGCTTAAAAGTACAAACTCCAACTCCACCTTCTCGATTCAGGGGCCCCTGAACTAATTCCGCCGAAACAGCTCCAAAATTTGAAGTTCTCAAGTCCCGCTCCAGGGCCTTATAGAAAATTGGCCAATCGAATTTGCTTAAAAGTCTTCAATCTCCACCAACAGAAACCGATTCGGAAATTGTTTTTCTTAACCTTCCTGCTCAAATTTTACCCAAAAAAATCGCACTGTTTGTTTGTTCTAGCCACTTCCAAGCCAATTATCGTAATAAGATGACATTTTTATATGGATGTCAAAGGATTTCACCTATTTTATCAGCGTATAACGCTAAAGCCGTTGGCAGCCCGAAGACGCCTATATTTCTATAATAAACTTGAAATAAAAGGAACGCCAATGTTGGCAGTTGAAATTCTAAATCAAGTCTGATTTTATTTTACAATTTCTTTTCCTTAAATACTTTTTCTTATCCTACTAAAATTACTCATGCACTACATTCATTATTGCATGGGAATATGTCCGACCCATTCAAGTGATCAGTGTGTCAACCGAAATAAAATCCTAATATTTATTACTAATAAATATCCAATATTTCTTACTCACCAATAACTGACCTACATTCGATATCACATTCCATATCCTCGTCATATCTCACGCTTCAATATTCCATCACATTTTACACCCAAGTCATTACATGTACTTGTTTGTTTGTGTAATGTGATGCGTTCAAAACATCCATTCATAAATTCATGAACAAAATGTTCTACACATTACGATGTGTTAATTGATGGTAGAGCATATGAACGACGTTGACCATGATTATTTATGGTTGTCGTGTGTCCATATCTTGGCATCTGCTTTAGGCAATGGACTATGTAGGAAGAAATATGATTCCTCTTGAAATACATGTGAGTTCACATGTGGATATATTGAACTCAATAATTCTTATTGGAATTATTCAGATGATTTTAATTTTCAGAGTAATAAGATGTAATAATATCATTACACAATTTTCATCCAACGGTTTACCGCTAACTAACTCGTTTTTTTGCAGCATTTCGCCCGATTCCGAGTATTTCCATGCGATGAGTTCCACTAATAAGCTTTTTTTCGACCTTCGTGCGAATCCAATGCATCTGCTTTGGCCACTGTTAGGCGATGACAGTAGCATATGTTTCTTTTCGTCCGGCGGTTGCGTGATTTAGATTTCGATCGAAAAGTTAATTTTCCGTGGGTGACATTTGCTGGTGTACCTGTATTTCTAGTGGCTGTTTGTGTCCCACAACCGAGCCGGTGAGTGAAGCGATTTTCTGAGTCATCGTTTTTTGTTGATTTCGTATGTTGCCGTAGGTCAGGGGAAGTTTCGCTGCTGTTAGGGCAGATAGATTTTATTTGCGCAGTCGTCTTAATATTTGTTGATTAAACTCCCAAAACATTTCAGAAACCGGGAAATCATTATATTCATGGCGCCTTGAATAATCAGTCGTTTTCGTCAATTAGTTTGTCTTACAAAGCTTTTGTAGGTCCCATGTTAACTTAGGCCAGGAATTTCGTGTGGATGCAGGTCAGAGCAAAAGCTCTTTTAGGTCCCATCATAGAGGTATACACTGGAGACGGCGAGCTTTCATTTTTCATACAAATCGCTGAAGTCTCTTAACACATGATTAATACTAGCAAACATTTCATAATCGTATACTGCAATTTCCAAAAGCTTTTTGGCTATCACGAATGAGCTTTAGTATGATTGTCCAAACGCCTCTAAAGTTCGAACTTAATTTCAATAGCAAAAAAATTGTCTTATTTCCTGTTTTCTTTCCAATAATCATTTAGCATTTATAATTTGGATCAATGTTTCCAAATATCTTTTAACAAACTTCTTTATTTATCATAAAATTGACAAACCACATACGAAGTGCGCCACATTTAAAAAATTTTCGATAGAAATTATCAGCTCAGAATTGATTGTATACCCCCTGAATTCGAATATCATCTTGCAGCTGATGAGAAACTGTCATTTGTCAATTCGGTAAGCAAATTGTGAATTGGTCAATGATTTCACTAAATTATTAAAAGAAAGTGTTCGTGAAGTGAATCTTTTCTAGTTAATGAAAAAGTGTAGTGAATTATCTGCAAATGCGTGCAGCAACGTCACGTAATATTTATCATTATTTAGGTAAGTGAAGTGAAGTGATTACGTGAATTATGTGTCCGGCAATAATATACGTGGTGTTTTCCGCTTCCGTCCAGATTTTTAGTGGGTTTTATAAATTAAATCATGATTGTCAAGGTTTCGCAGATCGTTTGTACGCGAAAAGTATGTGTTACGCATGCATTTAGAGGTTTTCGCTTGTACGATAGTTTTTATGCCAGTTGTAGCATTCCGAAAACATGTAAATGAAACTGGCTTCTAGTGCAAGTTTTCAAGCGTTTTTTGTTATAAATTTTGTTTGCGCGGATTGAAATGACATCAAATTTTTATGAAAGGTTCATTTTCAACTGATTTATAGTGTTTTGGTTAAAAATTCATGCTTTCTAAAGTTCGGGTTGCATATAAACGAGACATTCCGCGTAAAGATTTAAGTTTTGCCGAATCCGTTCAGAATTGTGTTGAGATCCAGAGAATGAAAATAGTTTGCTATGCTAGTTGAAAGGCGCTTGCAAAAGTTTGTGTATCGGAGCTATCGTTTTAATTGATAAAATTGAAAAGTAATCTGAAATAGGTGATTTCATGTCAGTGCAGTGCATCTCTAATATGGGGTCTATTTTTTCATGTTCGAAAATTGAACGGCTTATTTTGAAAATATTTCTATTTTCCAGGAAACTGGCTGTTTTAAAGTTCTGGGTCAACAAGAAGAATCAGAATGATTAAATGAGGTAAGTTTTGTTTTATATGAATATGTTTTGAATATTTACCCTTTGTTTCATCTTGTTGCAAATTTGCTACTAAAGCATTTAACGTTTTGAAGTTCTTTCATGGTGTAGCATGTAATGAATCATGCGACGCCGCTGGTGACCACTACCGACACATTTTGCTGCTAGGTGGCTTGTCATTTTACGTTGGTTGCGACCAGTGCACATCCCACGTCTATTTTATCGTGGGATGCCAACAGAATTTTGACAGTTACATGGCAGCTGTGTGGGAGTAGTGAGTGCCGGTGAGAAGTAACTGATTGCGACGTGTTTTAAGTTGGCCGTCTAGTACTGTTAGAGCAAAATTTTTAACAAAGGACTTCTTTTTAACTAAATTATTACATAAAATAGGAAAACGCACGTGCTATTGTAATGGCACTATAAAGATACTTACCTTAATTTATCTCCATTGATAAACATTGCATCAATAAATTTAATTCATGCAATGTTTACCAAAACCCGATTCATAAGAACTTACCTCATAAATTACGAACGCAACATTTGCAATATCCAGCGCAACATGTGCAAGATTCGTAATGAATTGTTTTCAATGGACGTGACTAATGTCCATTAATAGAAAACATTCAAATTCCCATAGAACCCACTTTCTTTCACATAAGAAATCCCATACGGGTATTCTTACATGTCGTTCACACCTAATGTGTTGGCACGCGACACTCGAGACCTGATATATGTAGGTCAATATTGAACGCAAGTAATGCACACGACTATATGGGTGAATAATATCGCTCACGTGTGGTATCTATCTCAAGTACTTGGTCGCTTGAGTAATAAGTTGTAAATTTGGGTTATATTTGAAATGGGATCGATAATTTATGAGTTGGGTTACATTGATAATTTAGGACGAGAAATTTATGAGTAATAAATTCACATATTTTATTGTTTAGCATGTAAGAAAATTTTGTTTAAATAGGATAGTGATTTTTAAATAAAACAACAGTTGGTTTTTGATACGCATAAGTGAAAGTATTTTCATTTCGCGAGAACGCTGCGAGTAGTAGCGATCCAACTGGTAGAACATTAACGCTGCGCATAGTAGCGGTTACCAAAGGAGATTTAAACTTTGGTATAATATTCTTAGCAACCATGGCGCTAGTGGGTCCTGGAGATCCTCGCCAAGTTTATCAGCGGCCTTGCCGCTGGGTTAGGTAAAGAAATACATTTGGTAATCTTCAACAAATTTAACATTTACTTTACAGTTCCCCGTACAAAGGTGGAACATTATATGGCGATCCTGCCTTAACAAATTTGGAATCTTCGGACGATGAAGATACGATCCACACCAATTTAGACGAAGAAAGCAGGAAGATTATTGTCGAGGCTTTTGAGAATCTATTTAAAGCTGCCGAGGAAGTATACGTACCCAAGCCGATACGAGAAAAAGAGAAACAACCGCCGCCGTATGTACCAACACCGTTAGGTACACCAGATTTGCGAGGACCAAAGCCAAAGCGGTACTTAGAGAAACCGGTACAGCAAAAAGATATTCTAGATACGATCCCCAAGAAGCGTAGACCGAGAGGAGGTCGAAGGACAAAATTGAAGCGTGAACGGGCAGAGCTGCACAGAATCATCAGGATTTCGGTTGGAGAGCAGAAGAAGCTGTTACAGCAGAAGTTATTGGAGCTAAAGCCAAAGCAAAGATTCTGGAATAAAAATGGGAAATAGCTGCTCGGTAGAAAATACGTTTGTGGAGCAGTACCAGCAGTCACTGGTAACAACGGGAGTATTCGCAGCAGCGGCAATATTATTTTATTTTTATAACAAACATAATAAGAAATATGTAGTAAAGAGGCTCAACAGGAGCATTAGTGTATAATATATTGTAATTCAAAGAAATATCATATATTGGGTTATCCTTACTTGTATTAGTTTTATCTTTGTCGGTAGTATGAGAACGGGACATAAGATTTTGATTAGATTCTCTGCGAAATTGTTTGCTCAAATGATAAAATTTGATAATTTTTTTTCGTATGTATTGATTGATGGAGCTATTGAAGGAAATAGTGTCTGAGAACGAAAGGGCCCTGTGTAACTTGAAAAAATGTGCAAGGAGTTTGTATATATTTGAAACTCTTCAGACAAAGTTAAACGAACTAAAGTCTAGAAAGGAAAGTTTCAACAGAGCTCTTGAGTATTGTAGTGAGGAAGACTCTGAGGTTCTAGATCTAAAGGTAAAATTCAGGGCACAGGCATCAATTTTAGAAGGAGAAACTTGATTGCAACTGAGCAAACAAGGATACTCTATAGATACCCACAAAGAAGAACCGATTAGTGAGGATTTAGAGTCTAGTCTACCATTGCTTGAAGAAAACTTCACCATGGCCAATTTTAACCTAGAAACGGCTATGAAGATAATCCCTGTCTTCGAGGGTAAATATAAGGAATTGGATCCGTTTCTGAAGATCTTAGAAATTTTGCACACAACCTTGTCAGCTGATGCGAGAACTAGCTTGATAGACTTTGTTGTGAATGTGAAACTTAGTGCCACCGTCAGGCTGTCCCTGGCTAATGCTTCCATTTCAACTTTTGCCACTTTAAAATCAGAGTTGCAGAGTCGTTTCAAAAATAATAAAACTGCACCTCAAATCCATACACTTTTTAGCGGCACTTACCAGAAGAAATCTTCTGTGAACTCTTACAAAGACAAGATTCTTAATTTAATTGAGGAACTTAATCTGTTGCAAATTCAGGAATTAGGCAATCAGGTCTCACCTAATGTGAAAAAGATAATCACGCAAATGAATGATACATATGCGTTAACCATCTTCAAAAATGGCCTAAATGATAAACTAAGAAGCACCATCTTCTCAGCAAGACCAAAAACTTTCACAGAGGCCGTGTCCCTTGCGCAAGAACTGGAAAGCGCAGAAACGCAAGTTACCAATAGCGTCATGCATTTCAGTAGTGACTCAAAGAGTAGAGGCAAGAACCAAAGTAACCGGGGCAGAAACAGTAACAACAGAAACGACAACAATTATAGGGACAACGCAAATAATAGCGTCTCAAATAGACAGAATAACAGTAGCAAATATTACAGCCGCAACGATCGCAACAACCGTGACGATAGGGACAATCGTCCACGGAATAACCGACATAATGGCAATCGTAGAGGCCGTAGACGTAATGACAGGAATAGCTACAATAGCAACTATAATAACAATAGAAATTACAGTAATGACAGAAGGAATGTACACGTTATTACCGATCAGGGAAACGTGCAGGGTTCCGGAGAGGATCTCCAGAACCTCCCGGCTTAAAGAAAACAATAATGGAAAGAAAAATATTTATGATTACAGAAAATTGTACAAATTTTGTAAGAATCTATAATTATAATTCAGATAGGTATCTCCTATTTTTAATCGACACTGGAGCAGATGTGTCAATTTGCAAAGAGGACATTTGCTACAATTTAGAAAATTCAATTGAAACTAGCAATAGAATCAAAATAACAGGTATTACCAAAGAAGTAACGATATCTTTGGGCACAACTAATTTAGATCTGTTAATTGGGAAGCACAGACTAACAGAATCATTCCATGTTGTGCAAAGTGATTTTCCGATAAGCACGGATGGAATCATCGGTAGAGATTTAATGGTGCACTACTTATGTAAAATCGATTATGAAACGTTTACAATAACTTTCAACGTAAACGATGAAGACATCATACTACCAATGGACACACGAAGACATGAACATTCACAGATAAATATTTCAGCTAGAACTGAAATGATTGTTCCGGTTAACATCGAAGTTTCCGAGGATAGCATTGTTTTTAACACGGAAATTGAAAAAGGAGTATTTGTAGGAAATACTATCATACCTGCAAAAGGTGTTCGACACATCAAAATATTGAACACAAATGACGAAGATGTTGTCATAAAGAATTTTGGTGTTGAAATAGAACCATTGAAACATTATGACATTTTTAAGTGGGAAAAACAAAGGTACACTAAAGATAGGTTTAAAAAGCTTCTAAAAGTTATGAACACAGATACTCTAGACAGGCCCGCAATGCAAGATTTATTTGAGATAGTCGAGAATTTTCAAGATGTATTTCATTTGGATGGAGAAAAACTCCAAACTAACAATTTTTATAAACAGTTGGTTTTTGATACGCATAAGTGAAAGTATTTTCATTTCGCGAGAACGCTGCGAGTAGTAGCGATTCAACTGGTAGAACATTAACGCTGCGCATAGTAGCGGATACCAAAGGAGATTTAAACTTTGGCATGATATTCTTAGCAACCATGGCGCTAGTGGGTCCTGGAGATCCTCGCCAAGTTTATCAGCGGCCTTGCCGCTGGGTTAGGTAAAGAAATACATTTGGTATTCTTCAACAAATTTAACATTTACTTCACAGTTCCCCGCACAAAGGTGGAACATTATACTATATTCGCAAAAAACGCTAAAATTTACTTAAACATCACACAAACATGCATACACATAAACTATATATTTAAAACGTATTAATCAAAATTGACGAGTCGGTTAAGAGTAAAACTGATCAAAAACTCGAGAGAAAATGATTCCTTAATTTTATCTCCGAAAGTAGTAACTAACCTCTCATACTGTGAGACTCAAATGAAACAATTATATACTCGTCTGACAAGTTGCTCATAGAGACTTTATATTGTATAATTAATATCCAACATTGGTAGTTGGAAGCAAGAGGAAATGACAAATTATAAAAATCAAACTGTAGTATATAAGATTACGATTAATTACTATCTATAGATGACTTAAGTAACGGTTGTAATGATTCCCACTATTCCCACTAAATAAGTTGCATAAACTCAATTAAATCATTCATTCATAATACAAATACTCAAATTGTATTTCGTCTCATATTCCAATCCCATGGTGAGGTCATAAATTACTATCACGAGCCATTGCATTGGAATATGAAAACAAAACATGTCGCAAAGACTAATGTGACGACGAACGTATGTAACATGAAACCTACCTCATTACTCAACGTTCAATTTCTTTCACTTTCACTTTTCTTCCGCATTCGAATTGCCATGTGCATGCTAGCGACCTAGTAATGCACTTGAGACGACGAAATTTATGACCTAGAAAATAGGTCATAAATTGCATAGCGATGATGAGTGTGGTGAATGGGAATGCGAGGTGTTGATGACCACACAAGTTGAACGTTAAGTAATGAGGGCGTGAGAAATAGATTTACAAACAATGGATAGAATTAGTATAAAAGAAAAAGAATGTATTGATTCGGGATCAGTAAATTCTGAACCCGTCCAATAATAAAGAGTTCGGCCAAAGTATATCTTAGGCTGGTATTTATTAAAAAGACGAATACAAGATTTTATTGATCAAAAATACTTTGGCTGGTTTATTCGGCCGAACTTAGATTCTCTTGCTGCATAGAAGTTGTTACTTCGGTGCATAGTCGAATTTGGCCGGATAACAATCAGGCTAGACGACAAATTAGGTAAATACAAATTGAATTAAATTAAATCCTAGAAGGACTAACTCGATACGGTATAATTTCTATGACGGCACGTAAGCTTTAAATAATATTATGCTATTACTATTTGTATATTTATGCTTGGCCGAGAAGATGAGAAATTGTCAATATTTTTTGTTTACAACAATTTAATGAAGAATATCTACGGAAAATTAACTTCAATTAGAGAGGTGCATCCATTTTTGTGTAGTGAAGGCATTAAGCAATTAAAAATAGATAACTGATATGGGCTACTCATGCCCAGTTAAATCAATTAAATATCGATTCATGAAGTAGAAATGAAACTTATAACCAATAATAATAAGAAATAATGCGACCTATGTTAATAAATAGCTCATAACACAAATAATTATACAAAATAATACGAACACCATTAATATTCAACAAATAATACAAGAAAAAAAATGAGGAATAATACTACAATCATAATAAGTGACCAATAATAATAAAACTTAATACTAACCATATTAATGAATAATAAAATAACATAAACAATAATAATTAAGACATAATAGATATCATAATAATTAATAATAACCAATGATATAAATAACAATAATAAGGATCATGAAAGCTGCTACAATAGTTGAAACAGATTCAACCTTTTTTTTACAAAATTTTAATGTTTCCGACAAATTAGTTTTAAAAGAATTAGTTGAAAGACAAAACCAGAAAGAACGTTCGATTCAGTAACGCAAACTAAAGGACCCAAATAAGTCAGTTTTATTTATGGCAGCAGTATGAAATTTGAGCCTTTTGTTCGCAACATTAGACTTATTGAATAGATATATGATCATTGATGATATGAAATACATGAGTACAACTTGATTTCCAAAAGAGACCTTAATTGAAATTTCAATTTTGCTAACATTCGCTCGTTCTAATTAAGAAGCAATATCAAATATCTAGAATTCTAGATTCATCCCAACGAAATAGGAAACGATTCTAATTGCATTTGGCTAACGTATTCTAATTCATCATCGATCGTTTGATGAGGATATTACAAAAGAACTATTTATAAAGCTGCTTTCACTATAAACTTAACTGAAAAATAAGTTTTAAACAATTCAGGTCATACTTGAATTTCCCTGCATTCATTCCATCATATTATAAATGAAGTGACCATAACTAATAACATATTATATAAAAGGTGAGGGAATAATAACAACAAAAAAATATATATTCACGATGAGAATGTAGTCTTTCATATAAATGTTGGAAGTGCGCAATTCCCACTATTCCTACGTACATTTTGTCTCATTTTCTTATAAAAAAAAGAGACAGAATAATTTATTGCAATACTGTGTCGTTGCTTTCATACTTGTATATCAACAAATAAAACGATTAATGAGATACCTTATATGCAAAAATAGTCAGTACCAATTCTACCCGCTATCCTTGTTCTATAATAATATCAGGCATTCAACAATATCAATCGCGATTAGTTTTCAACATACCAACATACGTAATAACCGGGAAAATTGTCTAGAAAATCATGAGTCAATTATCATTTATTCATGCGTATATTGTACTTCATGAAAATATGTTAAGACATACCTTTGGTGTTTGTTTTATTGATATATAATTTTAAACATTTTCGCGATTTTTGCTGTTTGTAGATAGTAAATATTTTGCTCTTAGATTAAAACGAGTTTTTGTTTTCATAATGAATTCGCTCTTTAGTTTATACACATGATGAAGCCTAGAACATTAATTGAGTCAATAAATAATATGAATTGCTAACGAAAAAAATTGACTTTCCTTTCCAGTGGTTCTGCTTTTCAGCGGGAAATGAGGTGCAGGGTAAGTATGCCGTCGCGAGGGTAGGGTTTGAGAAAATCCGCTGAGGTCGGTTTCGCGTTGCGCGCGGTACGCGGTACCTTTGTTGTTTTGCCGTTTTATTAGAGTAGCTTTCGTCGGGATGAGTTAACGTAGTATACTTTTCAGTACCGCGTCGGAATTTCGGGAACGCGAAGTAAAAATTAGATTTTGTTCTTTGACTGATAAATGAAGAAATACGGAGTAACGTAGAATAGGTTTCCTCTCCGTATGGTTTTGTTTTGTAACGCGTTTGAAAACGGGCGTGTATAGGTGGCTGAAATATGTAAATGAGCGTAACCCATTCGGAGACCCGCGACCGAAATCCTCACCGATCTAGCTGGCCGACAAGCAGCCACCGCGTGAATGGGTTACGGTGCACGGATTGGTTGACCGGTTGGTACCATCTGTTGGCACTACTCAGACAACGTCTAGAACCGATGAGAGATCGGTTCCGTGTTCGCATGTAGACATTAAATCATTACAAGCATCTTTGCTACATATCACTGAGTAAAGATGATCGCGCAATATTCGAGTGGAGTAGGATAGGTGATCGTGTTTCCCGGTTCATTATAACGGGGAGCTTGTCTGAGCACGTTCGTGTATGGTATTCAAGTTGTGAAAAGTTGAATTTGGTGCATTAATTACACAAAAAGTAACGAAAATAATAATAGAATCAATAAAAGGAATCAGAAGGTAAGCTAACTATGTTTTGGAACACTTTTTATGTGTAGTTTTGTTAGGATTAGGTCTTAGTTCGTTCCGGCTGCCAGAGTTCACCACCACAACTGCTGGGGAAGCTGTGCAGATTCAAGGATCATTAAGTCACGTACTGGGACTACCTGAGCTGCGAGGTAATTATGCTTAGATTTAAGGCATTGTAGAATATTTTAACTATTTTTGGAAATTAGTTTGTTTAATATTAAGTTAGATTAGTGTTAAGCCAAGTAGCTAGGGACCGCCAGAAGTGTTACAACGTACCAACGAACACCACGAACTGAAGCTGTGGATACTTGTATTGCTCACGGAATCTAATTGTAACATTTGGCGCCCAACGTGGGGCCCTAAAGTCGAAAAAGTGGTGGTTTCCGTATAAGTGAGCTAGTGAAGTAAATAAGTGTAATCAAAGTGCTAATCAGTGTTTACCTTTGCGGGGGTGTGACTTATGTTGGTGGAGCAGTTTGAGATAGTGAAGTGAATAAAGGTAAACGAAGTGCCGATCGGTGTTTACTTTTGCGCGTAGAGCAGTTCGAGTGAATGAAGCTTTCTTTTGTTGGAATTTACACATTGAATTAAAAAGAAAATAATGTGCTTATAAATAAAAGTTAGAATAAATAAAAGTCTTCTTAAAATTCTCCAGAGTTTCAGTTAGCCAATAAGTTAGCTCATAAGTGTAGTGTTAAGTGGGTTTAGGGTAACTTTTCAGTTTTTTAGGGTTTTCGTGTCGTTTTGAGCAGGCTACAGCTTGCGGATATGACGGGTAAGATGATGGTGGACCGGCTGAATAAGGAAGAACTCTCATATGAGATGGAGATCAGGGGCCTGGAAACTGGCACGGTGGACGTGATGAGGAGTGTGCTCCGCCATGCAGTACGAGGGGAGGCATCCATGAATACATCCCTATTAAGGAAGACTTATCCCTTCACATACGAGGAGGATATAGCAGCGGTGCAGGCAAAGTTTGAGGAAATCTAGTCCCTAATGAGCACCTTCAAGGATAATGCGCGGTCAGCGGAGTTCCTGAAGATTAAAGCGAAGATCAGGTTCGCATTTCGAAGGCTAGAAAATGCCCAGGGAGGAGAGGAAGACGCGGATGAAGTGGCAATTAGGCTGAGGGCACAGCTGGTACTCGCGATGGGTGAGCTGGAAGCGAGGGCGGAGGTTAAGGTGCTGGATTCTGGCACACCCCCAGTCGTAGAGACGTTGCAGGATGCACACAACCATGAAGTGCAAGAAACCAGGTCAGATTCAATCCAGCTAGCTGAAGAGCCTTTAAGTCAAGAACCGTGGCAGAATTTGGAGCGAGACGGGAGCGCGATGGAGGCAGTTAGTTCACCAGCCCAAAGGGAAGCGAGCAGCATTACCCAGTTGACAACTCCTCGAGTGGTAGGCGAATTGGGGAAGGTCCAGGACGTCTCTAAATGGGGTCTAAAGTACAGTGGAGAGTCTGGATCATTAAACGCTTTCCTCGAACGAGTAGAGGAGCTACGCTTGGCAAAAGGAGTGTCACCGGCTCGACTTTTTCAAGCAGCAGTGGAACTGTTTGAGGGAAGAGCCCTTGTATGGTTCCGGGCAAACCATTCCAACTTTGGCTCATGGGCGGAACTGGTGAGTGAGTTGCGCGCTGAATTCCTTCCTCCGGATTACGATAAGAGGTTGCTGGAGGAAATTAAAAGGCGTACTCAGGGGCCCGAGGAGTCTATGGGGATGTATGTGGCTACCATGGAAGGGTTGTTCCGACGGAAAAATACTCCCTGCTCGGAGGCCGAGAAACTGAATATCTTGCTGGATAATTTGACGCCCTTTTATCAGACACAGCTAGGGTATACTCCAGTGAAATCAATTGCAGAGCTGGTGGTGCTGGGGCGCAAAATCGAAGCAAAACGGGTCTCAGTGGAGGCTTATCGACCACCACCACCCAGGGAGGGGCAATGCTTGTTGGAGCCTGATCTGGCCTATTCAGGAAGAGGGGAAACGAGGCACGTAGCAGCCATACCTGGAACGGGAGTGCAATGTTGGAATTGCAGGACACAAGGGCATACTTTCAGGGACTGCGCAGAACCAGCAAGGTGTTTTGGTTGTGATCAGTTAGGAGTGAGGAGGGCAACCTGCCCAAATTGTCGCAAAGATAGAGGTGCAGAGGCACCACGTCATCGGTTCCCAGGGCAGAGAGGTAGGGGTGAGGGCGGAGGAAGGAGCAGTGGTAATACCGGCCAGGAATCGTCTCACCTTCCGGGTTCGGGAAACTCGCCTCGTACTCAGTAGGCGGCGAACTGAGTACGGTGGGGGAAAGAGGCAAAGCCGCGGAGTCTAGGTTAGCTTATGTCATCGGAGGAAGGACTGGGGATAATCGACCACACCTGGAAGTCGAGGTATTGGGTCGTAAGTTGTTGGGTCTGTTGGATTCAGGGGCGTCCAACACCATCATAGGTGGAGAGGGATGGAACATTTTAAGCAGGTTCGGAGTGGAGCTGCTTGGGGCTGCGTCGTCGCATGTAAGGATGGCTAATAATGCGAGTGTAGAGGTAGTTGGGAAGTCCTGCATCCCATTCACATTACAAGGAAGGACGGATTGGATCACGGTATTGGTAGTCCCGTCACTGGCTCACGAGGTCATTTTGGGGGTTGATTTTATCAAACGCTTCGGGTTAGTCGTAGCTCTTGGCCAGAACTCCTGGAGCTTCCTTGATGCCTTGCAAGAAGGGGAAGTGGAACAACTGCGTTCACGCAGTCGGTTGACCGTAGGAGAACACGAAGTATTGGAGGCCTTACCAAAAGAGCAGTTTGGACTGATGGGCGATGGCATCGGCTGTACGAGTCTGGTCGAACACGTGATCAAGACCAAGTCGTCGCCGATAAAACAACGCTACTACCCCGTATCTCCAGCGGTGCAGCAACACATAAACTCCGAACTGGATGAGATGCTGCAGTTGGGCGTCGTGGAGCCTTCCTCTAGCCCGTGGTCGTCACCAATACTATTGGTGAGGAAAAAGGACGGGAAATTTCGCTTCTGCGTTGATTTCCGGAAGTTGAATCAGGTATCGGAGCGAGATGCGTACCCCATTCCCTATGTGTCAGCCACCTTGGATAAGCTTCGCAATGCTAGGTACTTGTCATCGCTGGATATCAAGTCCGCCTACTGGCAAGTACCTATGGCGGAAGACTCCAAACCATTAACTGCTTTTACAATCCCTGGACGGGGATTGTTTCAGTTTAAACGAATGCCGTTTGGACTGCACAACGCCCCAGCCACTTGGCAACGTCTCATCGACAGAGTCTTAGGTCCGGAGTTGGAACCATACGTGTTCGTATATTTAGATGACATTGTCGTGGTGACCGCAGACTTCCAGAAGCACGTGGAGATTCTGCGGGAAGTACTAGTGAGACTGCGGGACGCGGGTTTGCGTGTCTCGAAGGAAAAGTGGGAGTTTTGCCGACCAATGTTGAAATATTTGGGATATGTAGTAGACGAGAGGGGGTTACAGGTAGATCCCGAGAATGTCAACTGTTTGTTGCAGATTCCTTCGCCGACGAATGTTAAAAAGGTGCGACAATTCCTCGGAATGGTGTCGTGGTATCGACGCTTCATCCCAGATCATGCTACCCTGACGGCACCACTCACAGACCTTCTTAAAAAGAATAGGAAATTTGTATGGTCACAACAGTGTGAAGAAGCATTCGCCAAATGTAAGACGAAGCTATCAACGGCTCCGATTCTGACTTGCCCGGATTTTTCCTTACCCTCTAATGTGCAGACCGACGCCTCGGATACCGGGTTAGGAGCGGTATTGAGCCAGAACCACCCTGAGGGAGAGAAAGTGGTCTGCTACCTAAGTCGAAGCCTCTCCAAAGCAGAAAAAAAATATTCGACCACGGAGAAAGAGTGTCTCGCAGTGTTGTGGGCGGTCGAAAAATTAAGACCATATCTAGAAGGGACCCGCTTTAGGGTAATTACAGATCATCACTCTCTGGTATGGCTGAATAATCTACGCGATCCAAATGGGCGACTGGCACGGTGGGCAGTCCGTCTGCAACAATTCGACTTCGATGTTATTCATAGAAAAGGGAAAGAACACCTGGTTCCAGACGCGCTATCGAGGTCGGTGCCAGAGGTCAATGTAGTTGGGTGTCTGACGGCACCAGAGGATAAATGGCTAGCAGGTATGCGGCAGAAAATAAATAAAAGGCCCGACAAGTTCCCGCATTGGCGTACTGAGGGCGATACCCTCTGGAGAAATGTTCCAGGCCGCTACGTGGAGTTAGGTGGCGACTCTTGGAAACAGGTAGTGCCGAAACCGGATAGACTAAGGGTACTCCAGCGTTGCCATGACGATCCCACGGCGGGACATATGGGAGTCCGGCGAACCTACGACCGAGTAATCCAGCATTTCTTCTGGCCAAAAATGCGCGCTGATATAAAAAAATACGTGGCAAGGTGTCAAGTATGCCAGTCCATAAAGGTGGAAAGGACGCGACCATATGGCCCCATGGTTTCCGGGGTCAGCCAAGTAAAGGAACCCTGGGAAATGATTTGCGTTGACTTGGTTGGCCCTCTCCCACGATCAACGCAGGGCAACTGTTATATACTATCGGTAGTAGACTACTTCACCAAGCTCCCGTTGATTTTCCCACTTCGACAAGCGACTGCTTCCGCAGTAACGCGGATACTGGAAGAACAGGTGTTCCTGTTGTTTTGGGTGCCCGCAGTGGTAGTATGCGATAATGGGGTCCAATTTCGATCGAAGAGGCTTCAAGAGTTGGCAGCGTCTTATGGAACTATCATTCAATACACGGCATACTACCACCCACAGGCAAATCCAGTGGAGCGTATTAACCAGAATATAAAACGCATGTTGAGATCATACGTAGGGGACAATCAGCGAAAGTGGGACAAAGAGCT